>CM061747.1:248001459-248305427 GCA_030979885.1 Lolium multiflorum
ATGGCGTTGAGAGCGCCTGCGAGAACATGTGTATGGCGTTAGAGAGAGGGCAAGGATGACGAAACTAATATATTAACTTGATGTACACATGGGTTAATTACCGTGAGGGCGTTGAGCTCGGCTAATGTCGACGGGCCGGCACATGCGGCGGCGGGCGTGCAAGTGACGGAGGGGCTGCTACCCGGCATGGACGGTGAATCCCTAGCACCAGCGACATTGCCGGCGGCCGGAGGAGTCTCCATTATAACATTGTCATTGCCGGCGGACGGCGGCGCCATCGAGTTGCTGCCGTCGAAGCTAACCACTTGCATTTTCGGGGGGGGGCCTTGTTTGCCACCCTCATACCACGCGTGTAGAGCGTTGAAATCTGCTTGGACTGAAGCGGCGACTTCAGCTTTGACTTCAGGTACGAGCGTAGCTTTGAGTTGTGGTACCAGTTGCGGTACCAAACCAGCTTGGACTTCGGCTAGGATTGACTCCCTCATTTCCTCCGCCTCCCGCTGCTTCCTCTCACTGCGCGCATTTTTATCGTCCGCAGACGACAAGCCATAGTGACCATGCTTGTAGCCTGTACCGGCGCCAGCCACACGGCCTCTATGCGGCCTTCTCGTCGGTGAATGCTCATTAACGATGTTTAGCGCCCGTACGAGAGGCTTGTCCCAGGCTACCCTGCCCGTCGACGCCTGGGAGGAGGAGCCTTCGTCACATTGAGAAAGTTTTTGTCTTTCTTCTTCCTGCGGAAGAAACGCGAACCATTTAGAAATGTTGCTACTATTATATGAACGATACTTGATCTAATTAAACCGGTAAATTGCTTACCAGTTTTTTCTCCAACGCCAGGACCTTCTTGTCGTTCGTGAACCAAATTATGTCGGTTACGACCTTCGGGTCCGTGACAAGTTCCCCGGTTAGTTTCTTCTTATGGTACCGGGACCTGATGAATCTTCTTTCAAGCGGGTCCTTGTACTTGAGCCAGGGGTTCTCAATGCCGGCATTTACATACGCCTCGTCCTCCTTCGCCCAATAGGGCTCCTTTCCCTCGTACCCACGGCTCCCAAGGTTGTGGTTGCCGATGTTAAGCTCCCGCATTTCCTTCCCCCACAACTTGCGATTCTTGGTTGCTTGTAGCTCTTCATTGGCCACAAAAGCATCAAAGTCCGCCTGGGAGACATGCGGAAAGGCGGAGTGGACCTCTTCGAAACCTTTGCCCTCAGCAATCAGCTTCCGCACCATGTACTTGTAGCTGCTGAGGTGTTTGGTGAACTTCAGGAGGGCTTGTGAGTTCACAATGTTATTGGTTTGATCAGTGGAGGCGTAGTCGCCTAGGAACTTGTATCGTGAGTGCAACCTCGCAATGAGCTGGGCTCGCAGAGGCGCTTTGCTCTCAGCTCGGAGGTCCGTCTCGTTGAGATTGACGACCTCTCGGAGGATACATGCCAGTTGGTTGCCGTACCCCTTGGCAACATCCTTAGGCTCCTTCGGCAATCCACTGGCGGGGTCCACCTCTTTGACTGTGTCTCTGCCGGTGCCGACCGTGTTTTGGCGCCTTGCCTTCCGCGGCCTCTTGGAACCACTTGTCCCGGTGCCACTACTCCCGGCGGCGCCGCTAGGATCGTCGCCGCTTGTCTCGCCGCCACCCCCGGCGGCGCCGGTTGCCTCGTCGCCGCTTGGCGCGTAGGTACTACCCCCGGCGGCGTCGCTTGCCTCGTTGCCGCTTGGCTCGTCGCCACTACCCCCAGCGTCATCCTCCATCTCATGATCCTCGTCGCCGCCAACACCAGCGGCCTCGGCATCCTCCTCCGTCCTAAAGAAGTGCCTATTGTAGTGCTCCTCTAATTGTTCTTCAGACGCCATGGTGGCTTGCACTAATAGAAGATGAAAGAGTTAGAATTCACGGAAAAATTCGGCATGACCTTTGCTAAAAATTGGTCATGCCGAGTGCTAGAATTGCCGGAACGGAAATGAATCGACATTCCGGCACTCAATAGCAACTCAATCCCTGTAACAGAAATGCAAGCATCTTGACAACACATGTAAATATTTACAGACATGTAAATGTGTAACATACATCAACTAAGCAATATTTACTAAATCTGAACATGTATACAGTATCTTGATTTTTTTACCTTTCAGCCAGCCAGCACACTTACAGAGAGCTAGCTAGACCTTGGCATTTTGCTATATCTTGGCATTTACAGAATTTGTACAGAATTTACAGAATCTTTCTATGCCCACATGATGAACCAAAACATCTTTCTATGCACAAAATGAACCAAAACCAGAGAACAATATCCTGGTTATGTTGGAGTACTAGAAACAACTATAAACTACAAATATTTTCATTTTCATCATAAACCATAGCATAAAAAGCCCCTACTGCCTAGCTACCTAGGTACTGCAAGTTTATTTCATTAAAGCAGTAGCAGTTTTATCTCACTGCTTAAACCAACCATGAATTAAACTAGCTGGCTGTTTGATGGTTAACTAGGTGACAAAATTTCATCATGCTAGCCCACTTATACAAAATACACTAGGTACCTTATCATTTTCATTTTGTTTTAAATGAACCAGATAAGGAACATAGCACCAATTTTCATTCTCTTTTAAATGAACCAGAGAAGCTCACATGTGTCATTTTAGCAAACCAGAGAGCAAAACCAGAGAGCATTCTTTTTTGGCAGTGAGCATGAGCATGAGCAGTAGCATTTCAAAACCATTTCAAAATCTTTATTTGCAACCAGTGAGCATCAACATGAGCATTCATTTCATTTCCATTTCCATTTTAAATAGTGAAGTAGCAATAGTGAACTAAACCAGAGAACTATTTTAAATGAACCAGTAGCATTTCCATTTCATTTACACTATAATAAAAAACCCCAACTCAATTTCTTTTTTCAACAGCACTTAGTATATAAAGCATTTTATTAAAGCATTTTATTTTTATTGCTAACATAATTTGACAGTAGCATGAGCATGAGCATGAGGTTTTTTCACAGTAGCATTTCACCATAACCATCATTTTCATTTTGTTTTAAATGAACCAGAGAATGAATTAAACACTAAAGTGCTCATTTCACCATTTTTTAAATGAACCAGAGCTTACTTTCCATTAGCCCTTCCTTTCAAAAATGACTACTAAACCTAGCACCAATAACTGGAACCAAACATAGCACCAATTTAAATCCTAAATCATTTAATACACATGTATACAGGTTATTTAACTTTGGCATGGTTTTGAAATGTGACAGTAACATGAGCATGAGCATGAGCTTTTTTCACAGGTTCTGTTCAAAGCTGCATTTCTTACAACTCATGAACCTACTATTAATACTGCTAGCATTTTTCATTTAGTTATTTCTATATCACCAAAACCAGAGAACAATGCTAAGGAAAAACAATACTGCTACTGCTAGCATTTGAACCTACTGCTAACATGGATTAAACCCTAGCAACCTGCAACTAAAATCATTTTCTTGTTTGAACCAAACCTCTCTGTTCATTTTATTTTTTCCTACTGCAACCTGCAACTAAACCAACTAGCTAGCAATAATGAACTAAAATCATTTAATAGCATGGACTGGCAGTGGCATATATATGGTTCATTTTAAAATTGGTTTAGTTTCAAACAAGAGAGCATACAACATACAGAGCTTGTACCCACTTATAATAGCATGGACTGCAATATTAATAGCATATTTTTATGATGGAGTAACAAATTCATTTAGTTATTCATCAAGATTATCCAGAAATTCTTCTATGCACCAACAATATCATGCATTATTCCAATATCAGCCATTCTTCTATGCAGAGGGTACCAATTTTAGCATTCAAACCAGAGAACAAATTCGGTTGGACATCAAGTTTAAAAGGGTACCAATTATGGCCACTTGTGAATGTCTCAATCATTCTGTACTACAGGATGAACATCAAAACTCAAGATTGTGCCCATGTTTAAATAATTGGAAGCAGAGATTAAGAAATTGTGTGTGATGGAGGATGGAGAGGAAAGAGGGGGATGGAGAGGGGAAGGGAGAGGGGAAGGGAGAGGGAGGGAGAGAAGTCTTACCAACGCGATGGTGGCGACGCCCTGCTGCTCCTCTCCACGACGGTGGCCGCGCGCAACGCCCTCCTCCTCCTCTCGGCGACGGTGGTGACGGTGGCCGGTGGGTGACGCCCTCCCCCTCCTCTCCGCGGCGACGGTGTGCTCCTCCTTGCACGGCGGCTCCGGCGGTTAGGGTTCGTCGATCGATCATGGCGGCGCTCACGGCGGTTAGCTAGGGTTCGTCGATTGGGAATGGGGAGGGAGAAGTTGTGGTCGCGTGCGGTTAAGTCCCAGGTATACATGGACTAGACATATTGGCGCACCGGGCGTTGGTGCGGGGTCCACCCCCCGGCGCACCAACGCCCTGGTGCGCCGGCAATATGTCTAGTCCATGTATACCTGGGACTTGGCCCAGATCATGCAATATGACCTCCCCAACTCATATTTTCTTTTGTTTTTCTTTATTTCTTTTCTGGCCTTTTCTATTATATTTATGTTCTTATCTTGACTGGTGTAATAGCCAAGAATTATGCATGATTTATATATGCAAAAACAAAAAATATGAGATTATACATACACATAATATTGACCAACACAATATTAATTAGTCATACATAAAATATTGGCCATGACCATATGAGTTAATTATGCATTACAAAAGCAATATGAGTTATAGATTGCAAATAAAGTTTTACATCATCGATTGAGAAGAGTGTTTCGCTTTCTTCTTGCTTTTCTTGCTCGTCGTTGAATAATTTAGCCCCGTGTCGTGACTTCTTCTTTTGAAGGGTCGACCTGACCTCGGTAGCGTGGTCCTGCTTCTTCTTGTGGTGTATGTTGTGTCTTCATCCTCGGATTCTTCCATCATTGGGTCTCCGACTTGTCCTTCGAAGTCTTCCTCGTTGGCGACTCCATCCATTCCGACGATGGTCCTCTTGCCTCTCCTCACGATAACACGGCTAGGCCTGGATGGGTCGGTTATGAAGAAGCATTGGTGCACGTGTTCTGCCAGTACCCATGGCTCATTCTGCGCGGTGGCGTTCGTGGACTTTGATTTGTTGGCTTCGGGTAGAAACATGGTGGTGAAATACCGGTCTTCTTTTGTGACGTTCTTAGCCCATCTGATACGGAACATCGGCACTTTCTCCCCAGCGTAGCTAAGCTCCCAGATTTCCTCGATTCTTCCGTAGTATCTAGTCTTTACGTCACCCGTCCAGGAATCCATCGTTACCCCTGAGTTCTGGTAAGCACTGTTCTTGTCTTTTTCTTCCGTGTAGAATGTGTACCCGTTGATATCGTACGCTTGGTAAGTCATGAGGTTGGGCGCGGGGCCATGTGACAAGGCCAATACTAGTTTATCCTTGTCAGAATCCATTGGTGGGGGATTAGCATCAATGTGGTCTTTGAACCAGCGCGCGAAAGAGGAGTTGTGCTCTCTGTATATTTCTGCTTCCGTCATCATCGGCTTGCCACTGTTCTCTATCATGGTTTTGTGCTCTTTCAACCAAGGATCGATCAAGTCAATGTGTTGTAGCGCTACTAAGTTGGCCCTGTCAAAGTCGGAAGTCCGACCAGACATGTGCACGTGCAGTTCCTTCCTTCCATTTTTGTGGCCTACTCCCTCGAACCTGCGGAGGTGCTTGTTTTGAGGCAAACCAACAGGGTCCTCGATGTCTAGATAATTCGTGCAGAAAGAGATGCACTCTTCGGTGAGCCAGCCCTGTACGATGCTTCCATCCGGATGTGACCTGTTACGAACGTATCCTTTAATGACCCCATTCATTCTTTCAAACGGCATCATGTTGTGTAAGAATGCCGGCCCTAGACTGACGATATCATCCATGATATGGACCAACAGATGGACCATCACGTCAAAGAATGCAGGCGGGAAGTACATCTCAAGCTCACATAGGATCACCACGATCTCTTCCTGGAGCCTTGCGAGTTTCTTCACGCTTATCGACTTCCGAGTTATGACGTCGAAGAAGTTACAGAGCCCAGTCAGCGTTGCACGGACATGGTCATCCATTATACCTCGGATTGCAACCGGAAGAATCTGCGTCATCATCACGTGACAGTCATGAGACTTCATGCCGCTGAAGTTTCGTTTCTTGGGGTCCATGTATCTGCTTATTAGCCCGGAGTAACCGAAGGGCACTCTGACTCCTAGAAGGCAATTGAAAAATTGATCGACCTCGGCCGGACTAAAAGTGAAGCAGGAGGGGGGACAGTAATAGTCTGGCTGCTTAATCCTTTTGCGCTTCTGACCGCCGTCCGCCTCCTCCTCCGACTGTCCCTCTTGGGCCGCCGGGATCTGAAGCTCTTCCCTGATGCCCAAAACTTTCAGGTCGTGTCTTGCTTTCGGCCCATCTTTGGTCCGGTCCGGCATGTTGAGAAGAGTGCCAAGCAAGCTCTCGCACACGTTCTTTGTAATATGCATGACATCAAGGCAGTGAGGTGTATCGAGAATTTTCCAGTACGGCAAGTCCCAAAACACGGACCTCCTTTTCCATACACCAATGAGCGGCGTCGTCACCGTTGCCTTTTTCTTCTTCTTCTCTCCAGGCTTTTGACGTATCTTTCCCGGCGGAGGGCACTCCTTCCAACCTTTCAGTAATGTATCGATCTCTTCGCCGCTCTTCTTCCGTGGAGGTCCTCGGGGTTCATTTGTACCATCGAACAGATCTCCACGCTTTCTCCACGGGTCAGTCTTCTGTAGCCACCTTCGATGCCCCATGTAAACTGTTTTCGAAGAGCCGGGATCCTTACCAAGCTGCAAAAACATCGTCTCTTCCATGCACCTGACACATGCCTTGTGTCCATGGCACACCTGGCACGAAATGTAACCGTATCCGAGGTAGTCCTGCACCGTCGTGATCAACGCGGCTCTCAAAGGGAAATATTCTTCCGCGACGGCGTCCCATGTATCTACCCCTTCCTCCGCCCACAACGTTTCAAGCTCCTCCTTTAATAGTTCGAGATACATGTTGATATCGTTTCCTGGCTGTGTCGGCCCTTGAATTAGCATACTCATCTGTATGTACTTCCTCTTCATGCACAGCCAGGGCGGGAGGTTGTAGATCCATACAAACACGGGCCATGTGCTATGTGTGCTGCTCTGGTTTCCGAACGGATTGAATCCGTCCGTGCTCGCACCCAACCTGATGTTTCTGGGTTCTGCCCCAAAACTTCCGAATTCATTGTCTAATGCTTTCCACTGGCTTGCATCCGAAGGGTGTGTCAGCACTGGGTGCTCAATCCGATCTTCATCATTCAACACTGCCTCCTTTCTTTCAGCGTGCCAGCGCATGAGCTTTGCTTCCTTGCGGTCCGCGTAGAACCGTTGCAGCCGGGGGGCGAGCGGGAAGTACCACACAACTTTCCGAGGAGCTTTCTTCTTCCCTTTCTTGTACCGTTCAGCGTCACACACAGGACATTTGGTCTTGTCCACGTGCTCCTTGCGATACATGATACAGTCGTTGATGCAGGCGTGATACTTTTCGTGGGGTAAGTCGAGAGGGCACGTGATTCTCTTGGCCTCGGCTAGACTACCAGGACACGTGTTCCCGGCAGGAAGGAGATCTTTCACGTATTCCAGGATGTCGTCGACGCTTGTGTCCGTCCATCCGTGTTTCGCCTTCATCTGCAGCACATCGAGAGCTACTCTCAAGCGAGACTCCCCCAACCCGCGACCTGAGTCGTACAACGGAGTATTCGAGTCTATCTCCAGTTGCTCAAGCTTTGATTTCCGCTTGGCGCCCTTCGTCTTTTCGAGAAGCAGATCTTGAAGATGAGGGTCCCGCACGACTGAAGCTAGCGGCACCTCTTCGTCGTCGTCAAGGTTATTGTCATCGTCAAGGTTATTATCGTCGTCAAGGTTATCGTCTTCTGCGACAAACTCTTCATCGTCATCAATGTCATGATGCCCTCCTTCTTGCCGGCCATTATTACCACCTGCTGCCGTCGCCCCATTGACCTCCGCGCCATCATCGCTCATCCATTGAGTGTGTCCATGCATGAAACCATTAGTGAGCAGGTGCCCCTGCAATTTTCCTGAATACGGGTCAAACCATTTCCCTCGTTTGCATCTCCGGCACGGACACAATACCTCCGTGCGTTTATTTTCATACATGTCGATGATCGCGTGTTTCAGATATCTCATCACGATGCTTTCACTCATCTCGATAACCATTCTCGCCTGCATGGTAAGATTACATAATTCATTAGAACCATGCATCCGTCGGTAGTTTTCACGGAAAATTTCGGCATGACCTTCCTACACGGTAGGACATAGGAGCGCCAGAAATGTGCCGAAACGGAAACTTGAAGAATCAACATTTCGGCGCAACGTTGGCAACTCATTTTCAACGCCAACACACACACAAGCACAAGCACAAGCACAACATATATATATGCCACACACGAGAGCTTTTCTTCAAATGTCCAACATACATTGATACATTCCTTAATTTGTTCATTAATCACCTATTTGTTTGATATATTCGTCAACAAGATCGAGACGTCGCGCCGCTACCACGACGTATGGAAGCCGACTTTCTAGATCTAGATCTAGATTGAGCGGTCAATGCGGGATAGTAGATCTAGATCTACATAGGGGGATGTGGGAGATGCATGTAGGAAGGGAAGATTTGCTCAAAAAATATGATTTTGTTTGGTCAAATTGGTGAAATTGGGGATAGAAATGGGCAAAAATGAGCTGGGTTGGGAGAAGCCTCGGGTTTGTGTGAAGGAGTGGAGTAATGGTAGTGGGGGGAGTGGTTGTTGAGCAGAAATAACTGCCCAGGTTACTGCCGGCGCACCAGGGCATGGGTGCGCCGGCAGCACATAGCCCTTTCGGCTATATCACCCCCGGGCCAGGCCCAAGAATCATTGCCGGCGCACCAGCCCCGCAGTTCCGCCGGCGCACCCCTGGGCTGGTGCGCCGGCAATGATTCTTGGGCCCGGCCCGAATCGGCCGAGGCCATGCCAGGAAATAGCGCCGGCGCGTCTGCTCCTCTGGTGCGCCGGCAGAAGGAACGCATCCCCGGCGCGGCTGGGAAGAGGTGCGCCGGCAACACATGCCACCGGCGCACGTCCTTGGTGGTGCGCCGGCACCTATTGCCTCCAACTATAGGCTTTTTCCTAGTAGTGGCAGTTGGATGGCGGTCTATGTACTTTGTCGTAATGTCCGGATTAAATCTCACTATATTTATCATATCATGTATATGCATTGTTATGCCCTTCTCTATTTGTCAATTGCCCGACTGTAATTTGTTCACCCAACATGCTTTTATCTTATGGGAGAGACACCTCTAGTGAACTGTGGACCCCGGTCCTATTCTTTACATCGCATACAATCTACTGCAATACTTGTTTTACTGTTTTCTTGCAAACAATCATCTTCCACACAATACGGTTAATCCTTTGTTACAGCAAGCCGGTGAGATTGACAACCTCACTGTTTCGTTGGGGCAAAGTACTTTGGTTGTGTTGTGCAGGTTCCACGTTGGCGCCGGAATCCCTGGTGTTGCGCCGCATCACATTTCGCCACCATCAACCTTCAACGTGCTTCTTGACTCCTACTGGTCCGATTAAACCTTGGTTTCTTACTGAGGGAAACTTGCCACTGTGCGCATCATACCTTCCTCTTGGGGTTCCCAACGGACGTGTACATCTACGCGCATCAAACAAATTTCTGGCGCCGTTGCCGGGGAGATCAAGACACGCTGCAAGGGGAGTCTCCACTTCCCAATCTCTTTACTTTGTTTTTGTCTTGCTTTATTTTATTTACTACTTTGTTTGCTGCACCTAAACAAAACACAAAAAAATTAGTTGCTAGTTTTACTTTATTTCCTGTCTTGCTCTCTATATCAAAAACACAAAAAAATTAGTTACTTGCATTTACTTTATCTAGTTTGTTTTACTTACTGTTGCTAAAATGAATACCCCTGAAAATACTAAGTTGTGTGACTTCACAAACGCAAATAATAATGATTTCCTATGCACACCTATTGCTCCACCTGCTACTACAGCAGAATTCTTTGAAATTAAACCTGCTTTACTGAACCTGGTTATGAGAGATCAATTTTCTGGTGTTAGTTCTGATGATGCTGCTGCCCATCTTAATAATTTTGTTGAACTTTGTGAAATGCAAAAGTATAAGGATGTAGATGGTGATATTATTAAATTGAAAGTGTTTCCTTTCTCATTAAGAGGAAGAGCTAAAGATTGGTTGCTATCTTTGCCTAAGAATAGTATTGATTCATGGACTAAATGTAAGGATGCTTTTATTGGTAGATATTATCCTCCCGCTAAAATTATATCTTTGAGAAGTAGCATAATGAATTTTAAGCAATTAGATACTGAACATGTTGCTCAAGCATGGGAGAGAATGAAAACTTTGGTAAAGAATTGCCCAACCCATGGACTGACTACTTGGATGATCATCCAAACCTTCTATGCAGGACTAAATTTTTCTTCGCGGAATTTATTGGATTCAGCTGCTGGAGGTACCTTTATGTCCATCACTTTGGGGCGGCTACAAAACTTCTTGATGATATGATGATAAATTACTCTGAATGGCACACGGAAAGAGCTCCACAAGGTAAGAAGGTAAATTCTGTTGAAGAAACCTCTTCCTTGAGTGATAAGATTGATGTGATTATGTCTATGCTTGTGAATGGTAGATCTAATGTTGATCCTAATAATGTTCCTTTAGCTTCATTGGTTGATCAAGAAGAAAATGTTGATGTGAATTTCATTAAAAATAATAATTTCAACAACAATGCTTATAGGAACAACTCTGGTAATAACTATAGGCCATATCTTCTGCTAATGGTAATGGTTATGGTAATTCTTATGGGAATTCTTACAACAATAATAGGAGTGTACCCTCTGGTATTGAAGCTATGCTTAAAGAATTTATTAGTACACAAACTGCTTTTAACAAATCTGTTGAGGAAAAGTTTGATAAAATTGATATTATTGCTTCTAGAGTTGATAGACTTGCCTCTGACGTAAATCTTTTAAAATTGAAAGTTATGCCTAATAATGATATTGATAATAAGATTACTACTACAGCAAATGCCATCCAAGTTAGAATTAATGAGAATATAAGATTAATGGCTGAATTGTGTGCTAGGTGGGATAGAGAAGAAAATGAAAAACTAGCTAAAGAGAATAATGTAGCTAAAGTTTGGACTATTACCACCACTAGTAATGTTAATTCTTCACATGTTGCTGCACCTCCTACTATCAATGGTAAAATAATTGGTGTTGGCAATGTTTCTACTCCTAGTGCAAAGCGTACAAAAGCCTGAAATTGCTAAACTGCTGAAACTGCTTGTGATAAAACTGCTGAATTTTTTCCAACCTTGGGAGCAATGATCCCATTGCTGTAGCTCATAATGATTTAGACTTTGATGATTGTCACATCTCTGAAGTTATAAAGTTCTTACAAAAACTTGCTAGAAGTCCTAATGCTAGTGCTATAAATTTAGCCTTTACAAAACATATTACAAATGCTCTCATAAAAGCTAGAGAAGAGAAACTAAAACTTGAAACTTCTATTCCTAGAAAGTTAGAAGATGGTTGGGAGCCCATCATTAAAATGAAATTCAATGACTTTGAATGTAATGCTTTATGTGATCTTGGTGCAAGTATTTCTGTTATGCCTAAAAAGATTTATGATATGCTTGACTTGCCACCATTGAAGAATTGTTATTTGGATGTTAATCTGCCGATAATGTTAAAAAGAAACCTTTGGGGAGGATTGATAATGTGCACATTACGGTTAACAATAACCTTGTCCCCGTTGATTTTGTTGTCTTGGATATCGAATGCAATGCATCTTGTCCTATTGTGTTGGGAAGACCTTTTCTTCGAACCGTTGGTGCTGTTATTGATATGAGGGAAGGTAATATTAAATATCAATTTCCTCTCAAGAAAGGTATGGAACACTTCCCTAGAAAGAGAATGAAGTTGCCTTTTGATTCTATTATTAGAACAAGTTATGATGTTGATGCTTCTACTCTTGATGTTACTTGATTTGCACTTTCTGCGCCTAGCCGTTAAAGAAAAGCGCTTATGGGAGACAACCCATGTTTTTACTACAGCACTTTGTTTTATATTTGAGTCTTGGAAGTTGTTTACTACTGTAGCAACCTCTCCTTATCATGTTTTTGTGCCAAGTAAAGTTTCTATGTCAAAGTTGATGTTATATTTGGGATCGCTGCGCAGAAACAACATTGCTGTCTGTCACGAATCTGGGCCTAAGTCTCTGTAGAAAATTTGAAACAATCTGCCAATTTACGAGCGTGATCCTCAGATATGTACGCAACTTTCATTAGTTTTGAGTTTTTCCATTTGAGCAAGTCTGATGCCACTTTAAAATTCGTCTTTACGGACTATTCTGTTTTGACAGATTCTGCCTTTTATTTCGCATTGCCTCTTTTGCTATGTTGGATGAATTTCTTTGATCCATTAATGTCCAGTAGCTTTATGCAATGTCCAGAAGTGTAAAGAATGATTGTGTCACCTCTGAATGTGTGAATTATTAATTGTGCACTAACGCTCTAATGAGTTTGCTTGAAGTTTCGTGTGAAGGAAGTTTTCAAGGGTCAAGAGAGGAGTATGATATACTATGATTAAGAGGAGTGAATGCTCTAAGCTTGGGGATGCCCCGTGGTTCATCCCTGCATATTTTAAGAAGACTCAGCGTCTAAGCTTGGGGATGCCCAAGGCATCCTTCTTCATCGACAACATCATCAGGTTCCTCCCTGAAACTATATTTTTATTCAGTCACATCTTGTGTTCTTTACTTGGAGCGTCGGTTTGTTTTTGTTTTTGTTTTTGTTTGAATAAAATGGATCCTAGCATTCACTTTGTGGGAGAGAGACACGCTCCGCTGTTGCATATGGACAAATATGTCCTTAGGCTTTACTCATAATATTCAAGGCGAAGTTTCTTCTTCGTTAAATTGTTATATGGTTGGAATTGGAAAATGCTACATGTAGTAATTCTAAAATGTCTTGGATAATGTGATACTTGGCAATTGTTGTTCTCATTTTTAAGCTCTTGCATCATATGCTTTGCACCCATTAATGAAGAAATACATAGAGCTTGCTAAAATTTGGTTTGCATATTTGGTCTCTCTAAGGTCTAGATAATATCTAGTATTGAGTTTTGAACAACAAGGAAGACGGTGTAGAGTCTTATAATGTTTACAATATGTCTTTTATGTGAGTTTTGTTGCACCGTTTCATCCTTGAGTTTGCTTCAAATAACCTTGCTAGCCTAAACCTTGTATCGAGAGGGAATACTTCTCATGCATCCAAAATCCTTGAGCCAACCACTATGCCATTTGTGTCCACCATACCTACCTACTACATGGTATTTCTCCGCCATTCCAAAGTAAATTGCTTGAGTGCTACCTTTAAAATTCCATCATTCGCCTTTGCAATATATAGCTCATGGGACAAAATAGCCTTAAAAACTATCGTAGTATTGAATATGTACTTATGCACTTTATCTCTTATTAAGTTGCTTGTTGTGCGATAACCATGCTTCTGGGGAACGCCATCAATTACTCTTTATTGAATATCATGTGAGTTGCTATGCATGTCCGTCTTGTCTGAAGGATCTACCACCTTAATGATTGGAGCATGCATATTGTTAGAGAAGAACATTGGGCCGCTAACTAAAGCCATGAATCATGGTGGAAGTTTCAGTTTGGACATATATCCTCAATCTCATATGAGAATAATAATTGTTGCTACATGCTTATGCATTTAAGAGGAGTCCATTATCTGTTGTCCATGTTGTCCCGGTATGGATGTCTAAGTTGAGAATAATCAAAAGCGAGAAATCCAAAATGCGAGCTTTCTCCTTAGACCTTTGTACAGGCGGCATGGAGGTACCCCTTTGTGACACTTGGTTGAAACATGGCATTGCAAAGATCCGGTAGTCCAAGCTAAGTAGGACAAGGTGCGGGCACTATTAGTATACAATGCATGAGGCTTGCAACTTGTAAGATATAATTTACATAACTCATATGCTTTATTACTACCGTTGACAAAATTGTTTCATGTTTTCAAAATAAAAGCTCTAGCACAAATACAGCAATCGATGCTTTCCTCTTTGAAGGACCATTCTTTAACTTTTATTGTTGAGTCAGTTCACCTATCTCCTCCACCTTAAGAAGCAAACACTTGTGTGAACTGTGCATTGATTCCTACATACTTGCATATTGCACTTGTTATATTGCTTTATGTTGACAATATCCATGAGATATACATGTTATAAGTTGAAAGCTGAAACTTAATCTTCCTTTGTGTTGCTTCAATACCTTTACTTTGATTTATTGCTTTATGAGTTAACTCTTATGCAAGACTTATTGATGCTTGTCTTGAAGTACTATTCATGAAAAGTTTTTGCTTTATGATTCAGTTGTTTACTCATGTCATTACCATTGTTTTGATCGCTGCATTCATTACATATGTTTACAAATAGTATGATCAAGATTATGATGGCATGTCACTTGAAATTATCTTTGTTATCGTTTTACATGCTCGGGACGAGCAGAACTAAGCTTGGGGATGCTGATACGTCTCCAACGTATCGATAATTTCTTATGTTCCATGCTACTTTATTGATGATACCTACATGTTTTATGCACATTATATGTCGTATTTACGCATTTTTGGAACTAACCTATTAACAAGATGTCGAAGAGCCAGTTGTTTTCTGCTGTTTTTGGTTTCAGAAATCCTAGTAACGAAATATTCTCGGAATTGGACGAAATCAACGCCCAGGGTCCTATTTTTGCACGAAGCTTCCAAAAGACCGAAGAGGAGTCGAAGTGGGGCCACGAGGGGCCGCCACCATAGGCGGCGCGGCCCGGTCTTGGCCGCGGGCACCGTGGTGTGGGCCCTCGTGTGGCCCCCACGCTTCCTTCCGCCTACTTAAAGCCTCGTCGCGAAACCCCCGTCCGAGAGCCACGATACGGAAAACCTTCCGGAGACGCCGCCGCCGCGAATCCCATCTCGGGGATTCGGGAGATCGCCTCCGGCACCCTGACGGAGAGGGGATTCATCTCCCGGAGGACTCTTCATCGCCATGATCGCCTCCGGAGTGATGAGTGAGTAGTTCACCCCTGGACTATGGGTCCATAGCAGTAGCTAGATGGTCGTCTTCTCCTAATTGTGCTTCATTGTTGGATCTTGTGAGCTGCCTAACATGATCAAGATCATCTATCTGTAATACTATATGTTGTGTTTGTCGGGATCCGATGGATAGAGAATGCTATGTTATGGTGATTATCAATCTATTGTTTATGTGTTGTTTATGATCTTGCATGCTCTCCGTTATTAGTAGAGGCTATGGCCAAGTTTTTGCTCTTAACTCCAAGAGGGAGTATTTATGCTCGATAGTGGGTTCATGCCTTCATTGATACCTGGGATCGTGACAGTAGGTTCTAAGGTTGTGTTGTGCTGTTGCCACTAGGGATAAAACATTGATGCTATGTCTAAGGATGTAGTTGTTGATTACATTACGCACCATACTTAATGCAATTGTATGTTGCTTTGCAACTTAATACTGAAGGGGTTCGGATGATAACCGAAGGTGGACTTTTTAGGCATAGATGCGTTGGATGGCGGTCTATGTACTTTGTCGTAATGCCGGATTAAATCTCACTATATTTATCATATCATGTATATGCATTGTTATGCCCTCTCTATTTGTCAATTGCCCGACTGTAATTTGTTCACCCAACATGCTTTTATCTTATGGGAGAGACACCTCTAGTGAACTGTGGACCCCGGTCCTATTCTTTACATCGCATACAATCTACTGCAATACTTGTTTTACTGTTTTCTTGCAAACAATCATCTTCCACACAATACGGTTAATCCTTTGTTACAGCAAGCCGGTGAGATTGACAACCTCACTGTTTCGTTGGGGCAAAGTACTTTGGTTGTGTTGTGCGGGTTCCACGTTGGCGCCGGAATCCCTAGTGTTGCGCCGCATCACATTTCGCCACCATCAACCTTCAACGTGCTTCTTGACTCCTACTGGTCCGATTAAACCTTGGTTTCTTCCTGAGGGAAACTTGCCACTGTTCGCATCATACCTTCCTCTTGGGGTTCCCAACGGACGTGTACATCTACGCGCATCAGCTACCTTTAAATAATTCAAACTATATTATCTTTATTTGTGTCAATGTTTTATAGCTCATGAGGAAGTATGTGGTGTTTTATCTTTCAATCTTGTTGGGCGACCTTTCACCAATGGACTAGCGGCACATCCGCTTATCCAATAATTTTGCAATAAGAGCTGGCAACGGGGTTCCCAGCCCCAATTAATAACTTTCATTAATAATTCTCTTCACATGTTTTGCCCTGATTTATCAGTAAGCAACTTAATTTTGCAATAGACACTCCTCCATGGTATGTGAATGTTGGAAGGCACCCGAGGATTCGGTTAGCCATGGATTGAGAAAGCCAAGGTTGGGGGAGTGTCATCCATAATAAAACTAAAATACATGTGTAAACAAAAGAGAAGGGGGATGATCTACCTTGCTGGTAGAGATGCCGTCCCTCATGGGAGCCGCTCTTGGAAGGTTCGTTTGGCAAGGGGTTAGAGTGCCCGCTACCATTCGTTGACAACAACAAACACCGCTCAAAATCTTACTTTTATGCTCTTTACATGATTTTAAAACTTGAAAAGCTCTAGCACATGATTTAATCCTGCTTCCCTCTGCGAAGGGCCTGTCTTTTACTTTTTTGATTGAGTCAGTAAACCTATTTCCCTCTGTCTTAAGCAAGCAATTGAGTTGTTGTGAACCAACCATTTATGCTATGATTGAGTTAATCATGTCCTTTATACTTTCTTGTTTAGTACAAATTTTATCTGAATGAATATGACTTTGAAAGTTATCAATGATTATGAGGAGATTGTTATGATTGAGAATGAAAGCCCTGCTATATAAATTCTAATATGAAAGCCTTGCTTATAAAATAAGAGCAATCCGTTAGTAGTTCTCTGACCAAGAACAAAGTTTGCCATAACCATTTATGATTTCCTATGCACCTTTACTTGTGATTTCTCTTTACTTATTTCAAGTTGAGTTATATGAAGAGAATGTGTATTAGAATATCTTGTGTGAATCAATATGATGCTTCTTGTCCGTATTTTATTTATCGACTCTTCACTCCATAAATAGAGCTAACTCATAAAGCAATAGATTCAAAGTAGAAGGTTTCGAAGCAACACAAAGGATGATTAAGTTTCAGCAATTGCTTTCAACTTGTAACATATATATCTCATGGATAATTGTCAACATAAAGTAATATAACAACTGCAATAAGTAAACATGTAAGAATCAATGCACATAGTTGACACACGTGTTTGCTTCTAAGATAGAAAGAAGTAGGTGAACTGACTCAACATAAAGTAAAAGAATGGCCCTTGAGGAAGCATGGATTACTACTTTTGTGCTAGAGCTTTTATTTTGAAAACATAGAAACAATTTTGTCAACGGTAGTAATAATTCATATGTGTTATGCATAAAACTTCCTACAAGTTGCAAGCCCCATGCATCGAATACCAATAGTGCCCGCACCTTGTCCTAATTAGCTTGGATTTACATGAATTATCATTGCATAACATATGTTTCAACCAAGTGTCACAAAGGGGTACCTCTATGCCGCCTGTACAAAGGTCCAAGGAGATAGATCGCATTTGATTTCTCGTTTTTGATAGATCTCAACTAAGGACATCCATACCGGGACAACATAGAAAACAGATAATGGACTCCTCTTTAATGCATAAGCATTCAACAACAGATAATATTCTCATAAGAGATTGAGGATTAGTGTCCAAACCGAAACTTCCACCATGATACATGGCTTTAGTTAGCGGCCCAATGTTCTTCTCTAACAATATGCATACTCAGACCATTTGTTAATGTAAATCACCGTTACTTCAGACAAGACGAACATGCATAGCAACTCACATGATATTCAACAAAGGTGTAAAAATTTGATGGCGTCCCCAAAAACATGGTTACCGCTCAACAAGCAACTTATAAGAACTAAGATACATAGCTACATATTCATCACCACAATAGTTTTTAAGCTATTTTCCCATGAGCTATATATTGTAAAGACAAAGGATGAAATTTTGAAGGTAGCACTCAAGTAATTTACTTTGGAATGGCAGAAAAATACCACATAGTAGGTAGTTATGGTGGACACAAATGGCATGGGTTTTGGCTCAAGGTGTTCAGATGCACGAGAAGCATTTCCTCTCGGTACAAGGCTTTGGCTAGCAAGGTTGTTTGAAGCAAACACAAGTATGAACAGGTACAGCAAAACTTACACAAGAACATATTGCAAGAATTATAAGACTCTACATTGTCTTCCTTATTGTTCAAACACTTTTACCAGAAAATATCTAGACCTTAGAGAGATCAATTATGCAAACCAAATTTCCACAAGTTCTGCGGTAGTTCTCCACTAATAGATTTAAACTACATGATGCAAGAGCTTAAACATGATCTATGAGCTCAAAACAATTGCCAAGTATCAAATTATTCAAGACCATATGAAGCATTTTCTGATTCCAACCAAATAGCAACAACGAAGCAGTTTTCAGCCTTCGCCATGAACATTAAAGCAAAACTAAGAACACAAGTGTTCAATATGAAAAAGCGGAGCGTGTATATATCCAATACAAGGATTGCTGGGATCCAACTTTATTCAAACCAAAACAAAAACAAAAGCAAACAGACGCTCCAAGTAAAGAACATAAGATGTGATGGAATAAAAATATAGTTTCACTAGAAGTGACCTGATAAGTTGTCGATGAAGAAGGGGATGCCTTGGGCATCCCCAAGCTTAGATGCTTGAGTCTTCTTGAAATATGCAGGGATGAACCACGGGGGCATCCCCAAGCTTAGACTTTTCACTCTTCTTGATTATATTGTATCATCCTCTTCTCTTGACCCTTGAAAACTTCCTCCACACCAAACTTAAAGCAAACTCATTAGAGGGTTAGTGCATAATCAAAAATTCACATATTCAGAGGTGACATAATCATTCTTAACACTTCTGGACATTGCACAAAGCTACTGAAAGTTAATGGAACAAAGAAATCCATTCAACATAGCAAAAGAGGCAATGCGAAATAAAAGGCAGAATCTGTCAAAACAGAACAGTCCATAAAGACGATTTTTCGGAGGCACTTAACTTGCTCAGATGAAAAACTCAAAACTAATGAAAGTTGCGTACATATCTGAGGATCACGCACGTAAATTGGCAGATTTTTTTGATTCTTTTACAGAGAGAAGGACGCGAATTCGTGATGACGGCAAGTCGTTTCGCGTAGTAATCCAAATCTAGTATCAACCTTACTATAGAGACTTTACTTGGCACAATAACATGATAAGGAGAGGTTGCTACAGTAGTAAAAACTTCCAAGACTCAACAAAACAGTAGTAAAATAAAACCATGGGTTATTATCAACACCCGGATCTTTAAGTCCAGGTGCCTATTATGTCATACATCGCAATCCCAGGAATAATGTTGTTGCGAGACATAATAGTTGAATATCATAGAGTCACCATTTATTACAACACGAGTCTTACATCCATAGATCACATGATCCAATATTACACAAATAGTTGATCTAATGATCAACGAACATAAACAAGTAGCGGAAGCGTCGTAGTAGGTGGAACTATCTATCCACAGGCCAACGCTTGACGTTAGAAGCATCCTAGTTCTGATAGACGTCCTGCTGACCGTCATCTTCATAGTGTTGCTCCTCTTCATAGTCTGGCATTGGAATAGCCAGGGACACAGCCATGAGTACTTTAAGTACTCGCAAACTAATACTAATGTAAGTAATTACCAATTTTAATGGTTTGCTAGGCTCTAGGTTTATTTGCGTAAAGCCAAGTTTAGTTCATAAACATTTAGTAAAGATGCTTGAATTGCTAGACTAACTCAAGTGGGAATATTAGTGTCATTCCCACAACATCCGTTATGTTTTCAACATTCAAGTCACCATTCAATTCACCATTCCTTTTGAAAAGAACCTGATGACGGAACAGTATGGCCTTTCCAATCGTCGTAACCGTGGACACGGCTATTCGAATAGTTCTACACTCTGCAGAGGTCGTACACTTGTGCCACAATATTTGCAATAATCCGTCAGGGTTAACTGGCCCTGATTTACTCCGTGCGCGGACTACCAACCATAACCTTTCACTTACCTACCCTAGTATAGGCACCTCTCCCCATGAGCTTGGCCTCCCGGTGAAAACCAACTGTCAACCCGGGAACTGCACAGGGCTTGGGTCGTACATTCACCTCATTTCACGTCATTTCAACTCATTTCATATTTCTTTGGAGGCAGCCCTTGGCATAACCCCGATGACGCTTGTTTAGAGGGAACCCATACTAGGGCACATAAATTTCTAGTTAAGCCCTTACCCATGTTGGGTATTGTGGGGGTACTTTCAAATTGGAATGGTATCGCATCCGAACCCAACCATCAGTTTTCGTAAACTTCACCAAATCATTCACAGTCATATCCACCTTCAAAATCTTTCAATAGAATGACTCATCATTCCAAGGTTTTCAAAGTCATTTCATTTCACATGTTCCCATCTAGAGTAGTCAATTTTATTTGTTAGCACTAGCAACTAGTCATGAGGGGGTGCTATCTAGCTTTATTTGCTTAGACTAACTTTGATACTCTTGTGCTATTCTAGACCAAGTGAATCATGAATCAAAAAGTAAGCTTTGAAATATAAAGCAAAATAATTTGCAAGGTAAAAACATAGGATAGGATTATTTAAGCATAAGTAAAATGTAAGGGTGCCTTGCTCATGAAGAGCTTTGCATTAGGGTGGCTTGCAAGAGTGTTAGCTTGCCTTGGTGGGGATAGGAGTCAAAGTTTTCCTCCTCCTCTTGAGTGTAGTCTTCCTCCTCTTGATACTCCTCGTTACTAGCGTCTATACACGAATACGAGGTATACCATCACCACACAAGCTTAAGTGCTAAGCTAATCACACCAAGGAGGCACACAAGCCTATGCTAGCATCACATCTTATTAGCATGGTGATTTACTTTGTTTATGTTAAAGAAAAATAATTTCCTCTCATTATAATTATTGAATAGTATAGCTCTTTCATGTGTTGAAGGAAATAATTTCCTCACACTGAATTTTATTTAAGATTTAACCTCTTCAAATAATAATAAGGTATGAATATTAGGTGACCAAGGTCAACACTTCATATCTATTATTTGAGAGTTGAGATTTAAATGAGGTGCTACACCTCATGCATTTTAATACTAGCATGATAATGATTTAATGTCTCTAAGTAACCAAACATGAGGCTTATTAGACCAAGGTCAGTACCTCTACTTGAATTACTTAGGATCACAATTTAAATGAGAGAGTAGCTCTCATACTATTAAACCCATTTATGTGTATGCGTTAAATGGGCTAGGGATAGATCCATAGTCATTATTTAGTTCTAGTTCATGATCATGTAAAACAACTATACTATATTTTTGCATAAACAATTAGAGTATGTCAAATGTGATTTATGAGAGTTGGAATCAACTCAAAATCATTTGTAGATAATTTTTAATATTTATTTGAAGTTAGAAAAGGCCCTGCCTTGTTATTTTTGTCATTTAAATTTAATTACAAATTTGGAACAGAGGCCAGTGGCATGGTTTAGACAATTTCATGAGCTTTACAAATATATAAATTTGGCTAAATTTGGTGCAGTAGTTTGAAAGTTATTAAATTTTGAAGTGGGCACCAGTATTTGAATTTAGCTAAACTGGTTAAATAAAATTTGAATGACTTGGGCCGTGCGGGAAAAGCCTATGGGCCCAACACGTTTAAACAGCGAATTGCGGCCCAGCAACACAACCCGTGTGCGCGGGCCGCCTAACAAGGCGGGGGCCACCCGTCAGTGGCTCTTAAACGAGCGAACCGGTATGTGTTATGTGATCCGTTGAATCAGAACTAGATCAAACGGCTGTGGAGCATCGTCGTCTCCGACGAGATCCCGGCGTGCTGGCGGCGTACCTAGGGGTCGGGGAGCGCTGCGCCGCGATCAGTGGCGAGGTGCGAGGCATCGTTGGCGAGGGTGAAGAAGTCCCTGGTACAGTGGCGGAGCTTGGGGAGGCGCGGATCGATGGCGAGGATCTGCGGGCTCCGGCGGCTCCGAGCTTCAAATTGGGGCGGCTCCGGCGAGGTGGTGTTCAATTGGGTGGTCGAGGAGAGGCAGTGATGAGAGGGGAAGAGATTGGTGTGAAGGAGGTGTGCTCTGGGTGCCTCTATTTATAGATGGAGAGGTGACCGGCGGGTGCTGTGAGAGGGTGTCCATGGCGCGGCCGCTCCGGCGTGCGAAAGGGCATGGCGAGGACGGCATCTTGTAGGCGGCATCATGGCGATGCTCAAGGCGTAGCTGTTGCGTCCAGGGCGTGATAGGATCGCTCGGGCGCGTGTGATGTACCACGGTACTCGCGGCGGTTCGAGGACGACGGTGACGAGGCGGCGGCGTGCTCTCGAGTGATGTCTACGGCTAGAGGTGAGGGTGGTGGGTGATGCAGGCGTAGGCTGCGGGAAGGAGCGATCGCGCGCGCGCTGGCGCGCTCCAGAGCGTGGTCACCGCGTGCCTGGCACGTCCTGGCATGGTGCTGGGCGTGCTTGTGCTGGCCAATGCCGTGGCTCGGCGAGCTCGGGCCGTGCACTGGCATGCTCCTGGTGCTGAGTAGGTGTTCATAGACATGGTGGTCTTGAGAGAGGAGGCCAGAGAGATCAATGCATGTGTGGCCGGCATGGTGCATGGCATGAACTTTTCTTCCCCTTTCTCCACTTTAATCGACCATGGCAAGGACAAGCCTTGATGCAGGGGTTGCAGGAGATGCTCATCATCACCAGATAAAGATGGTTTAGGCAAAAATCCAGTGTGTAATTGAGTGTAACACTAATCTGGAAAGATGCCTGCCAACTGTTCGATGAAATGGCCGCAAGAGAAAAATATTCGAATTTTGGAAATCTTTTTGGTGCACTTCATTCTTATATTTAATGTGATGGAATGGTGGTGGTGGTGTCCATTTTGGTGAAGGTTTGCAAGAATTCAAAATGGGGGTCATCTTCTCTTTGTTTCAAAGTCCTCACTTGTCACATTGTTTCTGGTTAACCTGGTCAACTTCAGCAGTGGTGGTCAACAGAGAAATTGTTCACCTTGACTTGGTCTTGGATGAGGTGTCAAGGGTTGACCAAGTTTGGTTTATGAAATATCAAATACAGGGGTGTTAAGAGGTGAAGATTTTATAAAAGTGTCATATGACCATTATCATATGTATGTTGGATTTGAGAATTTCTTTGATTTGAATTTGGTTTCTTTTATGCATTTGTGTTTGTTTTTGTTATACAAGGGTTTTAGAAACCATAGACCAAGCAATGGTGGCCTTTGGTGATGAATTGCATAATTGAGCAAATTTGTATGTGAGGGAGAAGTGGGTGATTTTCTTTCTATTTTTCTTCTTCTTCTCACATTAGGGTTAGGTGATCTTGTGTTAGGGTTTAAGCACTCTTGATCAACATTAAACACTCATCATGGCAATTGCACACAAGAAAAACACCTTAGGCATAAAACTATATGCAACACTATATGCATGAGAAAAGTTTTTGTTTGTTGTGAAATTTGAGTAATTGAATTATCTCTCTTCTTTATTTATTTATGAAAACTTGAGGTGTTATAGTTATCTCCCAAGAAGTTCTTTTCTTTAACGCCTTTCAGCTAGGCGCAAAAAGTGCAAATCAAGTATTATCTAGAGAAGAAGCATCAACATTATTACCTCGGGCTTTACGCCTACCCTTCTTACTCTTATTCTTACTCTTTGGTTTAGGGAATACATGACCGCCTCCCGGTGTAGAGGTGAATTTTAGGGTGCCTTTTCCCACATCTATGGTTGCTCCCAATAGTTTCAGCAGGGATCTTCCAAGTGTGATTTGTCATGTTCCTACACATTCAATAACAAGATAATCAGTGGATACCGTTCTTCCAAGAATGGTTGTGAACACACCCTCGGCTATTCCCTTAGGAATTATAACAGAGTTATCAGTAAGAGTTATTCCTTCTCCACCTTCAGTAAGTCCCCAAAGTGTCAAAGATTCATAAATACTCTTAGGCATAAGGCAAAATTCAGACATAATATCACAACGGGCATAAAAAGTTTCACCACCAATAGTAACTTTAATAGTAGGGTCCCACATTGAAGGTTCAGAGTTTACTAAAACATGATCAAGACGCTCACGAATCTGACTATACCCTTCTTTCAAGCAAGATGTATTTGTCTCAAGAGTGTTTAATCTATTATAAATACTAACAAGAGATGAATCAAAATTATTAGCTGAACTATATGATGCAACCAATTTTTTTATGGCATTAAAAGCTTGATCCCCATCACAGTGAAGGAAATCTCCTCCCACTACAGCATCTAAGGCATATCTATAGCGAAGAATAAGCCCAAAATAAAAGTTACTAAGAAGCAAACTTAGAGGCATTTTAGGTTCAGTTTTACTATAAGAATCAAAAATTCTAGACCAAGCTTCTTTAAAAATCTCCTGTTATCACCAGAATTTGACCAAGCCAGAGGTGGGCCGCGATCAAGGTGGACTTGAAGATGTGTACATCAAGAAATAGGTGAATCGGCCTTTATGCGCAGAGTTTGGGCTAGTTAGCCCGTGTATCTTAATATAGTAGGCTACGTAGAAGTTAGATTTTATCTCGTGCACGGTTTGGTGCACGCCCACATTAGAAAGTCCCCTGGACTATAAATATGTATCTAGGGTTTATGGAATAAACAACAACCAACGTTCAACACAAACCAATCTCGGCGCATCCAACCTTGTTCGAGGGTTTCTCCCAGTAAGCACCATGCTGCCTAGATCGCATCTTGCGATCTAGGCAGCAAGCTCCCGTTGTTCATGCTCGTGCTGAAGCTTTTTGATGGCGAGCAACGTAGTTATCATAGATGTGTTAGGGTTAGCATTGTTCTTAGTATCATATGCTGTCGTAGTGCAACCCTTGCGCATCTAGCCGTCCTTGTACCTCATCATGGGTGCAGGGGCGGCACCCCGCTTGCTCGTTATTTAGTAGATCTGATCCGTTACGGTTGCTCCTTGATTCATCAAGGATTAGTTTAACATCTGCAATAGTTAGGCCTTACAAAGGGTTGGAGGATCCAGCGCGCGTAGGGTGTAGTTTGCTGGCCCTAGACAGGATGTTCCGAGGATCAACCTCGTGTTGGTTTTTAGGCCTTGTCTAGGATTGGCTTACGATCACCGTGCGCGAGCGCGAGGCCCAATCGTGAGTAGGATGATCCGATTATGCGGTGAAAACCCCAAATCGTCGTGGATCTCATATGCTTTATCTTGATCAAGCAGGACCACCATATATTCGGCCACCTTGGACGAATCATGGGTGGATCGGCTCCATGAGCCGATTCACAGGATAACCGAGAGCCGATCGAGGCTCGTATTAACGTGTACGTGTGTGCCCTGCGGAAACTAAGCGAGGCATCATCACACCTTCCTGACCAGGTATAGGTGGTCGCGTGCTTGCATCGGCGCGCGACCAGAGGCTTTGCGGGCCGTCGCTCGAGGGATGGGGCCGCAGCCCTAGTTGTTCCGGCTCTACGGTGTTGACCAGTCGCTGCCCGCCGGTGGGTTTCTGACGTCAACACATTCTGGCACGCCCGGTGGGACGATCCTCAACATCAACCACATCGCCGTCTACATCGGAGATGGCGGAAGAAACTCCGGTCACTTACGAGGATCTGAATGACGAGGTCAAGGTCCTCCTCGAAGCCGACCTCATCGACTCCTTCCACGACACCCGCTCCCATGGCATCAGCACCAACGTGGTGGAGCTGGGGTACCGCCCTGGTGAGGGTAGTGATGAGGGCGGCTGCTCTCATAGCAAGGATGAAGAAGGAGACGGTCCACGCGATCGGCCCCGACACTGCCACAAGATCCTAGTGATGATCAAGATAGAAGCCGATCCCAGCGATCGGACCGTATTACACGCACCACCAGCTCTCCCAGTATTCGGCGTCGACCTCACAGGTGACGGAAAGCTAGGGTACGGGTTCACCTCGGCTGACGAGCTAGAGGAAGTCGACATCGGCCCCGGGGATAAGCCTCGGCCAACTTTTATCAGCAGAAAGTTAGACCCACAGCTCAGGAGTCAGATGATTGCTCTATTGAAAGAATACCCAGATTGCTTTGCAT
Source organism: Lolium multiflorum (assembly GCA_030979885.1). Classification (NCBI taxonomy): domain Eukaryota; kingdom Viridiplantae; phylum Streptophyta; class Magnoliopsida; order Poales; family Poaceae; genus Lolium; species Lolium multiflorum. The sequence goes on from CM061747.1 coordinate 248,027,831, forward strand.
GGGACTACACAGAGATGCCTGGGCTAGACAGGAGCATCATCGAACATCGGCTCCCCCTGAAGAAAGGATTTCGGCCCTTCCAGCAACGAGCACGACAGATGAAGGCCGAAATCCTAGAGGAGGTCAAGAAAGAGATCGAGAAGATGTTGGCTGCCGGATTCATCAGACCATGCAGGTATGCGGAATGGATATCCAGTATCGTTCCGGTAGAAAAGAAGGACGGCCGGTGGCGTGTGGCTATCGATTTCCGAGATCTTAACAGAGCCACTCCAAAAGATGAATATCCGATGCCTGTGGCAGAAACTTTGATCAATGCAGCTGCTGGCCACAAGGTTTTAAGCTTCATGGATGGCAACGCCGGCTATAACCAGATCTTCATGGCCCCAGAAGATATACACAAGACCGCATTCAGAGTACCAGGGGCAGTAGGCTTGTTTGAATATGTGGTCATGACCTTTGGGTTGAAGAATGCCGGCGCGACGTATCAAAGAGCCATGAATTATATATTCCACGATCTGATCGGCAAGTTGGTGGAAATCTACATCGATGATGTGGTAGTCAAGTCTGTCTCCATGGAGGGACACTTGGAAGATTTGCGACACGTACTAGACCGAACTCGAAAGTTCGGGCTGAGAATGAACCCAAAGAAGTGTGCCTTTGGTGTGACGGCCGGTCAGTTCCTAGGATTTTTGGTCCATGAGCGAGGAATTGAGATCGGCCTGAAGAGTCAGGAGGCGGTGCGTACCATGCAGCCGCCCACCACGAAGAAGGAACTCCAGCGTCTTATCGGCAAGATCAACTTCGTTCGCCGATTCATCTCTAACCTGTCAGGACGGATCGAGCCGTTCATGGGTTTGGTGAAGACTAAATCCGATGACGAATTTCACTGGGGGGCAGAACAGCAGCAGGCGTTCGATGACATTAAGCGGTATCTGACGACACCACCCGTGCTAGTGCCGCCCCAGCAAGACAGGCCGTTCTACATTTACTTGTCAGTAGCTGACACATCCATCGCCTCGGTGGTGGTGCAACTCTACGAGGGCGTTGAAAAGGTCGTTTTCTACCTCAGCGAAGGATGTTGGACGCGGAGACAAGGTACCCTGAGGTCGAGAAACTGTGCCTCTGTCTGTTCTTTACCTGCACCAAGCTGCACCACATCCTTTTGACGGCAGAGATCTTCGTCATATGCAAGTCCGACGTTGTCAAGCACATGCTGTCGGCCCCCGTGTTGAAAGGCCGATTGGGTAAATGGATGCTTGCGTTGTCAGAGTTCGACCTTCGGTATCAGCCTGCGAAAGCAGTCAAAGGACAAGCATTGGCCGATCTCATAGCTGAGCGAATCGGTACCAATATAGCAGCACTATCCATACGTGCATGGGCTATGTTCTTCGATGGATCGGCTTGCGACGATGGTTGTGGCATCGGCATTCTGCTCGTATCGCCTAGGGGGACGGAATACTCCTTCTCCATCAGGTTGTCTACCCCTTGCACCAACAACGTGGCGGAGTATGAGGCGGTACGTAAGGGGATGGAGTTGCTACTAGAAGCTGGAGCAGAAGCAGTAGAACTTTTTGGAGACTCCAAGTTGGTAATCAACCAGCTCACGGATGAATATAAGTGCGAGAGTGAATCGCTTTTCCCATATTGGATGGAATGCCGTGAGTTAATGACACAGTTTCGGTACATCAACTTTAATTGGGTTCCAAGATCCCAGAATACCGAGGCCAACAATCTCGCGCAAATGGCGTCAGGCTACATAGATACACCTGAAGGGTCAGAAGTTCAGGTCCAATTCCTGGAACAAAATGATTGGAGAGCCGAAATCTTCAATTACTTAAAAGATTCGGCTCGGGGGGCACCTAAGCGGGTAAGATACAAAGCCATGAAGTATGTCCTCATAGGAGACGACATGTTCTACAGGACGTTGGAAGGGTTACTACTCAAGTGCCTGGGACCAACCGAGTCTAATCGGCTCTTACATGAGGTGCATGAAGGCGCATGTGGAACTCATCAGTCGGCTCACAAGATGAAGTGGCTAATTAGGCGCTCAGGGTTCTATTGGCCCACCATGCTTGAAGATTGCTTCAATTACTACAAGGGGTGCCAGGCATGCCAGATGTTTGGGAAGATTCAGATGGTACCAGCATCAGCGATGAACCCGATCATCAAACCTTGGCCATTCCGAGGGTGGGGCATGGACATGATCGGAAAAATCCATCCGGCTTCGAGTAAGAAACACGAATGGATTTTGGCCATCACAGATTACTTCACCAAGTGGGTGGAGGCCGTCCCTATGAAGAAGGTAAAATCAGAAGATGTGATTAAGTTCGTGAAGGAACACGTGATTCATAGGTTCGGGATTCCCCAAACCATCACGACCGATGGAGGTTCGGTCTTTGTGTCTAAAGAGTTCAGGGGATTCTGCGATGACATGGGGATTAAGCTGATCCGATCATCTCCGTACTATGCTCAGGCTAACGGGCAAGCTGAGGCGTCCAATCAGAGCTTAATCAAGCTGATCAAGAGAAAGATTGAAGAAAACCCAAGGGATTGGCATGAGAAGTTATCAGAGGCATTATGGGCCTACCGCATGTCATGCCATGGAGCTATAAAGACTTCGCCGTACCAGCTTGTTTATGGGCAAGAAGCCGTATTACCTTGGGAGATTACGGCTGGATCAAGACGTGTCACGTTTCAGGATGACCTGACGGCAGACGAATATGCAGCTTTGATGAGTGACACTATTGAGGACGCAACAGAGCTTAGGCTTTGGTCGTTGGAAAAGATTAAGGAAAACAAAGCCCGGGTAGCTCGGGCCTACAATAAGAAGGTTAGACCAAAGGAGTTTCAGGTTGGTGACCTGGTATGGGAAGCTGTGTTGCCGTTAGGAACCAGGGACAAGGCATATGGCAAGTGGTCTCCTAATTGGCACGGTCCGTACAAAGTCGTCCAGGCCTTGAAAGGTAATGCATACATGTTGGAAGAGTTGGACGGACAGAAGTTCCCAGTGGCCGTAAATGGTCAACACCTCAAGAAGTATTTCCCAAGCATGTGGGATGATGGGCACTAAGGTAGGGAGGCCGATTAGAATCGGCCAGCAAAAAGAGATGATCCAATCATGGGTACCAAAGTATGGGGGCCGATGCAATCGGCCGTAAAAAAAAAAAATATAAAGCCGATGTCGCCACCATCGACTCTAGAACAATTATACGAGGCCCACGAAGCTCAGATTTGCGCCAAGATGGTGTTCAGTTCAGCTTCATGAGTTCCTTGGAGCACGTCCTTGCTGATGTCCTCGCCTTGACTAAGGCTCGGGGGGCAGCTAATCTAGTGGATGCTCTATATTTTCAGGAGCCGATTGGGGTTGCTGCAAGAAAGGGAAGGAGACTGGTTGCTCAAATTAGCCGATGAACAATCATCGGCTGTGGGATTGCAAAATACCACGGTCGAGAGAAAATAATAATCCGATTCGTTGCTATCGGTCTTGGTGTGACGAACGGGAAGATGGAGATTGGATTAATGAAAAGAGAGATTGAAAGAACAATTCTCATTAATTCAAAGAAGCGGCTTTACAAGAAGAGCCGATGGCTCCCAAAAGAGGGATCTGGTGCCTAGTGCACTGCTAACTACTAGTCCTACTCCACTAGTCGTCGCCGTCTTCATCATCGCCGTCGTCAAGGTCGTCGGCGCTGCTCCCAGGAAGCTCCTCGCCGTTGCTGCCCCAGCCGTCGGCTGGAGCTTCCTCCTCCTCCTCGTCATCGTCATCATCCTCGCTATCCGCCCAGCTGCGGAAGCGCTTCGTTGGAGGATATCCCGCGGAGGAGGAGGAATCATCTTCCTCCTCCTCATCCTCTTCTTCCTCGTCATCATCGTCGTCCTCGCTGTCCGCCCACATGCGGGAGCGCTTCTTCGGCGGGAGCCTGGTGGAGGGGGAGGCCTCAGTCCTTTCCGCTCCTTTTTCTTTCTTCTCCTTGTCGGAGGAGATGGGATTCGCCCCGGAGCGGGGATCGTCTTCTTCCTTGTTCTTCGGCGACGATTGGAGGGAGAAGCCTGAAGCGGAGGAGGAAGAGGAAGACATTGCTACAGAAGGAGAGGGTTTTTTGGTGTCGACCGCTAGAGCAGAGGAAGGGGATGAAGAGGACTGGTCAATTGGCATGGTTAAATAATGAGGAGCCTAGTGGAGATTCAATGCCATTGCAGTTTCCGAGGAAGTGATGCTAAAGCTGTCAAATTTCACAGAGAAGTGGGGAAGACAAAGTGTCATGATGACGGATGCTGCAACAGTTCTGCTCTGCCACGACATGACCCGACGAAAGAAAGCATAATGATTTTGGAAATATCATTTCCAAAACCAGGGGGCATGTGTTATCACCAGAATTTGACCAAGCCAGAGGTGGGCCGCGATCAAGATGGACTTGAAGATGTGTACATCAAGAAATAGGTGAATCGGCCTTTATGCGCAGAGTTTGGGCTAGTTAGCCCGTGTATCTTAATATAGTAGGCTACGTAGAAGTTAGATTTTATCTCGTGCACGGTTTGGTGCACGCCCACATTAGAAAGTCCCCTGGACTATAAATATGTATCTAGGGTTTATGGAATAAACAACAACCAACGTTCAACACAAACCAATCTCGGCGCATCGCCAACCCCTTCGTCTCGAGGGTTTCTCCGGTAAGCACCATGCTGCCTAGATCGCATCTTGCGATCTAGGCAGCACGAGCCTGCCTACGTTGTTCATGCGTTGCTCGTCATGAAGCCTTTTTGATGGCGAGCAACGTAGTTATCATAGATGTGTTAGGGTTAGCATTGCTCTTAGTATCATATGCTGTCGTAGTGCAACCCTTGCGCATCTAGCCGTCCCTGTACCTCATCATGGGTGCGGGGGCGGCACCCCGCTTGATCGTTATTTAGTAGATCTGATCCGTTACGGTTGCTCCTTGATTCATCAAGGATTAGTTTAACATCTGCAATAGTTAGGCCTTACAAAGGGTTGGAGGATCCAGCGGCGCGTAGGGTGTAGTTTGCTGGCCCTAGGAGAGGATGTTCGAGGATCAACCTCGTGTTGGTTTTTAGGCCTTGTCTAGGATTGTCTTACGATCACCGTGCGCGAGCGCGAGGCCCAATCGTGAGTAGGATGATCCGATTATGCGGTGAAAACCCCAAATCGTCGTGGATCTCATATGCTTTATCTTGATCAAGCAGGACCACCATATATTCGGCCACCTTGGACGAATCATGGGTGGATCGGCTCCATGAGCCGATTCACGGGATAACCCGAGAGCCGATCGAGGCTCGTACTTAACGTGTACGTGTGTGCCGCAGGAAACTAAGCGAGGCATCATCCACACCTTCGACCAGGTATAGGTCGTGGCACGCCCAATTGCACGAGCGCGCGACCGGGAGGCTTTACGGCCGTCGCTGCGAGGACTGGGGCCAGCCGCATCCCTAGTTGTTCCCGGCTCTACGGTGTTGACCAGTCGCTGCCCGCCGGTGGGTTTTTAAAACATCTCCTCACCTCCTTGTTTAAAAGTAAAGATCGATTCCTCAGGTGATAGAGTAACAGCTACAGGACTAGTCATGATAACAAAATAAAGTAAATGCAAGTAACTAATTTTTTTGTGTTTTTGATATAAAGCAAACAAGACAGAAAATAAAGTAAAGTAAAGCAACTAATTTTTTGTGTGTTTTTGATATAAAGCAAACAAGACAGTAAATAAAATAAAGTAAAGCAAGACAATAAACAAAGTAAAGAGATTGGATGTGAGAGACTCCCTTGCAGCGTGTCTTGATCTCCCCGGCAACGGCGCCAGAAAAAGAGCTTGATAACGCGTGAAGCACACGTCCGTTGGGAACCCCAAGAGGAAGGTGTGATGCGTACAGCAGCAAGTTTTCCATCAGTAAGAAACCAAGGTTATCAAACCAGTAGGAGATGAAGGCAACGTGAGGGTTGTTGGTGGAGGAGTGTAGTGCGGCGCAACACCAGTGATTCCGGCGCCAACGGAACCTGCACAACACAATCACGTGCTTTGCCCCAATAACGATGAGGTTGTCAATCTCACCGGTTTGCTGAAAACAAAGGATTAAACGTATGGTGTGGAGAATGATGTTTGTTTCGAAGAACAACAGAGAACAGAGATTGCGAGATTGTATTTCAGATGTAAAAGAATGGACCGGGGTCCACAGTTCACTAGTGGTGTCTCTCCAATAAGATAAATAACATGCTGGGTGAACAAATTACAGGTGGGCAATTGACAAATAAAGATTCATATACATATCATGATGATCACTATGAGATTTAATCAGGGCATTACGACAAAGAACATAGACCGCCATCCAGCATGCATCTATGCCTAAAAAGTCCACCTTCGGGTTAGCATCCGCACCCCTTCCAGTATTAAGTTGCAAACAAGAGACAATTGCATTAAGTATGGTGCGTAATGTAATCAACACAAATATCCTTAGACAAAGCATTGATGTTTTATCCCTAGTGGCAACATCACATCCACAACCTTAGAACTTTCTGTCACTGTCCCAGATTCAATGGAGGCATGAACCCACTATCGAGCATAAATACTCCCTCTTGGAGTTACAAGTATCAACTTGGCCAGAGCCTCTACTAGCAACGGAGAGCATGCAAGAACATAAACAACACATATGTGATAGATCAATAATCAACTTGACATAGTATTCCATATTCATCGGATCCCACCAAACACAACATGTAGCATTACAAATAGATGATCTTGATCATGTTAGGCAGCTCACAAGATCTAAACATGATAGCACAAGAGGAGAAGACAACCATCTAGCTACTGCTATGGACCCATAGTCCAAGGATGAACCACTCACGCATCAGTCCGGAGGGGCATGGTGATGTAGAGCCCTCGATGATTCCCCTCTCCCAGGCAAGGTGCGGAGCGATCTCCAGAATCCCCGAGATGGTATTGGCGGCGGCGGCGTCTCGGAACTTTTCGTATCGTGGCTCTCGGTACTAGGGTTTCGCGACGGAGAGTTTAAGTAGGCGGAGAGGGAGCGCGGGGGGCACCCGGGGCCCACCCCATAGGGTGGCGCGAGCCCCTCCTTGGCCGCGCCGCCTATGGTGGCGGCTCCTCGTGGCCCCACTTCGTATCCTCTTCGGTCTTGGAAACTCCGTGGAAAAATAAGACCGTGGGATTTTTGTTTCGTCCAATTCCGAGAATATTTCTGTGTAGGATTTCTGAAACCAAAAACAGCGGAAAAGGAACGGCGCTTCGGCATCTTGTTAATAGGTTAGTGCCGGAAAATGCATCAAAACATCATAAAGTGTAAATAAAACATGTAGGTATTGTCATAAAACTAGCATGGAACATAAGAAATTATAGATACGTTGGAGACGTATCACAGTTCTCGATCTTCTTCGCTGTACCTATAGGAGTAATGTCCAGTGCAGCACAAAAATCACCCAATTTCATAGTAATAGGCATATTATAAATCTTAAATTTAACTGATGGTGTGAAAGGTGTGTTGCTGAATTTAAAGCTTTCAACAAAGATTTTAGTTAGCATATAAAATTGATCACTCTCATCTTCCATATAGGTAGACAAGCCCACCCTATTAATGAGAAACAAGAAGTCATCAAGTAGCCCTGCATTACGCAAAAAGTCAATGCACGGAAAGGATGAAGCATTAGGAATCCCATTGTCCTCTTCATCTTCAAAGCTAGGTGCAATGACATCCTCATCATAGGATCGCCTAACTCGAGTAGCTGCCCTTGAAGGCCTTGCCACTCTTGGCGTATCCCTCTCAAACACTTCTCCAAAGGTGTGGTTATGCATTTTCCTTTTCAGAGAACAAATGCTCCAAATCTCAGCAGCAAAGATTGGTTGAGCAAGGAGATCGAAAATCTCGAGCAAGAACAGCAAGAAACTAGGGTTTGAACAATGGTGTTGTGTTTTCCCGTGGAAGAGAGTGGAGTGGTAGGTGGATGAGTGAGTGGGGGGCCAGGTGAGGTCCACACCACAGGGCGGCGCGCCCCCCATGCTGGCCGCGCCAGCACATTGTCGTGGTATCGTCACGGCATATGCCATAGGGTGGCTAATCGAAGGTGGTTCCTGAGTGGTCTCACGGCGGTATCCGGATGCGGGTATGGGCACGAGCGACACGGCGACGTACCCAGGTTCGAGGCCCTCCGATGGAGGTAACACCTCTACTCCTGCTATGAGTGTATATGATGGTAACACAGTACAATGGTGCTCCTTGAGCTGTATCCGGCTGCTCCTGGGAGGCTAAGGTAGACGAAGGTCTCTCTCACAGGGCAGCGCTAAGACTAGTGAATGAGAAGTGATCGATCGTCCCCCGCACGAGGGGGTAGCCCGGCTTATATAGGCACCAGCACTTTACATATAAGTCCCTATAGCCTAGTGGCCGGCTTGCCGGCTCCGGCTCCCGCTCCTTCCCGAGGCGTTGACGTCAGGGAGCCGTTGAGCGTAGTGGCACGTCCATCCGCCTGCTCAGGTCAGCGGTATGGCGAGGTGGTGTCGCTGTCGCCATCATGCCCTGTAGCCGGTACGGAGCGACGTACGCCATGATGGCCTGTCCAGCGTGTGGCACTGCTGCTCTACAGTGCCCCGTACTTTACGGGAGGTGAGGTCAGCGTGGACCTTTGAACCCGGACCACCTACCTAGTTCCTTCCGGTGCAAGACTCGCCAGCCTCGAGTCGGTCTGAGGTACAAACCCCATCGGATATGGCTTGTAGAAGCCGGCCCAGCTACAGCGTCGAAGGCCGCAGCCAGGCCGACCAGGACTTAGAGCCAGCCGGCTTCCGAGGCAGCCGGCCACGGCTCCAGCCGGCTGCTCCTCAGCCGGCCTTTGCCGCGAGCCGGCCGTCCTCAAGCCGGCCGCTCCGCGTCCATTGCCCTACCCGGGGTCTTCCCCCGACATTAGCCCCCGAAGCTGGCAAGGTCCTGCGTTAAGAAGGACCTAGGCAGGTTTCCCCTTCTAGATATCCTCCGCTTATACCTGGCGGCTCCTGGAGGGGCCGACTGAGAATTTCCATTCAGCCGGCTGCGCCCTCATCCGGCTCGCCTCGTCCGGCTTCCTCCAGCCGGACGCCTTTTTTGCTTCTGTTGCTTTCGCTTTTTCTTAAGTGCTGATGATGTTTCCGGCTTGTTGCCAGAATTTGGGGCCGGGTTGATTTTATCGTCCGGCTCCGGCTTGGGCGCGCCGGGGTCTCCGCCGCCTCGAGTCCTGCGCCCGACTTGACCGTTCTGACGGCTTGGTCAGCGTGGCCGTTTCGTATGGTCACATCATTGTCTCCTCCGGATCCGGTGCGGTCGTGGGGAAGTGGCGCGGCAGTTTTTGGTAAGCGCAGCCGTCGTGGGGGCAGTTATGGCCGCAGTAAATCCCAACGTGGCCCACGATCGCCACGTGGCCACGCAACCGGCGCGCCGGGCGGCTATAAATGCCCCCGGAGCGGTATCGAGGCGCTTCTTCTTCTTCCTCGCTCTCCACTTCTTCTCTCTCTCGTTCGAGCTCTCCCGCACGCCATCGCTTCTCCCTCGGCGACCTCCTGGCGAACTCCGGCGACCATACGCGGCCGGAATCCTCCGCCGTTCGGCAACCGCTCGCGCGCCAAGCCGGCGCCACGGGGCCCCGCGTCTCGACGTTGCGCTCGTCACCGCCGCACTCTTCTTCCTCGCCATTTGATCTTTCGTGGTCTTCTTCTTCCTCGTCTTCGTTGATGGCTCAGCCGAGCGGCTCGTGGAGAGGCTCGTACATGCGCGAGGACGACATCGCGCGGCTAGTGCGCCTCCGCCGGATTCCCCTGGAGGTGATCACGAGGGCGCCCGGCGAGGAGAACGAGCCCGCGCCGGAACCCGGCGAGCGCGTGGTCTTTGGGGCGCACTTTGATCGAGGGCTGGGCCTGCCGGCTTCGCACTTCTTCCGCCGCTTCCTGGACTTCTTCGGCTTGCAGCCTCATCACCTGCCAGCCAACGCGTGCGTCCTCCTCAGCTGCTACGTGGCCTTCATGGAGGGCTACGCCGGCTTGTGGCCAGACGTGGAGTTCTGGAGCCGGCTCTTCTACCTCAAGTCGCAAATGACTGAGGGCCGCCTGAGGACCTGCGGCGCCGCCTCGATATACCCCCGCGCCGGCTCGTCCTTCCCGAAGATCCCGACGGTCGACTCGGTGAAGAACTGGCAGATGTCGTTCTTCTACGTGAAGAACGCCAACCCGGCCTTCGACTGGATCAACCTGCCGGAGTACAATCCGGCTCCTCCGACCAGCCGGCTCAACTGGGGCCACAACGCCAAGTCGGCGGATCCGGACGCGGAGGTGAACCTCCTGTGGGACTTCTTGGGGGAGTGCGTCGCTGGGGGCCGGCTGAGCGCGGGACCTCCTCTGCACTTACATCGAGCGCCGGGTGCTGCCGCTCCAGGGCCGCATCCACAAGATCGGGCACATGTCCGGCCGGCTGGATCCGACCCGGACGTCGAAGGTGGCGCTTACCAAGGCCCAAGTTGCTCATCGGGTGAACAACATCACCAAGGCCAACATGCCGGAAGCCTGGGATTGGGGGCTGCCGCCTTACGACCGGTCCTTCGCCGCCTGAGCTGGTAAGTTGGTGTTTTGGCTTGCGACTTTCGATTTGCGGCTGCGTGGCCGACTTGTTATTCATCTGTTCTCGCTTTTCAGATTTTCAGCCGCCAAGGTATTGAGGACGGCGACTTGGCACACAAGATCTGGACGCCGAACCTCGTTGATCCGGCTGACCAAGCCGGCGACGACGATCTGCCAGAAGCGCCGGACCAAGGCGGCCAAGGGGAACACAACCGCCCTCGGGCAAGAGGAGGAGGAGGAGCCGGCGCGTCCACCTGGGGCCGATCCGGCGGTTCCTCTGCGCACGAGGCCGCTGCCGCCTCGGCTTCTGCGCTCCAGAAGAAGAAGCGGGCCGCCGGTGGGTCCACGGCCAAGCTGGAGAGCCGGGCCAAGAAGCAGCGCCAGCAAGGGCCCAAGAAGGTCCCGGAGACGGCCGGGTAAGTCCTTTTTTCTCCACTGTTTGATTCCTTTTCTTTCCTTTCTTCGCACTTAACTTCTTTTGTTTGTTTGATTAGGGCCGCCATAAAGTTCACCCAGGGCGGTGGCTCTGGGCCGGCTGCTCGTGTTGCACCGCCGTTCCGGAGGCAAAGGGAGCCGACGCCGCCGCCTTCGACGCTTGCGCGCGCGCCGCCCGTTGTTGTCGTGCCGCCTGCGGCTACGCCGCCTTCCGCGGGGGCGTCCTCTTCGGCTGCGCCTCCTTCGGCGCCAGGCCGGGGCGCCCAGGGCGAGTCGGCCCAAGGGTCTACTCTGGAGGATATGTTCCCGCGCCACGCGCCATTGCTGGGGCCGGCAGCTAGAGCCGGCGAGGTGGCCACCGGCGGCAGGCTGTGCGCCTTGATGGAGCCGGCGTGAGCTGCGCCGCGAGGCGGAAGTGATCCCACCCCGGGCCCCGCGCCGCCTCCGGCTTCGGAGCCGCCGAGGGGGGAGCCGGCTGGGAAGGAGCCGCAGCGGGAGGAGCCGGCGCGCTCGAAGGACGCCGACTCCCGGGCGTTGGTGAGGACGAAGGGCCCGGCGGTGTCGCCCACTAGCCTCCACGTGGCCAAGGGTGCCCGGCTGGTGAGCGTGTCGTCCGCCTCTGACTCTAGCTTTGGCTCGGCTGGCACCATGGAGAAGGCATGGCACCAGGCGGACTCCTGCGAGGTGATCAGCCGGGAGGGGCAGCCAGCACGGCGCCCCTGAAGATGCTCTTCTCTGGCTACCGAGCCAGCCTCAAGAACAAGGCCGCCGAGGCCATGGCCCAGCTGGCGACGCTGGAAGATGCTGACAAGGTAGGTGGCTTCTTATCTTATTTTCTGCGATTTTATTGTTATCCTGGTAGCCCTCCGAGGCATGGGCCGGCTGCTAGGAGCCGGTCCAGGTTTCGCCTAAACAATTGACTCTTTTTCAGGCGGTTGACGAGCGACGCACCGTCTTGTACAACCAGGTGGTGACCAGCTACCACCGGGCCAAGATCGAGCGGGCCGCCTTGGCTCGCGAGCTGGAGGTCGTCAAGGGTGAGACTTTCTTTCTTTTGCCTTTACTCTTTTTCTCTGATTTCATCCGGCTGATGGTTTTTCTTGCCGTTTTCAGCCGAAGCTGCCCGGGTTCCGCAGCTGGAGAATGATCTTCGGATCGCCCGCGCCCAGTGCGCCGAGAGAGAGGAGGCGGGTCGTGTGCTGCTGCCAAGCTGAAGGTGGCCGACGGCGAGCTGACGCGGCTGCGCAAGCTGGAGGCCAACCACCTCACGGAGCTGGCCACCCTCAGGAAGGCTGAGGAGGAGAAGGTGGAGGGCCTATCCAAGCGATGGAGAAGGTGGAGAGCAACGGCTCGCTCCGGCAAGAGGTGACCGCCAATCTGAGGAGCTATCGGCCACCGCCAAGCGGTGGGTGCAGGAGATGAGCCGGCTCGACCGCGGCTTGGCGGGTGAGTCCTTGCCTTTCCTTTCCCTTTCGCGCCGTCGGCTGCCCGGTGTGCCGGCGGCAGAAACTGATTTTTTTGTTCTCTCCATCTTCAGGCTGGGGGCGGTCGGTTCTTGCCGGCTGCCGCCAGTCTTTACTTTAGGACTTCGAAATCTCCATCTTCGGCGGGGCGGTCGGTTCTTGCGGCTGCCGCCGCTTACTAGGACTTTGAAATCTCCATCTTGGTCGGAGTCGGTTCTTGCGGCTGCCCGCCGGTTTTACTAGAGCCCCGAAATCTCCATCTTCAGTGGAAGCGTCGGTTCTGCGGCTGCCGCCGTCTTACTGAGAAATCTCCATCTTCAGCTGGGGGCAGTCGATTCTTGCCGGCTGCCGCCGGTCTTACTAGAGCTTCGGAATCTCCATCTTTTTGAGCGATCGGTTCTTGCCGGCCGCGATCTTACTTTAAACTTCGGAATCTCCATCTTCAGGCTGGGGGCGGTCGGTTCTTGCCGGCAGTCTTACTTTGAAAATTTGCGTTTTTCTGTTTTTCGATAAGCTTCGACTTGCTTTTTCCTTGCGGCCTTCCCCGAGCGCGGGACGCGCGCTAGCGGCAGCCGGCAGGGCGCGGGATGCGCGCGGCGAGCTCTCGGGGAGCAGAGCTCGGGCCCCTTCTCCATGGATGACTATACGCATCCATGGCCGCCGCGTCCGGGCCCATCACGAAGCTCGGGGAGCTCGGAAGGCGGCGGAGGGGCGTTCGGCTGCGTGGCCGGCGAGACGCGCCGCGGGGACCCGCCAACCTCATCAAGTGGTTGGAAACGGCGCGGATCGCTTCGCCATCGGAAGGAGTCGGCCACGCGGTGGACATGGCTCTCTCCTTCGTGCTCTCTGGTACGACGAGGTCCCTGGATCAGCGGAGAGCGGCGAGCCGGCGTGGAGGAAGAAACTTTCGGCGGAGAACAAGACCGCCCGGCTTGCCCGCGCCTGCGCCATCGCCGACTTCGTCGACAAGCGTATCTTCATCGCGGATCCGAACCCGTCGTCTGACGACGAGGAGGAGCTTGAAGACGAAGAGATCGAGATGGAATCTCCACCGCCTGCCGTTGATCCGGCTGGTCCTCTGCAGCCGGTGCCTAAGCTTTCCTGTTTATGCAATCTTGCTTTTGCAAAGACAAATTATTAAATCCCCGGGATGCCGGGTGCGCATGTAATGACAATATTATCGCCTTTTTATTATGGTACACTTTAATGTGTTTGTTAATCATTTGTGTGCCGGCTTGCTTTCTTCCGCCGCCCCACTCTTTGGCTTTGCTCCCGATCGTCGTCGGCTTGCCCTTGCCGATCGTCGTCCGATTGCGGTGAGGCCGATAGTATTTCAGTCGAACGAGCCGAGTTCGGCAATCCGGCACTTTTATGAAAGTTGTGTAAATCAATTCGCTTCACTCTTTCTCTTAGTCGTCTTTCGCGTGCCGGCTCCCTAGGCTCTTACTCCCGCCAGCCGGACAGCCGGGTTGCGGTCTGTAGCTGGTCGGAAGTCGGCTGTCGGAAACCGGATCACGTTACTGAGCCGGCCGCGTGAGAGGGTGTTAGCCAATTGGCGAAAACAAGAGTATGCGAAAAATTTGTCGAAATCGGCGCTCTCAGCGCTTGCTTTTTCATAGCTTACAAAAGGAGTACAAGGGATACATACATTCTGCTCTCAAGTGTAAATGGTCGAAGCAACATTCCAGGGACGTTTTGTCTCCTCGTCAGTTTTGCTCGCCTTGTTCTTTTTGGCCTCTTGGGCATCTATGAGATAGTAGGAATCATTGCCTACCGCCTTGCTCACGATGAAGGGACCCTCCCATGGGGATGCTAGTTTATGATGTCCGGCTGTCCGTTGGATCAGCCGGAGCACTAGGTCTCCTTCTCGGAATGCTAAGGGCTGCACCTTCCGGCTGTGATAGCGTCGGAGGCTTTGCTGGTATATGGCCGATCTGGACTGAGCCAGCAGCCGAGCTTCTTCGACCAGGTCGACTCCATCTTCACGAGCTTCTTTGGCTTCGGCTTCCGTGTAGAGCTTGATCCTTGGCGCGTCATGCTCGATATCAGTCGGCAGGACGGCTTCGGCCCCGTATACGAGGAAGAATGGCGTGAAGCCGACGGAGCGGTTTGGCGTGGTGCGCAGGCTCCAAAGCACGGAGGGCAGCTCTTCTATCCAGCAGCCGGCTGAGCGCTCTCTACCAGCCGGGGCCGGATGCCGGCTAGGATCAAGCCGTTTGCCTTCTCCACTTGGCCGTTGGTTTCGGGTGCGCCACTGATGATAGGTCCATCCGGATCCCCATCTCCCCACAGTAGCGTTTGAATATGCCTTCGGCGAAGTTGCTGCCGTTGTCGGTGATGATGCTGTGGGGGTAGCCGTACCTCACAATTATCTCCTTGAGGAATGTGACGCTGTGGAGCCGTCCAGCTTCTTGATTGGCTTGGCTTCAATCCACTTGGTGAATTTGTCAATCATCACCAAGAGGTGGGTCATGCCGCCTCGGGCTGTTTTGAATGGGCCCACCATGTCCAGGCCCCACACGGCAAATGGCCAAGTGATGGGGATGGTTTTCAGGGCGGAAGCCGGCGTTTGCCTTTGCTTTGCGAAGCGCTGGCAGCCGTTGCACTTCTTCACCAGATCTTCTGCGTCTCTTAGCGCAGTCGGCCAATAGAAGCCGTGCCGGAAGGCTTTGCCCACTATGGCTCTTGAGGAGGCGTGATGGCCGCATTCTCCCTGATGGATTTCCCGGAGGAGTTCAATCCCTTCAGCCGGCTCGACGCACCGCTGGAACACCCCACTTACGCTGCGTTTGTACAGCTGGTGGTTGATGATTGTATAGGCCTTGGCCCTTCTCTCAATCTGCCTTGCTTGAACCCTATCATTGGGCAGCACACCATCGGTGAGGTAGGAGAGGAATTCTTGTGCCCATGATGGTACGCATTTTATCTCGAATACGCTAACCATCAGGGCCTCCATCTTCGGAGCTTCCGGGTTCGACTGCGTGGTCGCCGGGTTCGGCTGTTGAGCCGGCGGGTTTGGCCGATAAGCACCCGACTTGGGCTGATTAGCCCCCGGGTTTGGCTGAGAAGCCCCCGGGTTCGGCTGTGGAGCCGGCGGGTTCGGCTGAGAAGCCCCCGACTTTGACTGCGAAGCCCCCGGGTTTGGCTGAGAAGCCCCCGGGTCAGCCGGCACGAATATAGAATCCGACTCCGGGGAAGGTATGATGGACGGCTTGCGCAGGTGCTGCAGGGCCACACCCGGCGGAATTGCCTGCCGGGTTGAGCCTATCTTGGACAGGGCGTCAGCCGCCTCGTTGTTGGCCCTTGGCACATGGTGAAATTCGCAGCCCTCGAAGAAGCCGGCTAGCTGCTGAACATGGAAGCGGTACGATGCCATGTTGGCATCCTTCGCATCCCAGTCGCCAGATGCTTGCTGTATAACCAAGTCGGAGTCGCCGAAGCAGAGGATGCAACGGACGCCTATTTCCTTGGCCAGCTTGAGCCCGTGGATGAGCGCTTCATACTCTGCCACATTGTTGGATGCGGCGAAGTGGATCTGCAGGACGTAGTCCAGCCTGTCCCCCTTAGGAGAGGTGATGACGACTCCGGCTCCCAAGCCGGTGCGCATCTTCGAGCCGTCGAAGTGCAGCTTCCAGTGCGTGGAGTCCGGTACAGGCGGCAGGTATTGCATCTCGGCCCAGTCGACGAAGAAGTCGGCTAGGATCTGCGACTTGATGGCTGTTCTTGGCTCGTATTGGATAGCATGGGCCGCCAGCTCCAGTGCCCACTTGGCGACCCGGCCGTTGGCGTCTTTGCTGCCGATGATTTCCGCCAAGGGTTCTGTGGCCACCACCTTGATGGGATGCTCTTGGAAGTAGTGCTTGAGCTTCTTGGCCGCCATGTACACGCCATATGTGACCTTCTGGTAGTGGGGGTAGTTTTGCTTTGACTGGGAAAGCACTTCACTCGGGTAATAGGCGGCGCCCTGGACCGGCTGCTCCTTGCCGGCCTCTTTCCCACCACCAGGACAACGCTAACCACTCGATTGGTGGCTGCGATGTACAACAGCATCGGCTCTACGGCCGGCGATGCCAAGACAGGCGCAGTCGAGAGCATGCGCTTCAGGTCGCGGAAGGCTTCATCGCCTGCGGCGTCCAGCTGAAGGAGTTTGTGTTCTTGAGCAACGGTACAGGGGCAGTGCCTTCTCCCCCAGCCGGCTGACGAAGCGGCTCAAGGAGGCCAGAGCATCCGGTGAACCCTGGACGTCCTTGAGGCACTGCGGCAGTTCCATCTTCTCAATGGCGCTGATCTTCTCCGGGTTGGCTTCGATTCCTCGCTGAGAGACGAGGTAGCCCAGGAGTTGGCCAGCTGGCACGCCGAAGGTGCACTTGGCCGGGTTCAACTTCATCCGAAATCTTCGCAGATTGGTGAAGGTTTCTCTCAGGTCATCAAGGAGGGTAGGCATCTCCTTGGTTTTTACAACAACATCATCCACGTATGCGTGAACATTTCTGCCGATTTGATCCTGCAAACACTTTTGCATGCACCTTTGGTAGGTGGCGCCTGCATTTTTCAAGCCGAATGGCATAGTCGTGTAGCAGTAAGCCCCATACGGGGTAATGAACGAAGTCTTTATTTGATCAGCCGGATTCAAAGGAATCTGGTGGTAGCCTGAGTAGGCATCTAAAAAAGACAACAGTTCACAGCCGGCAGTCGAGTCTATGACTTGATCTATGCGCGGCAGGGGGAAGGGGTCCTTCGGGCACGCCTTGTTGAGGCTGGTGTAGTCGATACACATGCGCCAGGAGCCGTTCTTCTTCAGGACCAGGACCGGGTTTGCCAACCAGTCCGGGTGCAGTACTTCCATGATGAAGCCGGCAGCTAGGAGCCGGGCGATCTCTTCACCGATGGCCTTCCTTCGTTCTTCGGCGAAGCGCCTGAGGGGCTGCTTCACCGGCTTGGCCTCTGGCCTGACGTGGAGGTGGTGCTCAGCCAACTCCCTCGGTACACCCGGCATGTCCCTTGGAGACCATGCGAAGATGTCCCGATTCTCACGGAGGAAGCTGGTGAGCTCGCTTTCCTATTTGCTGCTCAAGCCGGCACCGATGGTGACGAACTTGTCCGGCTGCGCCGGGTCGAGCAGGATCTTCTTGGTGTCGTTGGCCGGCTGGAAGTGAGTCGTCCCAGCCGGGTTGCCTACAGCCGGCATGCCCGACTGCGCGGCCTTGGCCATGGCGACGGCGTCGCTGATGAGCTGCTTCTCGGCAGCTATGACCAGCGTCTGGGCCATCTTCGAGCTCTGGGTGGCGCATTCCATAGAGCGGCGATAGTCGCCGGCTACGGTAACCCCCTTTGGGCCCGGCAGCTTCATCTTCAGGTACCCATAGTGGGGCACCGCCATAAACTTGGTCAGGGCCGGCCTGCCCAGGAGCGCGTGGTAGGGACTGACCAGGTCCACCACCTCGAACTCGATGTTCTCCGTGCGGAAGTTGTCCGGCTTGCCGAACATGACCGCCAGCGTGATCCGGCCGATCGGCTGGCACGAGTGGCCTGGCACGATGCCGTGGAAGACGGTGGGGGTGGGGCGCAGCTCGGCCTCCTGGATGCCCAGCTTGCGGGCGGTGTCGCGGTAGAGGATGTTGATGCTGCTGCCGCCGTCGATGAGGACGCGCGAAAAACGCACGCTGCGCTGGCTTGTGCCAATGGTGGGGTCGAGGACCATGGCGTAGCTGCCCGGCTTTGGTAGGACAGCCGGTGTGTCGCGGCGATCAAAGGTGATGGCCTGCTCTGACCAGTTTAGGTACTGGGGGACCGGCGGCATGACCGCGTTGACTTCGAGGGAACGGCGCTGTTGGCTCGTTCTGTCCTCCGGCTCGGTGGTGAAGATGATGTAGGTGGCATCCTCAGCCAGGTACCGGCCGCCATGGTGCACTTGGTTAGCCTCGTGGTGCTCGAGGTTGTTGGCTTCTGCGCCGGCTTGGCCACCCGGCCCGCCGGCTGGTGGAGGCGGGGGTGGAGGCGGAAGTGGCTCGCCGCTCGTCAGCCGCTTCATGAAGTGGCAGTCGCGGGTGGTGTGGTTGGAGGGGTTCTTGCCGCTGTGGTACTTGCACGGCGAGTCGAGCATCTGCTCAAAGGTGTACTTCGGCTTCCAGGGCCGGTCCGTCTGCTTCTGGCGCCGGCTTCCGCCAGCCGCCGCGTGGTCTGACACGGCTGCCACATGGGCGGAGCCGTACCGGCGGTCCGGCTGGTCGTTGTGCCGCTTGCCGCGGTAGTTGTCCCGCCGGCTGCCGTGGTGGCCGCCTTCGGCCGGCTTGTGCTCAGCCGGCTTGTTGTTGTCCCGCCTGGATGGAGCCGGCGAAATCTCAGCCGGGGTGCTGCTGGCTCCCTCAGCCAGCGCGTACTTGTCTGCGATGGCCATCAAGGCAGCCATCGTCTTGGGCTCGCTGCGGCGCAGCTTGTGCCACAACATGGTGTTGGGCCGGCAGCCGGCCATGAAGAAACCGACTGCCTGGATCTCGTGCACGCCCTCGCAGGAGTTGCGCATTTCGCACCAGCGCGTCAGGTATGCGCGGTCCGTCTCGTCCGCGCCCTGCTTGCACATCTCAAGCTGTTGGGGGCGACCCGGCCGGCGGTAGGTGCCGGTGAAGTTGCTGATGAAGGCCTCCTCGAAGTCGAGCCAGCCGTTGATGCTGCCGGCTGGCAGGTTGTTGAGCCATGTGCGGGCGGAGCCGAGCAGCATGAGGGGGGAGTAGCGCACGGCCCAGCGCTTGTTGCCCTTGGCGATGCCGACTGCGGTGGAGTAGCAGCCAATCCTCCGGCTTGGCCGTGCCGTCGTACTTGGGCGTGTCGCGGGGGAGCTGGAAGCCGTCGATCATGGGCTCGTTGAGGATCCGCGGCCCGAAGCACTTGGGGCCGGCTGGCCCTTCTTCCTCCGCGATGCGGGATTCGACCAGCCGGTCGAGGCGATCTCTGGCGTCGGCCGGCCCGATGCGTGGGCCCGCCGGGGAATGGGCCGGCTGGCGCTGGCCACTTGCCTCCGGGGCAGGCCGGTGTGGGCGTCTTGGCGCCGGCCTCTCAGAGGCTTCTTCATGGTGCCGGCTTGATGGTGGCCGGCTGCGGCCGCTGTTGCCGCTTGGCAGGTGGCTCGGCCGGCTTGAGCTTGTGTACGTGGCTCGGGAGTCACGGTGCCGACTTGGTGCGGGGGAGGCGGACTCGGCCGTGTCCTTGGCGCCTTCAATGCGTTCTGCGGTGCCACGGCGTGAGAAGCTGCAGGGGCATGGCGTGCACAGGGGTCTTTGGCACGTCGGTTGGCCGCCTTCCAGCTCAGTCACCCGCTCGGTTGGCGGCGTAACTCTACGCCTTCAGGCGGTGCAGCTCTTCCGGCGGCTTCTGCCGCGGCATGTTCATGTCGGGGGTGTTGTAGACGGGTTTGCTCCGGAGCGGCGAGGAGCGCCGTCTCGCGTCTCGGCGCCAGGTCGCGGCCCCTACTTGGCGGATCTGGCCGGCTCGGCTGGGATCGTCGCCGCTGGAGTGAGGCCGTGGGCGCGGTTGAACTCGCGCTGGGTGATTTCCCACTGGCGCTTTGCGGCAGCCGTTCTTCTTGTTTGCACAGGAGGAGCTGGCGGTGCTCCTCCAAATGCCTCAATGGTGGTGGGGTCGGCGCCAGAGCGTGAGCGGGGTGCTCAGCTTTGCCCGGACTTCGTCCGGCCGGGACGGTGGTGGAGCGCCTTTGCGCCCGAGGCGGATGCGCCGGCCGCGGCTTCGCGCTCCAGCACCGGCCCACGGACGCGTGCGGACTTGGCCGGCGTCGTCGCCGGCTGCCATGACCGTGCATGATGCAGGGGCTGGCGGTGGTGAGGCTGGCGCCCCGGGAGGAGGGCTTGCGCAGCGCACGATCTTGCGCGGGTAGCGCGGTGGTGCGACGGTGGCGACGTAGACGTCGAAGCCGCCGAAGCTGATGATGTTGCCGCCGGCAGGGAATGGCCGGTCGGCGAAGCAGCCAGCGTTGTCGCTGACGCAGTCGAGGGAGCCGAATCTCCAGATCAAGCCTGAAGCGACCCGCTCGCCGGTGGTGGTGGTGAGGCCCGTCCGGATGAAGACACCGGCCGCGGACGCTGAAGGCCCCACGGTGGGCGCCAAATGTCGTGGTATCGTCACGGCATATGCCATAGGGTGGCTAATCGAAGGTGGTTCCTGAGAGGTCTCACGGCGGTATCCGGAAGCGGGTATGGGCACGAGCGACACGGCGACGTACCCAGGTTCGAGGCCCTCCGATGGAGGTAACACCTCTACTCCTGCTATGAGTGTATATGATGGTAACACAGTACAATGGTGCTCCTTGAGCTGTATATCCGGCTGCTCCTGGGAGGCTAAGGTAGACGAAGGTCTCTCTCACAGGGCAGCGCTAAGACTAGTGAATGGGAGGTGATCGATCGTCCCCCGCACGAGGGGGTAGCCCGGCTTATATAGGCACCGGCACTTTACATATAAGTCCCTATAGTCTAGTGGCCGGCTTGCCGGCTCCGGCTCCCGCTCCTTCCCGAGGCGTTGACGTCAGGGAGCCGTTGAGCGTAGTGGCACGTCCCATCCGCCTGCTCAGGTCAGCGGTATGGCGAGGTGGTGTCGCTGTCGCCATCATGCTCTGTAGCCGGTACGGACCGACGTACGCCATGATGGCCTGTCCGGCGCGTGGCACTGCTGCTCTACAGTGCCCCGTACTTTACGGGAGATGAGGTCAGCGTGGACCTTTGAACCCGGACCACCTACCCAGTTCCTTCCGGTGCAAGACTCGCCGGCCTCGAGTCGGTCTGAGGTACAAACCCCAGTCGGATATGGCTTGTAGAAGCCGGCCCAGCTACAGCGTCGAAGGCCGCAGCCAGGCCGACCAGGACTTAGAGCCAGCCGGCTTCCGAGGCAGCCGGCCACGGCTCCAGCCGGCTGCTCCTCAGCCGGCCTTTGCCCGCCCCGCCGTCCTCAAGCCGGCCGCTCCGCGTCCATTGCCCTATCCGGGGTCTTCCCCCCGACACACATGGGGTGCAGCCCTGGGGTGCCCCACTAGTCAGCCCTAGGCACTCCCAGGTTGCAATTTAAAAAATAGGACCAGTGGTATAATTTTTGTAAATTTTTGAAAACTTCGAAAAATGCACATTTCTGGGTGTTAAAATAACTGTTTCAGGGCAGAAAAAGATTTTCAAAATTTTAAACAACTAAAGCATCTTGCAAAACAAGTAGTACTACAGAAAGTAAAACAAGTGTGGAGAAAGAAAGAAATGTTGTTTAGCTCTTCCATGCATTTAAAATGTACTTGTTAACAAGGTTGATCAAGTCTTGCCACCAAATAAATTTTACATGACATAAGAAGAAATAAACCTCAAATCAATCATGTTACCTTATATTGTATTGATATGGATCCAATCATAATATTTTGATATCCTTCTTTAGGCTCATATATAGGAAAATCAATAACTCCCACTTTGATAGTTCTCAAATTAAAAATTGTATTAACTCCATATACTTTATCTATCTTCTTGGGAAAATAAACAGTATGCTCCTTGTCATCAACATTGAAAGTAACTTTTCCTTTATTGCAATCAATAACACCCCTGCAGTGTTAAGAAAAGGTCTTCCAAGAATAATAGACATATTATCATCTTCGGGCATTTCCAACACAACAAAATCAGTTAATATTAAGAAATTATTAGCAACTTGAACAGGAACATCCTCACATATACCAACAGGAATAGCAGTAGATTTATCAGCCATTTGCAAAGATATATCAGTTGGTATCAACTTATCTAAATAAAGTCTCTTGTAAAGAGAAAAAGGCATAACTAACACCTGCTCCCAAATCACATAGAGCAGTTCTAACATAATTATTCTTGATGGAACAAGGGATAGTCGGTATACCTGGGACTTCTTTGGAACCTTGCCATTGAAAGAGTAATTAGCAAGCATAGTGGAAATCTCCTCATTAGGAATTTTCCTTTTGTTAGAGACAATATCTTTCATATACTTTGAATAAGGAGGAAATTTAATAGCATCAGTCAAAGGGATTTGCAAAAATAAAGGTTTCATCCAATCACAAAATTTATTATAGTGTTCTTCCTCCTTTGATTTTAGTTTCTTAACATGAAAAGGCATTTGCTTTTGAACCCAAGGTTCTCTTTCATTACCATGTTTCTTAGCAATGAAATCTTCTTTAGTGTACTTTTTATTTTTAGCATGCTTTTCAGGTTCATCTTCAACCTCTTCTTTATCAGAAACATCATTCTTATCATTATCTTTATCATGTTCATTACCACTTTCAGTTTCAGCATCCGAAATAGAAATACTATTAGGATCATTAACAGGCTCAGAGGATTCTACAACAGTTTATGTTTCTTCTTCTTTTTCTTAGAAGGAGCACTAGTTTCTTTAGTTCGTTGAGAATCTTGTTCAACTCTTTTGGGATGCCCCTCGGGATATAGAGGATCCTGAGTAGAAACACCACCTCTAGTTGTTACTTCATAAGCATGTTTCTTTAAGTATTTTTTAACAAGTCATTTTGCACTTTAGTGAGTTGATCAATTTGAGTTTGAACCATATGAAAATGTTTAACAAGCATCTTAACATCATTGGAGGTTCTCTCCACAATATCATGCAATTTACTAATAGCTTGAGAATTTTCCATTAAATGATTCTCTACTCTCATATTAAAGTTATCTTGCTTAACAACATAATTATCAAATTCATCTAAACATTGATCGGGAGGTTTTGAGTAAGGAATGTCTCCTTTATCAAAGCGTTGAAGAGAATGTACCTCAATTGTGGATGAAGGGGGAGTTATCTTACATAAATCTTCTATGGGAGGTAAATTCTTCACATCTTCAGATTTAATACCTTTCTCTTTAAGAGATTTCTTGGCTTCCCTCATATCTTCATCATTTAATTCAATCATACCCCTCTTCTTCAATATTGGTGTTGGGGTTGGTTTAGGTGTAGTCCAATCATCATGATTTTGGCTTTTTCTAGCCATTAATTCTTGACTTCGTCTGGAGTTCTTTTCCTGAAAACACAACCAGCACAACTATCCAGGTATGCCCTAGACTCAATGGTTAGTCCACTATAAAATATATCAAGTAAGTCATGCTTTTCCAAATCATGTCCAGGCCGAGCTCTAAGAAGAGAGCAAAACCTTGCCCAAGCTTCAGGCAATTTCTCTCCATCTTCCTGGTCAAAACTATAAATTTTCTGCAAAGCAATATGTTGAGCACTAGCAGAAAATATTTTTGAAAGAAAACATCAAGCAAACCAATTGGACTATCAATAGAATCAGGAGGAAAATTATTATACCAAGTTTTAGCATCATCCTTTAATGAGAAAGGAAAAATTTTAGCAACAAAATAAGTACGCTTCTTGATATCATCAGAAAACAAGCTACTCAAAGTAGAAAGCTCATTCATGTGCTCTACATCACTTTCTTTTTCAGTACCACAAAAAGGTGTTTTCTCAACAATAGATATATGAGATAAATCAAGAGAAAAATCATAATCCTTATCCTTAATGTTTATAGGAGATGTGGCAAATTTAGGATCAGGAGACAGTTTATATCTAACAGCATGTTGTGCAAGAAGCTTTTTAATGTTACTTGCACCAGTAGTAGCATTACATTTATCAATAAAATCATCATCAAGTTCCACATAATCTTCATCAGGATCATCACTAGAGTGTTCAACAGACTCAGGTGAATTAACAGGTGTAACAATATTTTCATTAGGAATTTCAGTATTTTCAATTTGTCTAGACCTAGCAATTGTAGCATCTAGAAAAGGACCTAATGAACCATTATCATCAAGCACGGTAGAAGCATCATCAAAATTATAAGAGGAATTTTCAGATTCAGCAGAAGTACCAACACGTGAAGCTTGTGGTGGTGAAACAAGTTGACTTATCACAGATGGTGAATCAAGAGCAGCAGAGGTACTCAGAGTTGTACCTTTTCTTGTAGTGGATGGTAATATGGCGACTTTAGCATCGCGAGGTTTACCCATGATGGAGGATTTGCAACGAACAATATCAATTCAGGTGAACTTGCAAATAAAGCTTTGCTCCCCGGCAACAGCAGCGCAGAAAATAGTCTTGATGACCCACAAGTATAGGGGATCGCAACAGTCTTCGAGGGAAGTAAAACCCAATTTATTGATTCGACACAAGGAGCCAAAGAATATTTATGGCCTTAACAGCGGAGTTGTCAATTCAGCTGCACACAGGAAACAGACTTGCTCGCAAATAGTTTATCAGTAGCAACGTTTTATAGCGATGGATTAGTGAAATATAAGCAGCGAGTGTAATAAAGACACGCGTAGTGATTATAGTAAACAGCGATTAAAATACGTAGGCATAGGGATGGATGAACGGGCGCTGCATGGATAAGATAACTCATGTAATAATCCAGACTAGGCATTTGCAGATAATAATAAAACAGTATCCAAGTACTAAATAACCATAGGCATGTGTTCCGTATATAGTCGTACGTGCTCACAATGAGAAACTTGCACAACATCGTTTGTCCTACCAGCCGGTTGCAGCCGGGCCTCTAGGGAAACTACTGGTAATTAAGGTACTCCTTTTAATAGAGTACGGAGCAAAGCATTAACACTCCATGAACACATGTGATCCTCATATCACAGCCTTCCCCTCCGGTTGTCCCAATTTCTGTCACTTTGGGCCCTCGGGTTCCGGACAGCAATATGTGTATACAACTTGCAGGTAAGATCATAAAACAATGAATATCATCATGAATCAATAACTTGTTCAGATCTGAAATCATGGCACTCGGGCCCTAAGTGACAAGCATTAAGCATAACAAGTCAAAACAATATCATAAAAGTACCAACAACGGATACTAGGCACCATGCCCTAACAATCTTATGGCTATTATATGAACAATCTCTCCAATCCCTACCATCCCCTTCGGCCTACAGCGGGGATTTACTCACACATGGGGGGAAACATGGATGGTCGATGGAGAAGCGTCGGTGGCGATGATGGCGATGATCTCCTCGAATTCCCGTCCGGCGGAACGGAGTTTCGATCCCGAAATAGGGTTTTCGATGGCGGCGGAGTTCTGGATGTCTTCGGAAAATTGGTCGAACCCCGTGCGTTTTCAGGTCAAGGGCTTTAAGTAGTCCGGGGAGCGCCGGGGGCTGGCCGAGGTGGCGTCCCCATGTGGCGGCGCGGCCATGGGCCCACCGCGCCGCACGTGGTGTGCGCGCCTCGTGGCCCCCTCCGTCACGTCTTCTGGCTCGTGGGTCTTCTGTGAAAATAGGCCCATTGCAATTATTTCCGGGAATTTTCCTGAAAGTTGATTTTCTGCACAAAAATAAGACACCGGGGCAATTCTGCTGAAAACAGCGTTAGTCCGTGTTAGTTGTATCCAAAATACACAAATTAGAGGCAAAACAATAGCAAAAGTGTTCGGGAAAGTAGATACGTTTTGGACGTATCAAGGACGCCGGGCCCGTAAGTGAAAGGGTGCTGTCGATACTGGATTGCTTGCTCGGGTCTCGGCGGCGATGCGACGACGCTCCCGACCTCGAAGAACTGCCTGACAACGCCATGCGCCTGTATTTTGATTTTGGCTGAGCACCTTGATGCGATGCGATGCGAGAAGGAGGAAGAACCCTAGATGCAATGCGAGAAGGAGGTAGAACCTGGTTCGACCGCACCTGATGCGCACCTGGTTCGACCGCACCTGAAATTTGCTGTGTTATTTTCGGAATAAGTAACTTCCTATCTTTGCTATGTCAACAACTGAAGTGTAGCACAACGCTTCGGTCAAGGGTTTGCGCTCGGTCGAGGTTTCGGCTCCACGCAAGAGCAGTTTTTGCCTATTAATTTGCCGAGTGATGCGCGTAGATGTACACGTCCGTTGGGAACCCCCAAGAGGAAGGTATGATGCGCAGACGGCAATTTTCCTCGAGAGAAAACCAAGGTTATCGAACCAATAGGAGCCAAGAAGCACGTGAAGGTTGTTGGTGGAGGAGTGCAGTGCGGCGCAACACCAGGGAGTCCGGCGCCAACGTGGAACCTGCACAACACAATCAAGATACTTTGCCCCAACGTAACGGTGAGGTTGTCAATCTCACCGGCTTGCCTGAAAACAAAGGATTAAGCGTATCGAGTGGAAGATGGTGTTTGTTTGCAAAGAACAGTAAACAATGATTGCAGTAGAATGTATTCAGATGTAAAAGAACGGACCGGGGTCCACAGTTCACTAGTGATGTCTCTCCAATAAGATAACTAGCATGCTGGGTGAACAAATTACAGATGGGCAATTGACAAATCAAGATTCAATACATACCAATGATGATTACTATGTGATTTAATCAGGGCATTACGACAAAGTACATAGACCGCTATCTAGCATGCATCTATGCCTAAATAATCCACCTTCGGGTTAGCATCCGCACCCCCTCCAGTATTAAGTTGCAAACAACAGACAATTGCATTAAGTATGGTGCGTAATGTAATCAACACAAATATCCTTAGACAAAGCATTGATGTTTTATCCCTAGTAGCAACAGCACATCCACAACCTTAGAACCTTTTGTCACGATCCCAGATTCAATGGAGGCATGAACCCACTATCGAGCATAAATACTCCTCTTGGAGTTACAAGTATCAACTTGGCCAGAGCCTCTACTAGCAACGGAGAGCATGCAAGAACATAAACAACACATATATGATAGATTGATAATCAACTTGACATAGTATTCTAGATTCATCGGATCCCATCAAACACAACATGTAGCATTACAAATAGATGATCTTGATCATGTTAGGCAGCTCACAAGATCTAAACAATGATAGCACATGCGGAGAAGACAACCAACTAGCTACTGCTATGGATCCATAGTCCAAGGATGAACTACTCACGCATCAATCCGGAGGCGGGCATGGATGTAGAGCCCCTCCGGTGATGATTCCCCTCTACGGCAGGGTGCGAGGATCTCTGAATCCCCGAGATGGGATTGGCGGCGGCGGCGTCTCGGAAGGTTTTCCGTATCGTGGCTCTCGGTACAGGGTTTCGCGACGAAGGCTTTAAGTAGGCGGAAGGGTAGGTCAGGAGGTGGCACGAGGGGCCCACACCATAGGGCGGCGCGGGCCCCCCTCTGGCCGCGCGGCCCTATGGTGGCAGCGCCTCGTCGCCCCACTTCGTTATCCCTTCGGTCTTCGGAAGCTTCGTGGAAAAATAGGACCGGGCGTTGATTTCGTCCAATTCGAGAATATTTCCTTACTACGATTTCTGAAACCAAAAAAACAGGAATCGGCGCTTCGGCATCTTGTTAATAGGTTAGTGCCGGAAAATGTATAATAATGATGTAAAGTATGTATAAAACATTCAAGTATTGTCATAAAAGTAGCATGGAACATAAGAAATTATAGATACGTTTGAGACGTATCAAGCATCCCTAAGCTTAGTTCCTACTCGCCCTCGAGTAGGTAAACGATAACACAAATAATTTCTGAAGTGACATGCTACCAACATAACCTTGATCAACATTATTGTAAAGCATATGAGATGAATGGAGTGATCTGAACAAAAGATTGCTAACAAAGATAATGACTAAACAAATGAATCATATAGCAAAACTTTTCATGAATAACACTTTCAAGACAAGCATCAATAAGACTTGCATAAGAGCTAACTCATAAGCAATAAATTCTTAGTAGAATGAATTGAAGCAACACAAAGGATGATTAAGTTTCAGCAATTGCTTTCAACTTGTAACATGTATATCTCATGGATATTTGTCAACATAGAGTAATATAACAAGTGCAATAAGTAAACATGTAAGAATCAATGCACACAGTTAACACAAGTGTTTGCTTCTAAGATAGAAAGAAGTAGGTAGACTGACTCAACATAAAGTAAAAGAATGGCCCTTCGCAGAGGGAAGTATGGATTACTATTTTTGTGCTAGAGCTTTTGTTTTGAAAACATAGAAACAATTTAGTCAACGGTAGTAATAATTCATATGTGATATGCATAATACTTTCTACAAGTTGCAAGTCTCATGCATAGAGTACTAATAGTGCTCGCACCTTCTCCTAATTAGCTCGGAAAACACGGATTATCATCGCATAACATATGTTTCAACCAAGTGTCACAAAGGGGTACCTCTATGCCGCCTGTACAAAGGTCTAAGGAGAAAGCACGCATTGGATTTCTCGCTTTTGATTATTCTCAACTTAGACATCCATACCGGGACAACATAGACAACAGATAATGGACTCCTCTTTTAATTCTTAAGCATTCAACAACAAATAATATTCTCATAAGAGATTGAGGTTGTATGTCCAAACTGAAACTTCCACCATGATACATGGCTTTAGTTAGCTGCCCAATGTTCTTCTCTAACATATGCATACTCAAACCATTTGATCATGAAATCGCACTTACTTCAGACAATACGAACATGCATAGCATCTCACATGATATCCAACAAAGGTAAAAAGTTGATGGCGTCCCCAGAAACATGGTTACCGCTCAACAAGCAACTTATAAGAACTAAGACACATAACTACATATTCATGACCACAATAGTTTTTAAGCTATTTGTCCCATGAGCTATATATTGCAAAGATAAAGGAATGAAATTTTAAAGGTAGCACTCAAGTTATTTACTTTGGAATGCAGAAAAAATACCACATAGTAGGTAGATATGGTGGACACAAATGGCATGGGTTTTGGCTCAAGGTGTTTGGATGCACGAGAGCATTTCCTCTCAGTACAAGGTTTGGGCTAGCAAAGTTGTTTGAAGCAAACGAAGTATGAACAGGTACAGCAAAACTTACACAAGAACATATTGCAAGCATTATAAGACTCTACACTGTCTTCCTTGTTGTTCAAACACTTTACCAGAAAATATCTAGACTTAGAGAGACCAATCATGCAAACCAGATTTTAACAAGCTCTACGGTAGTTCTCCATTAATAGATTAAACTACATGATGCAAGAGCTTAAACATGATCTATGAGAGCTCAAACAATTGCCAAGTTTCCAAACCATATGCAGCATTTTGATTCCAACCAAATAGCAATTTAACGAAGCAATTTCAGCCTTCGCCATGAACATTAAAGCACAATTAAGAACACAAGTGTTCCATATGAAAAAGCGGAGCATAATATCTCCAATATAAGGATGATGGGATCCAACTTTATTCAAACCAAAACGAAAATAAAAGCAAACCGACGCTCCAAGTAAAGAACATAAGATGTGATGGAATAAAAATATAGTTTCACTAGAAGTGACCTGATAAGTTATCGATGAAGAAGGGGATGCCTTGGGAATCCCCAATCTTAGATGCTTGAGTCATCTTAAAATATGCAGGGATGAACCACCGGGGCATCCCCAAGCTTAGACCTTTCACTCTTCTTGATCATAGTATATCATCATCTTCTCTTGACCCTTGAAAACTTCCTCCACACCAAACTTCAAGCAAACTCATTAGAGGGTTAGTGCATAATCAAAAATTCACATATTCAGAGGTGACACAATCATTCTTAACACTTCTGGACATTGCACAGAGCTTCTGAAAGTTAATGGAACAAAGAAACTCATTCAACATAGCAAAAGCGGCAATGCGAAATAAAAGGCAGAATCTGTCAAAAACAGAACAGACCGTAAAGACGAATTTTGCAGGGGCACTTAACTTGCTCAAACGGAAAAACTCAAAACTAATGAAAGTTGCGTACATATCTGAGTATCACGCACGTAAATTTGCAGATTTTTTTGATTTTTACAGAGAATTCAATTCGTGACAGACAGCAATGCTGTTTCTGCGCAGCAATCCAAATCTAGCATCAACTTTACCATAGAAACTTTACTTGGCACAAAAACATGATAAGGAGAGGTTGCTACAGTAGTAAACAACTTCCAAGACTCAACAATACAGTAAATAAAATAAAATATGGGTTATCTCCCAAGAAGTTCTTTCTTTATAGCCATTAAGATGGGCTCAGTAATTTTAATGATACACTCGCAAGAAATAAGAGTTGAAGCAAAAGAGAGCATCAAGAAGCAAATTCAAAACACATTTAAGCCTAACCCACTTCCTATGAAAAGGAATCTTGTACACAAATAAATTCATGAAGAACAAAGTGGCAAGCATAGAAAAGCAACACAAGTGCAATTTCAAGATTCTCAACATAAAGAGGGGAAACTTAATATTATTAAGATGCATATAACCATGTTTCCCTCTCTCATAATAACTTTCAGTAGCATCATGAACAAACTCAACAATATAACTATCACATAAAGCATTCTTGTCATGAGCTACATGCATAAAATTTTTACTCTCCACATAAGCATAATCAATTTTATTAGTTGTAGTGGGAGCAAATTCAATAAAATAGCTATCATTATTATTCTCATCACCATAATCATCATATATAGGAGGCATATTGTAATCATAATTAAATTTCTCCTCAATAGTAGGTGGACTGAAAATATCATATTCATCATTGCAAGCATCATATATAGGAGGTAAAGTATCATCAAAGTAAATTTTCTCCTCCATGCTTGGGGGACTAAAAATATCACAACCAGCTTCCCCAAGCTTAAATTCTTCCATAGCATTAGCAATAATGGTGTTCAAAGAGTTCATGCTAATAACATTGCTACAACTATTTTGCAAACAAAGTTCCATGGGTTTTCTAATTTTCTCTTCAAACACATCATGTCCTAACTCAAGATAAATACTATAAAGATCTCTAATTTTTGTTGTTGTTTTCCATTAAGCCTAACTAGTGAAAATAAAAACAAGTACAGGACTAGACATGATAACAAAATAAATTAAATGCAAGTAACTAATTTTTTGTGTTTTTAGATTTAAGGCAAACAAGACAGAAAATAAAATAAAGTAAAGCAAGACAAAAACAAAGTAAAGAGATTGGATGTGGAGACTCCCCTTGCAGCGTGTCTTGGTCTCCCGGCAACGGCGCCAGAAAAAGAGCTTGATGCGCGTAGATGTACACGTCCGTTGGGAACCCCAAGAGGAAGGTATGATGCGCACAAAGTTTTCCCTCAGAAAGAAACCAAGGTTATCGAACCAGTAGGAGCCAAGAAGCACGTGAAGGTTGTTGGTGGAGGAGTGTAGTGCGGCGCAACACCAGTGAAATCGGCGCCAACGTGGAACCTGCACAACACAATCAAGATACTTTGCCCCAACGTAACAGTGAGGTTGTCAATCTCACGGCTTGCTGAAAACAAAGGATTAAGCGTATCGAGTGGAAGATGGTGTTTGTTTGCAAAGAACAGTAAAAACAATGATTGCAGTAGAATGTATTCAGATGTAAAAGAATGGACCGGGATCCACAGTTCACTAGTGGTGTCTCTCCAATAAGATAACTAGCATGCTGGGTGAACAAATTACACATGGGCAATTGACAAATCAAGATTCAATACATACCAATGATGATTACTATGTGATTTAATCAGGGCATTACGACAAAGTACATAGATCGCTATCCAGCATGCATCTATGCCTAAATAATCCACCTTCAGGTTAGCATCCGCACCCCTCCAGTATTAAGTTGCAAACAACAGACAATTGCATTAAGTATGGTGCGTAATGTAATCAACACAAATATCCTTAGAAAAAGCATTGATGTTTTATCCCTAGTAGCAACATAATATCCACAACCTTAGAACCTTTTATCACGATCCCAGATTCAATGGAGGCATGAACCCACTATCGAGCATAAATACTCCCTCTTGGAGTTACAAGTATCAACTTGAGCCTCTACTAGCAACGGAGAGCATGCAAGAACATAAACAACACATATATGATAGATTGATAATCAACTTGACATAGTATTCTAGATTCATCGGATACCATCAAACACAACATGTAGCATTACAAATAGATGATCTTGATCATGTTAGGCAGCTCACAAGATCTAAACAATGATAGCACATGCGGAGAAGACAACCAACTAGCTACTGCTATGGACCCATAGTCCAAGGATGAACTACTCACGCATCAATCCGGAGGCGGGCATGATGATGTAGAGCCCCTCCGGTGATGATTCCCCTCTCCGGCAGGTGCCGGAGGCGATCTCCTGAATCCCCCGAGATGGGATTGGCGGCGGCGGCGTCTCGGGAAGGTTTTCCGTATCGTGGCTCTCGGTACAGGGGGACGAAGGCTTTAAGTAGGCGGAAGGGTAGGTCAGGAGGCGGCGAGGGGCCCACACCATAGGGCGGAGCGGCCCTATGGTGGCGGCGCCTCGTCGCCCCACTTCGTTATCCCTTCGGTCTTTCGGAAGCTTCGTGGAAAAATAGGACCCTGGGCGTTGATTTCGTCCAATTCCGAGAATATTTCCTTACTAGGATTTCTGAAACCAAAAACAGCAGAAAACAACAACTGGCTTCGGCATCTTGTTAATAGGTTAGTGCCGGAAAATGTATAATAATGATGTAAAGTATATATAAAACATTCAAGTATTGTCATAAAAGTAGCATGGAACATAAGAAATTATAGATACGTTTGAGACGTATCACCGAGCGCAGTGCATCCACCACATGGGCCATCGTACTAGCTATTCATTCACTGCTTGGGCCGTCGTGATAACACTAGGGCTGGCCCATTAAAATAGAGATGTATCATAAAGAGGCCAATAGAGGACAACCCAACAGAGGAGGATATCACCAGCAGCCCAACAGAAGGGTGGGCAGCACATGGAAAAAATTATCGAGATGCATAGGTCCCACATGTCTGAGTAAAAGTGATGACATGGCAGCCAACTCACAGCTTCAATTACACGGAATGCCTAACGACGATCTTGATTCATCGCAATAGGCTGCACTAGAACGTCGTAATTCATCCTGGTTAGGTTATGACATTTTCGTTTAAACAACTAACGACGTTTTTACCCCAGAACGTCACTATTTTCTAGGGTTTTCCCCCTCCAACAACTAACGACGGTGGGGCTCAAAAACATCATAAAGTTATGACAACGTCACTATTAAAACATCATAGTTGGAAGATTTTCTTGTAGTGCGGGAAGGCGAGATTTACCCAGTTTTGGGGCCCTCGTAGAGGTAATACCCTTACATCATGCATGTCTGATCTTGATTATGGGTGAAATCGATTACAATGGGGCAGCCGATAGACTGCGTGGATGAGTTCTCGCCGAGAGGCAAGGTGACTAGGGTTTGGTGTATGCGTGAAAGGTTGAGACAGAGATCCGGTAGCCCTCTCCTGGCCCTTATATAGGATGCCAGGTCCCAAGAGTCCTGCCCGGATTCGGTTACAATACAAATATACTCTATATAATCTTTCCATACTTGAATGTTTCATTGCCTTGTACTTCAAGAAATCATCCCTTCCATCTATTCACCGTGCAAGTGACATCTTGGACGTCCTTGGGCTGCGGTGCTCCAGATGGGCCCCTGTTGGGTGATACGTCTCAAACGTATCTATAATTTCTTATGTTCCATGCTACTTTTATTACAATACTTGAATGTTTTATACATACTTTACAGCATTATTATACATTTTCCGGCACTAACCTATTAACAAGATGCCGAAGTGCCAGTTGCTGTTTTCTGCTGTTTTTGGTTTCAGAAATCCTAGTAAGGAAATATTCTCGGAATTGGACGAAATCAACGCCCAGGGGCCTATTTTTACACGAAGCTTCCAGAAGACCGAGGGAGGTACGAAGTGGGGCCACGAGGCGCCGACACAACAGGGCGGCGTGGCCTGGCCCCTGGCCGCGCGGCCCTGGTGTGTGGGGCCCTCGTGCCGCCACTTGACCTACCCTTCCGCCTACAAATAGCCTTCGTCGCGAAACCCCCTGTACCGAGAGCCACGATACGGAAAACATTACTGAGAGGCCGCCGCCAATCCCATCTCGGGGATTCAGGAGATCGCCTCCGGCACCCTGCCGGAGAGGGGAATCATCACCGGAGGGCTCACATCATCATGCCCACCTCCGGATTGATGCGTGAGTAGTTCATCCTTGGACTATGGGTCCATAGCAGTAGCTAGATGGTTGTCTTCTCCGCTTGTGCTATCATTGTTTAGATCTTGTGAGCTGCCTAACATGATCAAGATCATCTATTTGTAATGCTACATGTTGTGTTTGGCGGGATCCGATGAATAGAGAATACTATGTTAAGTTGATTATCAATCTATCATATATGTGTTGTTTATGTTCTTGCATGCTCTCCGTTGCTAGTAGAGGCTCTGGCCAAGTTGATACTTGTAACTCCAAGAGGGAGTAATTATGCTCGATAGTGGGTTCATGCCTCCATTGAATCTGGGACAGTGACAGAAAGTTCGAAGGTTGTGGATGTGCTGTTGCTACTAGGGATAAAACATTGATGCTTTGTCTAAGGATATTTGTGTTGATTACATTAGCACCATACTTAAGGCAATTATCTGTTGTTTACAACTTAATACTGGAAGGGGTTCAGATGATAACCTGAAGGTGGATTATTTAGGCATAGATGCATGTGGATAGCGGTCTATGTACTTTGTCGTAATGCCTGATTAAATCACATAGTAATCATCGTTGATATGTATTGAATCTTTATTTGTCAATTGCCCTGTAATTTGTTCACCCAGCATGTTAGTTATCTTATTGAGAGACACCACTAGTGAACTGTGGACCCCGGTCCATTCTTTTACATCTGAATACATTATACTGCATTCTACTGTTTTTACTGTTCTTTGCAAACAAACACCATCTTCCACTCGATACGCTTAATCCTTTGTTTTCAGCAAGCCGGTGAGATTGACAACCTCACTGTTACGTTGGGGCAAAGTACTTTGATTGTGTTTTGCAGGTTCCACGTTGGCGCCGGTTTCACCGGTGTTGCGCCGCACTACATTCCTCCACCAACAACCTTCACGTGCTTCTTGGCTCCCTACGGTTCGATAACCTTGGTTTCTTTCTGAGGGAAACTTGCTGCTGTGCGCATCACACCTTCCTCTTGGGGTTCCCAACGGACGTGTACATCATCGCGCATCAAGGCATTTTCGCGCCGTTGCCGGGAGATCAAGACACGCTGCAAGGGGAGTCTCCACTTCCAATCTCTTTACTTTGTTTTTGTCTTGCTTTACTTTACTTTATTTATTGTCTTGTTTGCTTCATATTAAAAACACACACAAAAAAAATTAGTTACTTACTTATTGTCTTATTTACTAGCTCTATATCAAAAACACACAAAAAATTAGTTACCTGCATTTAATTTATTTTGTTATCATGTCTAGTCCTGTACTTGTTTTTATTTTCACTAGTTAGGCTTAATGGAAAACAACAACAAAATTAGAGATCTTTATAGTATTTATCTTGAGTTAGGACATGAGGTGTTTGAAGAGAAAATTAAAAAACCTATGGAACTTTATATGCATGCTAATGGTAATGTTATTTGTATAAATGCTTTGAACACCATTGTTGCTAATGCTATGGAAGAATTTAAGCTTGGGGAAGCTAGTTGTGATATTTTTAATCCCCCAAGCATGGAGGAGAAATTTTACTTTGATGATACTTTACCTCCTATATATGATGTTTGCAATGATGAATATGATATTTTCAGTCCACCTACTATTGAGGAGAAAATTAATTATGATTACAATATACCTCCTACATATGATGATTATGGTGATGAGAATAATAATGATAGCTATCTTATTGAATTAGCTCCCACTACAACTAATAAAATTGATTATGCTTATGTGGAGAGTAATAAGTTTATGCATGTGGCTCATGACAAGAATGTTTTATGTGATACTTATATTGTTGAGTTTGTTCATGATGCTACTGAAAGTTATTATGAGAGAGGGAAACATGGTTATATGCATCTTAATAATATTAAGTTTCCCCTCTTTATGTTGCGAATCTTGAAGTTGCGCTTGTGTTGCCTTTCTATGCTTGTCACTTTGTTCTTCATAAATTTATTTGTGTACAAGATTCCTTTTCATAGGAAGTGGGTTAGACTTAAAAGTGTTTCTTATTTGCTTCTCTTTTGCTTCAACTCTTATTTCTTGCGAGAGTATCATTGAAATTACTGAGCCCATCTTAATGGCTATAAAGAAAGAACTTCTTGGGAGATAACCCATGTGTTTATTTTACTACAACACTTTTGTTTTATATTTGAGTCTTGGAAGTTTTTTACTACTGTAGCAACCTCTCCTTATCATGTTTTGGTGCCAAGTAAAGTTTCTATGCTAAAGTTGATGCTATATTTGGGATCGCTGCGCAGAAACAGCATTGCTGTCTGTCACGAATTCTCGCAGAAGTCTCTGTAAAAAAATCAAAAAAATCTGCAAATTTACGAGCGTGATCCTCAGATATGTACGCAACTTTCATTAGTTATGAGTTTTTCCTTTTGAGCAAGTTAAGTGCCCCTGCCAGATTCATCTTTACGGACTGTTCTGTTTTTGACAGATTCTGTCTTTTATTTCGCATTGCCGCTTTTGCTATGTTGAATGAGTTTCTTTGTTCCATTAACTTTCAGAAGCTTTGTGCAATGTCCAGAAGTGTTAAGAATGATTGTGTCACCTCTGAATATGTGAATTTTGATTATGCACTAACCCTCTAATGAGTTTGCTTGAAGTTTGTGTGAAGGAAGTTTTCAAGGGTCAAGAGAAGAGGATGATATACTATGATCAAGAAGAGTGAAAGGTCTAAGCTTGGGGATGCCCCGGTGGTTCATCCCTGCATATTTTAAGAAGACTCAAGCATCTAAGCTTGGGGATGCCCAAGGCATCCCCTTCTTCATCGACAACATTATCAGGTCACTTCTAGTGAAACTATATTTTTATTCCATCACATTCCTATGTTCTTTACTTGGAGCGTCGGTTTGCTTTTATTTTTGTTTTGGTTTAAATAAAGTTGGATCCCACCATTCTTATATTGGAGATATTACGCTCCGCTTTTTCATATGGAACACTTGTGTTCTTAATTGTGCTTTAATGTTCATGGCGAAGGCTAAATTGCTTCGTTAAATTGCTATTTGGTTGGAATCGGAAAATGCTGCATATGGTTTGGTAACTTGGCAATTGTTTGAGCTCTCATAGATCATGTTTAAGCTCTTGCATCATGTAGTTTAACCTATTAATGAAGAACTACCGTAGAGCTTGTTTAATTTGGTTTGCATGATTGGTCTCTCTAAGTCTAGATATTTTCGGGTAAAGTGTTTGAACAACAAGGAAGACAGTGTAGAGCCTTATAATGCTTGCAATATGTTCTTGTGTAAGTTTTGTTGTACCTGTTCATACTTGTGTTTGCTTCAAACAACCTTGCTAGCCCAAACCTTGTACTGAGAGGAAATGCTTCTCGTGCATCCAAACATCTTGAGCCAAAATCCATGCCATTTGTGTCCACCATATCTACCTACTATGTGGTATTTTTCTGCCATTCCAAAGTAAATTACTTGAGTGCTACCTTTAAAATTTCATTCCTTTACCTTTGCAATATATAGCTCATGGGACAAATAGTTTAAAAACTATTGTGGTGATGAATATGTAGTTATGTGTCTTAATTCTTATAAGTTGCTTGTTGAGCGGTAACCATGTTTCTGGGGACGCCATCAACTTTATCTTTGTTGGATATCATGTGAGATGCTATGCATGTTCGTCTTGTCTGAAGTAAGTGCGATTTCATGATCAAATGGTTTGAGTATGCATATGTTAGAGAAGAACATTGGGCCGCTAACTAAAGCCATGTATCATGGTGGAAGTTTCAGTTTGGACATACAACCTCAATCTCTTATGAGAATATTAACTGTTGTTGAATGCTTAAGCATTAAAAGAGGAGTCCATTATCTCTTGTCTATGTTGTCCCGGTATGGATGTCTAAGTTGAGAATAATCAAAGCGAGAAATCCAATGCGTGCTTTCTCCTTAGACATTTGTACAGGCGGCATAGAGGTACCCCTTTGTGACACTTGGTTGAAACATATGTTATGCGATGATAATCCGTGTTTCCGAGCTAAGTAGGACAAGGTGCGAGCACTATTAGTACTCTATGCATGAGACATGCAACTTGTAGGAACTATTATGCATAGCACATGTCAACACCCGGATTTTTAAGTCCAGATGCCTATTATGCCATACATCGCAATCCCAGGAATATTGTTGTTGCGAGACATAATAGTTGAATATCATAGAGTCATCATTTATTACAACACATAATTGTCTTACAAAGATGGATCACATGATCCAATATTACAATAGTAGTTGATCTATTGATCAACGAACATCACAGCGGAAGCGAAGTAGTAGTGGCTATCTAATCCACAGGCCAACGCTTGACGTCAGGAGCGGTCCTAGTTGTTGTAGACGTCCTGCTGTCCATCTTCCTCGTCTGTTGTTCACCTTCATAGTCTGGCCATTTGAATAGCCAGGGACAAAGCCATGAGTACTTTTAAAGTACTCGCAAACTAATACTAGTGTAATCACTACTAATTGTGGTAAGGGGATACTAAGCTCTAGGTTTATTTGCATAAAGCCAAGTTTATTTCATAAACATTTAGTAAAGATGCTTGAATCACTAGACTAACTCAAGTGGGAACATTAGTGTCATTCCCACAACTCTGTTGTGATTCAATTCAAAATCACCATTCACCTTTCAAATTCAAGTCACCAGTCATATGTCACATTTTTTAAAATGGTCTGATGACGGAACAGTATGGTCTTTCCAATCGTCCGTAACCGTGGACACGGCTAATCGAATAGTTCTACACTCTGCAGAGGTCGTACTCTTGTGCCACAATATTTGCAATAATCCGTCAGGGTTAACTGGCCCTCATTTATCATACTCCGTATGCGGACTACCAACCATAACCTTTCACTTATATACTCTAGTACGGGCACCTCTCCCCATGAGCTTGGCCTCCCACACCGTCAGCCTGGGAACTGCACAGGGCTTGGGCCGGACAGTTCACCTCAATCACGTCATTTCACATCAATTCACTTTCAACGGAGGCAGCCTCGGCATAACCCCTATGACGCTTGTTTAGAGGGAACCCATACTAAGATACATAAATTTCTAGTTAAGCCCTTACCCATGTTGGGTATTGTGGGGGTACTTTCAAATTGGAATGGTATCACATCCGAACCCAACCATCAGTTTTTGTAAAGTTCACCATATCATTCACAAGTCACATTCACCTTCAAAATCTTTCAGTAGAATGACTCCTCATTCCAAGGTTTTCAAAGTCATTTCATTTCACAAGTTCCCATCTAAAGTAGTCAATTTTATTTGTTAGCACTAGCAACTAATCATGAGGGGTGCTATCTAGCTTTCATTGCTCTAGGCTCAATTTGATGATCTTGTTCTACTCTAAACCAAGTGAATCATGAATCAAAAAGGTAAACTTTAATAAACCAAAAGCAATAAAGCTTGTAAAGTAAAACTTGGGATGGGATCACTAAGCATAAAGTAAAATGTGGTGGTGCCTTGCTCTTGTAGAGCTTTGCACTTAGCAAGAATATTAGCTTGCAAGAATATTGGCTTGCACTGGTAATAGCTGGCATTAATATTAGCTTGCATGGGTAATAGCTTGCCTTGATTGGTGAGGTGATCAAAGTGTTCTTCTTCTTCCTCTTGGTAGAATACCTCCTCCTCTTGATAGTCTCCGGTACTAGCGTCTATAAACGAATACGAGGATACAATCACCAAACAATACTTAAGTACTCTTAATTAGCCTTAGTGGCTCACACAATGATCTAGCATCACTACTTAACATTTATTACAAGATTATGCTAGGGTTTCCTTATTTAGTAATAGGAAAATAATTTCCTCTCATTGAAAATGGAGTTAGGGTTTCTCTTTAGTTTGTGAGAAAATAATTTCCTCTCATTGAATCTTCTTAAGATTTAATTTCTCTTATGAATAATATATGACCTAGGTTGACCAAAGTCAACCTCTTCATACTTACCATTTGAGACAAGGATTTAAATGAGGTTCCATACCTCATGCCATTTAATACTAACATGGTAGTGATTTTATGCCACCAAATAATTCATTATGAGATTACATCGACCATGGTCACTACCTCATGTTGAATTATTTGAGAACAGGATTTAGTTGAGAGGCATACCTCTCATATGATTTAACACATAATTGTAACTAATTTAAAGGACTACCATTGAGGTGATTTAATATTCTCAAATAACCAGGGATGATCCCATGTTGACCAAGGTCAACACTTCACACTTAGTATTTGAGAAAAGTGAGTTAAATGAGATTCATCATCTCATGTGATTTAATTAATCTTTGGAAAATTTAAATACTATTTAGATTTAAGATCTATAAGTGAGCAAGTATGAGCCTAGGAAATTAAAGGTCAACACATTACTTCATATTATTTGAGAAAGATGATTTAAATGAGGTGAGCACCTCATACCATTTTAATAACACCTTGCAATGGTTTAATAACATTAATTAATCTAAGGTGAGTTTTAATTGACCATGGGATCTACCTCATATTAATTTGGTTGAGGCAAGATTTAAATGAGACCAAAGTATCTCATATGATTTAATAAATAGGTTTGAAATATTTAAATACTACTTATGAGAATGATTAAATATTTTCAAATAGGAACCTATGGGTCATTAATACATGTGTTATCAATTCTCATTGAACCATTTGGAGTAATGATTTAAGTGAGAAGCTATACCTCATATGATTTAAAACTATCATCTAAATGCTTAAAAATCTCTAAGTAACCAAGCATGAGGCTTATTAGACCCAGGTCAGTACCTCTAGTGGAATTACTTAGGATCATAATTTAAATGAGAGAGAAGCCCCCATACTATTTAAATAAGTTTATGTGTATGTGTTAAATGGGCTAGAAATGGCTCCATAGCCATTATTTGAATCTAGTCCATGATCATGCAAAACAACTATGCTATATTTTTGCATAAACAATTAGATTATGTCAAATGTGATTTATTAGAGTTGGAATCAACTTAAAATCATTTATAGATAATTTTTAATATTTATTTGAAGTTAGAAAAGGCCCTGCCTTGTTATTTTTATCATTTGAATTTAATTACGAATTTGGACATGAGGCCAGTGGCATGGTTTAGATAATTTCATGAGCTTTCCAATTATATAAAATTTGCTAGATTTGGTTTGGTAGATTTCAAACTATTCAAAATTTACTAAAGCATCTGCAGGGTTTTTGGAATAATTATTAAATCCAGATTTGAATTTGTGGGCTAGGCGGGAAAAGAATTGGGCCGAAACGTTTAAAAAGCAAAGGGCCAGCCCAGTAACGTTTCACAGCCGCGGGCCAGCTGACATGGTGGGGTCTACACGTCAGCGATACATCACAGCCGAATCGGTATGCTCTAACCTGGACCGCGCGATTAGCAGTGGATCCGACGGTCGACCGTCGTCGTCGTCGACGGGGGAGGAGGGCTTGCTGCGACGGCGAGGTAGGGGGTCGGCGGCGTGACGGAGCTCCGGCGAGGGGTGGCGAGGGTCGCAGGTGAACGAGGAGTCGACGGCGAGGTCAGCGGTAGTCGGGGGAGGGCTTGAGGTAGACGGAATCGACGGCGGTGATGAGCTACTGTGGCGGCGGACTCCGGCCAAATTCCGACGAGCTAGTGTCTAATTGAGGAGGGGAACGAGGGGAAGAGGTGAAGCGAATGGTGTGAAGGATCGTCCAGGGGAGCTAGCGGCGTGAAGGGATGACAGGGGAAGGTGGGAGCGTGCTAGTTATCGTCGAGAGCTTGCAGTACATGTGCGGCAGATTTTTGATGATGGCGATGGCGACGGTGCACGCGTGAGCCAGCGAGCATGTCTACGGCGTAGGGAGAGGTTGGCGACGCGCGATGCAGAGGTAGGCATGCAGGGGGGGACGAGGGTGTCGGGGCGAGGACGTGCACTGGCGCGTCCAGTGACATGCCAGGGCACGCTCACCGCGTGCCTGGCACGTTCTGGGTGCGGTCTGGACGCGTGCGTTCCGGCCAATGCCAAGCCGTGGCGAGCTAGGGCTGGGTACCGTCGGTGTCCTGGGGCTATGTAGATTCTCCAGGACAAGAAGAAAAAGTGAGGAGAGGATCAGAGAGAGATTGGGCATGGGTGATGGCATGAGCACGGCATGGTGAAGTGGTGATCATTTCTCTCTTTCACCAGTGGTTGCAAAGGCATGTCTTGATCCAGAGGAGGTACAAGGACCACAATGATCACAAATGGAAAGGGGTTGAGGCAAAAATCTGATGGATATAAGCATGTAACACAATTCTGGAACAATGCCTGCCATGTGTTCGATGAAATGGCCGCATGAAGAAAATGTTGGAATTTTGGAAATCTTTTTGGTGGAGCTCAAACATATAATTAATGAGAAAGAATGGTGGTGGTGGTGGTCATTTTGGTGAAGTTTTGCAACAATTCAAAAAGTGGGGCATCTTCACATAGTTTTAAAGTCTCCACTTGTCAAATCCATACTGGTCAACCTAGTCAACTTTAACCCTGATGGTCAACATGAAAGTTGTAGACCTTGACATGGTCTTGGATGACATGGCATTGGTTGACTAAGTTTAGTTTAAGAATTGAGAAAACCAGAGGGGTAAAGTAGTGAAGAAATTATTTTTGGGCCATATGACCATTATCACATGTATGAAGAAATCTTGATTTCTTTGGGTTTGATTCTTGATCCAAGGATGCAATTGTGTTAGTTTATCATATTAAGGTATTTTACAAGCAAGAGATCAAGCAATGTTGGCCTTTGGTGAAGATTTGAAATTTGGCTAAGTGTATGTGAGTGAATTTTGGGGGATTTTCTCCCTATTTAATTTCTCTTCATTTGATTTGACTTTTGTTGACTCTCAAGTGATTCTTATTAGTTTAGAAACATTCTAAGATCATTGAATCCATTGAAAAAGGTTTTGTTCAAAGATTTGCAAAAATAGCTATAACACATAAGATGATGTGTCAAGTTTTATTATTTTTGCAAATGTTTCCCCTTGATTTGCTTGCACATGGGTTAGGGTTAATTTAGGGTTATATTAAGTTTGTAGAAGGTTTCACATCATTTGATTAAGGTTTAAAGTCATAGGGCATGGTTTGGTGAAATGGTTATGTGCCACATATGCCTCTATGCATATGGTGCATTTAAATTTTATTTTGACTGGGTTGGATTCAAAATGGTGTTGTTGAGTGTTGAGATGGTATATAGGAGTGATCCAACCATTCACAACAAGTCCTAGGGTCAATTTTCTCAAGTTCACATATTTGCTATATTATTCTCATATGCCTCTATGGCATTTTTAGTTTCTTTTTATTTTCTTTGGTTTCAACTTGGAAATGATTTAAGAAGTACTATATAAGGTTTATAAAGCTTTTCCAATCCTCTAAATAAAGTGGAAAGGTCTAGGGTAAAGATTT
This sequence comes from Lolium multiflorum, assembly GCA_030979885.1. Taxonomy (NCBI): domain Eukaryota; kingdom Viridiplantae; phylum Streptophyta; class Magnoliopsida; order Poales; family Poaceae; genus Lolium; species Lolium multiflorum. The sequence goes on from CM061747.1 coordinate 248,071,698, forward strand.
ATAATTATAGCCATAGGCACATATGCCTTTTTCTCATTTAATTTCCTTTTATTTTATTTTAACTAGGATGGTGAGAAGAGGGGTGAGGTTTTAGGGTTTAAGATTATTTCAAAAACTAATAACAAACAATCATGGCAATAGCACAAGAATTAAGCAAGATTATTATGTACCAAACTTAATTTAATAAAAGTTTTTGTTGGTTCCAAAATTTGGAACTAGGGAAATTTATTTATTTTGTTTTGAATTTCTGGGATGTTACAAACCCTTCCCCCTTAAACAAATCTCGTCCCGAGATTTTAAGAAAAGTTAGGTTCCTAAGAGAGATTGGGCATGTGGATTAACAGGAAAGCATACTTGTCAGGGTCTGGGGTGCTTCCTGAGCTTCCGTGGCAGTCAGGTGGTAGAAACGGCCGTTGTTGTTGTTCTGGTTCCTTCTACCTGCGAAGCGGCGCTGTTGCTGGGCAGGTGCAGCGGTGTTGGCGGCAATCTTGGCAAGATTTTTGGGGCACTCCTTGGAGTAATGGCCCACAACTCAACATTCATAGCAGTTTACAGTGGACTTGTCCTTCGGGGTGACGGGGATGGCATTGCTTCCAGTCCTCGGGCCAGTGTTGGTATTGGTGTTGTTCCCATTGTTGTTGTTGCTGTTGTGGTTGTTGGTGTTGTTGTTGCCTCCGGGCTTCGGGGGTCCTCCGTTGTTGCTGTAATTGGGGCGGTAAGTCGAGCAGGTGGCCTGTTGTTTCGGGGTAATTCCTCCAGAGGAGTTATTGCGGTGCTTCGGGTATGGTGGGGTCCACTCTGGTTCATCATTCTGCGCTTGCGGTTCTCATTGGCCGATGCAGCTTTCCTTCCATCTCTGTATGGCTGAGTCCACGAGGGCTTCGAGGTCGGCGAACGGAATATTCACTAACACGTTTGCATCTCGTCGTGTAGTCCGTTCAGAAATCTTTCCTTTCTTTTCTCATTGGTGTCGGTCTCATCCGGGGCGTACCTTGACAGAGTGAGAAACCTGTCGCGGTATTCCACCACGGACATTCTTCCTTGCTTGAGTTCACGGAACTCGTCTCTCATTTTCTTGATTAATCCTTGGGGCACATGGTACTTGCTAAACTTCAGCTTGAAGTCTTCCCATGTCATCATCTGTCCCGCATTCATTGCACGGGCACTAGTCCACCAGGCTCTTGCAGGTCCTGACAGGTAGTGGGTGGCAAACAGTACTTTTTCTGCGGCTTCAACTCCCGCAACTTCAAGGTTGTTCTCTATTGTCTGGAGCCAGTCATCAGCATCCAAGGGTTCTTCGGTCTTGCTGAACATTGGAGGGTTGGTGTTCTGGAAATTCTTCAGCTTTGACCCAGGGTGATTGTGGTTTCCATGGCCTTGATTGTTCTGAGCTAGCTGTTGCAGTGCGGCAAGGTTTGCTTGGCGTTCAGCTCTTTCGGCTTCCCGGTCTGCCATCATCGTCTGCAGTAGTTGTATCATGGCATCCTGGGTGGCGTTGCGGGTTGGTGGGGCCATCTGAACATGTAGATAGATCATGAGGTAAGAGGGAAATTTTCTATGGCTTATTTTGAGTTAGGTTTAAACTTAAAACTTGAAATATTTTTGTGATGAACATAGCACACACTTTATTTATTCACAACAAACATCACACATTACAAGTTAAAGTACTAAGGGTTTTAAGAACCCTTTTTCCACAAACTACGATACATGGTGCGGGATACAACTCACACCTACGTAAGTGAAGCTAGTGCAACTATTCCTCATCGTCTTCATCCACATCGATGGGAATGATCCCATCCTCCTCGGGCTCCAGAAACTCGTAGTCTTCCTCATCGGTGAACTCATCATCCTCAAAGTCGTTGTCGTCACTCAGGAAGTCATTGCCTCCCTGGATGTCTTCTCCATCCTCCTCCATCTCCTGGATCTGGTCCTGCTGGGTCCGGACAGTCACCTCTAAGGTGCGAATCTTCTCGCGAAGACGGGTGATAGTAGCGACATTCTTGGCGCGCTGCAGGCGGAGTGACCGGCGGTCCTTGGCGAGTAACCTGATGGCGTCGGCATGATGAGCCAAAGCCATCTGGGCACGGTGGGCATGGACACGTGTCAGCTCCAGGTCCTTCCGGGTCTCATGAAGCATAAAGTCCAAATGCTCCACATGAATCTTGAGCACCGGGTGCGAAGAGAGTGCCATGGGCTCCCCCATGGTGTCATGCCTCGCGAAGTGGGCGAAGCGACTTCCCCGGAGTGCGGCGATGTTCTGTCCGCACACCCGGGCAAGTCCCTCCTGAAGGGCGTGAGCAAGCCCGTCCACCCAGTTGCATGCCTTGAAGGAGAACAGAATCCTCTCCGAGATGGGAGGCTCCGGGCTTCCCTTCAAGTCAGCGGTGATCATCCACTGCTGTTCCCCAGCGGGGGTGTTGTGGATCCGGACTCCGTGGAACTGGGGAGGTGGGCGTTCAAGCTTCTCGGACACTAGGTACAAGTCGCGCTCGAACACCAGACTTCCTCCGTTTCCCAGCTCGTAGGACTCCGTCTGGTCATAGTACTCCATCTGAAAGTGAAATGGATAAGTAAGTTAGAGATGTGAACAAGTGTGGCAAAATTTTAATGGATTTATAAGGAGGTGCATGGCTTATTATTTTTAAGAAGATCTGATAGAGAAGAAAATGAATAAGTTTTTCACAAATACTCACTTCATTTGTTTTAGAAACTAAAATTTTCCGAACGTCCATTCTAACTAGGGTCTCCTAAGGTCAAACAATGGCTCTGATACCAACTTGTCAACACCCGAATTTTTAAGTCCAGATGCCTATTATGCCGTACATCGCAATCCCAGGAATATTGTTGTTGCGAGACATAATAGTTGAATATCATAGAGTCATCATTTATTACAACACATAATTGTCTTACAAAGATGGATCACATGATCCAATATTACAATAGTAGTTGATCTATTGATCAACGAACATCACAAAGAGCGGAAGCGAAGTAGTAGTGGCTATCTAATCCACAGGCCAACGCTTGACGTCAGGAGCGGTCCTAGTTGTTGTAGACGTCCTGCTGTCCATCTTCCTCGTACTGCTGTTCACCTTCATAGTCTGGCCATTTGAATAGCCAGGGACAAAGCCATGAGTACTTTTAAAGTACTCGCAAACTAATACTAGTGTAATCACTACTAATTGTGGTAAGGGGATACTAAGCTCTAGGTTTATTTGCATAAAGCCAAGTTTATTTCATAAACATTTAGTAAAGATGCTTGAATCACTAGACTAACTCAAGTGGGAACATTAGTGTCATTCCCACAACTCTGTTGTGATTCAATTCAAAATCACCATTCACCTTTCAAATTCAAGTCACCAGTCATATGTCACATTTTTGAAAATGGTCTGATGACGGAACAGTATGGCCTTTCCAATCGTCCGTAACCGTGGACACGGCTATTCGAATAGTTCTACACTCTGCAGAGGTCGTACTCTTGTGCCACAATATTTGCAATAATCCGTCAGGGTTAACTGGCCCTGATTTATCATACTCCGTATGCGGACTACCAACCATAACCTTTCACTTATATACTCTAGTACAGGCACCTCTCCCCATGAGCTTGGCCTCCCAGTGAAGACACACCGTCACGGGAACTGCACAGGGCTTGGGCCGGACAGTTCACCTCAATCACGTCATTTCACATCAATTCACTTTCAACGGAGGCAGCCTCGGCATAACCCCTATGACGCTTGTTTAGAGGGAACCCATACTAAGATACATAAATTTCTAGTTAAGCCCTTACCCATGTTGGGTATTGTGGGGGTACTTTCAAATTGGAATGGTATCACATCCGAACCCAACCATCAGTTTTTGTAAAGTTCACCATATCATTCACAAGTCACATTCACCTTCAAAATCTTTCAGTAGAATGACTCCTCATTCCAAGGTTTTCAAAGTCATTTCATTTCACAAGTTCCCATCTAAAGTAGTCAATTTTATTTGTTAGCACTAGCAACTAATCATGAGGGGTGCTATCTAGCTTTCATTGCTCTAGGCTAGATTTGATGATCTTGTTCTACTCTAAACCAAGTGAATCATGAATCAAAAAGGTAAACTTTAATAAACCAAAAGCAATAAAGCTTGTAAAGTAAAACTTGGGATGGGATCACTAAGCATAAAGTAAAATGTGGTGGTGCCTTGCTCTTGTAGAGCTTTGCACTTAGCAAGAATATTAGCTTGCAAGAATATTGGCTTGCACTGGTAATAGCTGGCATTAATATTAGCTTGCATGGGTAATAGCTTGCCTTGATTGGTGAGGTGATCAAAGTGTTCTTCTTCTTCCTCTTGGTAGAATACCTCCTCCTCTTGATAGTCTCCGGTACTAGCGTCTATAAACGAATACGAGGATACAATCACCAAACAATACTTACGTACTCTTAATTAGCCTTAGTGGCTCACACAATGATCTAGCATCACTACTTAACATTTATTACAAGATTATGCTAGGGTTTCCTTATTTAGTAATAGGAAAATAATTTCCTCTCATTGAAAATGGAGTTAGGGTTTCTCTTTAGTTTGTGAGAAAATAATTTCCTCTCATTGAATCTTCTTAAGATTTAATTTCTCTTATGAATAATATATGACCTAGGTTGACCAAAGTCAACCTCTTCATACTTACCATTTGAGACAAGGATTTAAATGAGGTTCCATACCTCATGCCATTTAATACTAACATGGTAGTGATTTTATGCCACCAAATAATTCATTATGAGATTACATCGACCATGGTCACTACCTCATGTTGAATTATTTGAGAACAGGATTTAGTTGAGAGGCATACCTCTCATATGATTTAACACATAATTGTAACTAATTTAAAGGACTACCATTGAGGTGATTTAATATTCTCAAATAACCAGGGATGATCCCATGTTGACCAAGGTCAACACTTCACACTTAGTATTTGAGAAAAGTGAGTTAAATGAGATTCATCATCTCATGTGATTTAATTAATCTTTGGAAAATTTAAATACTATTTAGATTTAAGATCTATAAGTGAGCAAGTATGAGCCTAGGAAATTAAAGGTCAACACATTACTTCATATTATTTGAGAAAGATGATTTAAATGAGGTGAGCACCTCATACCATTTTAATAACACCTTGCAATGGTTTAATAACATTAATTAATCTAAGGTGAGTTTTAATTGACCATGGGATCTACCTCATATTAATTTGGTTGAGGCAAGATTTAAATGAGACCAAAGTATCTCATATGATTTAATAAATAGGTTTGAAATATTTAAATACTACTTATGAGAATGATTAAATATTTTCAAATAGGAACCTATGGGTCATTAATACATGTGTCATCAATTCTCATTGAACCATTTGGAGTAATGATTTAAGTGAGAAGCTATACCTCATATGATTTAAAACTATCATCTAAATGCTTAAAAATCTCTAAGTAACCAAGCATGAGGCTTATTAGACCCAGGTCAGTACCTCTAGTGGAATTACTTAGGATCATAATTTAAATGAGAGAGAAGCCCCCATACTATTTAAATAAGTTTATGTGTATGTGTTAAATGGGCTAGAAATGGCTCCATAGCCATTATTTGAATCTAGTCCATGATCATGCAAAACAACTATGCTATATTTTTGCATAAACAATTAGATTATGTCAAATGTGATTTATTAGAGTTGGAATCAACTTAAAATCATTTATAGATAATTTTTAATATTTATTTGAAGTTAGAAAAGGCCCTGCCTTGTTATTTTTATCATTTGAATTTAATTACGAATTTGGACATGAGGCCAGTGGCATGGTTTAGATAATTTCATGAGCTTTCCAATTATATAAAATTTGCTAGATTTGGTTTGGTAGATTTCAAACTATTCAAAATTTACTAAAGCATCTGCAGGGTTTTTGGAATAATTATTAAATCCAGATTTGAATTTGTGGGCTAGGCGGGAAAAGAATTGGGCCGAAACGTTTAAAAAGCAAAGGGCCAGCCCAGTAACGTTTCACACGCCACGGGCCAGCTGACATGGTGGGGTCTACACGTCAGCGATACATCACAGCCGAATCGGTATGCTCTAACCTGGACCGCGCGATTAGCAGTGGATCCGACGGTCGACCGTCGTCGTCGTCGACGGGGGAGGAGGGCTTGCTGCGACGGCGAGGTAGGGGGTCGGCGGCGTGACGGAGCTCCGGCGAGGGGTGGCGAGGGTCGCAGGTGAACGAGGAGTCGACGGCGAGGTCAGCGGTAGTCGGGGGAGGGCTTGAGGTAGACGGAATCGACGGCGGTGATGAGCTACTGTGGCGGCGGACTCCGGCCAAATTCCGACGAGCTCGTGTCTAATTGAGGAGGGGAAGTGTTCGAGGATGATCAGAAGGAAGAGGTGAAGCGAATGGTGTGAAGAAATCGTCCAGGGAGTGCTTGCTTTTATAGGGGGTCGAGGTGCTGCGGGTGCCCGTGGGAGGTCGTCCATGGCGCCGGCGTCTGGAGCGGCGAAGGGGCAAGCTATGGAGCGCATCTTGTAGGCGACGTCTAGGCGGAGCTAGCGCGCGTGAAGGGACGACAGGGGAAGGACGGGAGCGTGCTAGTTATCGTCGAGAGCTTGCAGTACATGTGCGGCAGATTTTTGATGATGGCGATGGCGACGGTGCACGCGTGAGCCAGCGAGCATGTCTACGGCGTAGGAGAGGTTGGCGACGCGCGATGCAGAGGTAGGCATGCAGGGGAGGACGAGGGTGTCGGGCGAGGACGTGCACTGGCGCGTCCAGTGACATGCCAGGGCGCGCTCACCGCGTGCCTGGCACGTTCTGGGTGCGGTCTGGACGCGTGCGTTCCGGCCAATGCCAAGCCGTGGCGAGCTAGGGCTGGGTACCGTCGGTGTCCTGGGGCTATGTAGATTCTCCAGGACAAGAAGAAAAAGTGAGGAGAGGATCAGAGAGAGATTGGGCATGGGTGATGGCATGAGCACGGCATGCTGAAGTGGTGATCATTTCTCTCTTTCACCAGTGGTTGCAAAGGCATGTCTTGATCCAGAGGAGGTACAAGGACCACAATGATCACAAATGGAAAGGGGTTGAGGCAAAAATCTGATGGATATAAGCATGTAACACAATTCTGGAACAATGCCTGCCATGTGTTCGATGAAATGGCCGCATGAAGAAAATGTTGGAATTTTGGAAATCTTTTTGGTGGAGCTCAAACATATAATTAATGAGAAAGAATGGTGGTGGTGGTGGTCATTTTGGTGAAGTTTTGCAACAATTTAAAAAGTGGGGCATCTTCACATAGTTTTAAAGTCTCCACTTGTCAAATCCATACTGGTCAACCTAGTCAACTTTAACCCTGATGGTCAACATGAAAGTTGTAGACCTTGACATGGTCTTGGATGACATGGCATTGGTTGACTAAGTTTAGTTTAAGAATTGAGAAAACCAGAGGGGTAAAGTAGTGAAGAAATTATTTTTGGGCCATATGACCATTATCACATGTATGAAGAAATCTTGATTTCTTTGGGTTTGATTCTTGATCCAAGGATGCAATTGTGTTAGTTTATCATATTAAGGTATTTTACAAGCAAGAGATCAAGCAATGTTGGCCTTTGGTGAAGATTTGAAATTTGGCTAAGTGTATGTGAGTGAATTTTGGGGATTTTCTCCCTATTTAATTTCTCTTCATTTGATTTGACTTTTGTTGACTCTCAAGTGATTCTTATTAGTTTAGAAACATTCTAAGATCATTGAATCCATTGAAAAAGGTTTTGTTCAAAGATTTGCAAAAATAGCTATAACACATAAGATGATGTGTCAAGTTTTATTATTTTTGCAAATGTTTCCCCTTGATTTGCTTGCACATGGGTTAGGGTTAATTTAGGGTTATATTAAGTTTGTAGAAGGTTTCACATCATTTGATTAAGGTTTAAAGTCATAGGGCATGGTTTGGTGAAATGGTTATGTGCCACATATGCCTCTATGCATATGGTGCATTTAAATTTTATTTTGACTGGGTTGGATTCAAAATGGTGTTGTTGAGTGTTGACATGGTATATAGGAGTGATCCAACCATTCACAACAAGTCCTAGGGTCAGTTTTCTCAAGTTCACATATTTGCTATATTATTCTCATATGCCTCTATGGCATTTTTAGTTTCTTTTTATTTTCTTTGGTTTCAACTTGGAAATGATTTAAGAAGTACTATATAAGGTTTATAAAGCTTTTCCAATCCTCTAAATAAAGTGGAAAGGTCTAGGGTAAAGATTTATAATTATAGCCATAGGCACATATGCCTTTTTCTCATTTAATTTCCTTTTATTTTCTTTTAACTAGGATGGTGAGAAGAGGGGTGAGGTTTTAGGGTTTAAGATTATTTCAAAAACTAATAACAAGCAATCATGGCAATAGCACAAGAATTAAGCAAGATTATTATGTACCAAACTTAATTTAATAAAAGTTTTTGTTGGTTCCAAAAATTTGGAACTAGGGGAATTTATTTATTTTGTTTTGAATTTCTGGGATGTTACAGCACATATGAATTATTACTACCGTTGAAAAAATTGTTTCTATGTTTTCAAAACAAAAGCTCTAGCACAAAAATAGTAATCCATGCTTCCTCTGCGAAGGGCCATTCTTTTACTTTATGTTGAGTCAGTTTACCCACTTCTTTCTATCTTAGAAGCAAACACTTGTGTTAATGTGTGCATTGATTCTTACATGTTTACCTATTGCACTGTTATATTACTCTATGTCGACAAATATCCATGAGATATACATGTTACAAGTTGAAAGCATTCGCAAACTTAATCATCCTTTGTGTTGCTTCAATGCATTCTACTTTGAATTTATTGCTTATGAGTTAGCTCTTATGCAAGTCTTATTGATACTTGTTTGAAAGTACTATTCATGAAAAGTTTTGCTATATGATTCATTTGTTTAGTCATTATCTTTGTTAGCAATCTTTTGTTCAGATCACTCCATTCATCTCATATGCTTTACAATAATGTTGATCAAGATTATGTTGGTAGCATGTCACTTCAGAAATTATTTGTGTTATCGTTTACCTACTCGAGGACGAGTAGGAACTAAGCTTGGGGATGCTTGATACGTCTCAAACGTATCTATAATTTCTTATGTTCCATGCTACTTTTATTACAATACTTGAATGTTTTATACATACTTTACAGCATTATTATACATTTTCCAGCACTAACCTATTAACAAGATGCCGAAGTGCGTTTGTTTTCTGCTGTTTTTGGTTTCAGAAATCCTAGTAAGGAAATATTCTCGAAATTGGACGAAATCAACGCCCAGGGGCCTATTTTTACACGAAGCTTCCAAGACCGAGGGAGGAAGTGGGGCCACGAGGCGCCGACACAACAGGCGGCACGGCCCTGCCCTGGCCGCGCCCTGGTGTGTGGGGCCTCGTGCCGCCACTTGACCTACCCTTCCGCCTACAAATAGCCTTCGTCGCGAAACCCCGTACCGAGAGCCACGATACGTAAAACATTGCGAGAGGCCGCCGCCAATCCTATCTCGGGGATTCAGAGATCGCCCTCCGGCCCGGAGAGGGGAATCATCACGGAGGGGCTCTACATCATCATGCCCGCCTCCGGATTGATGCGTGAGTAGTTCATCCTTGGACTATGGGTCCATAGCAGTAGCTAGATGGTTGTCTTCTCCGCTTGTGCTATCATTGTTTAGATCTTGTGAGCTGCCTAACATGATCAAGATCATCTATTTGTAATGCTACATGTTGTGTTTGGCGGGATCCGATGAATAGAGAATACTATGTCAGTTGATTATCAATCTATCATATATGTGTTGTTTATGTTCTTGCATGCTCTCCGTTGCTAGTAGAAGTTGATACTTGTAACTCCAAGAGGGAGTAATTATGCTCGATAGTGGGTTCATGCCTCCATTGAATCTGGGACAGTGACAGAAAGTTCTAAGGTTGTGGATGTGATGTTGCTGCTAGGGATAAAACATTGATGCTTTGTCTAAGGATATTTTTGTTGATTACATTACGCACCATACTTAATGCAATTATCTGTTGTTTACAACTTAATCGAAGGGGTTCGGATGATAACTGAAGGTGGATTATTTAGGCATAGATGCATGCTGGATAGCGGTCTATGTACTTTGTCGTAATGCCCTGATTAAATCACATAGTAATCATCGTTGATATGTATTGAATCTTTATTTGTCAATTGCCCGCCTGTAATTTGTTCACCCAGCATGTTAGTTATCTTATTGGAGAGACACCACTAGTGAACTGTGGACCCCGGTCCATTCTTTTACATCTGAATACATTCTACTACATTCTACTGTTTTTACTGTTCTTTGCAAACAAACACCATCGTCCACTCGATACGCTTAATCCTTTGTTTTCAAGCCGGTGAGATTGACAACCTCATTACGTTGGGGCAAAGTACTTTGATTGTGTTGTGCAGGTTCCACGTTGGCGCCGGTTTCACTGGTGTTGCGCCGCACTACATTCCTCCACCAACAACCTTCACGTGCTTCTTGGCTCCTACTGGTTCGATAACCTTGGTTTCTTTCTGAGGGAAACTTGCTGCTGTGCGCATCACACCTTCCTCTTGGGGTTCCCAACGGACGTGTACATCTACGCGCATCATTGGGCCAGATGAGGTAGGGCAATGTCGAGTACCCGAAGGGTAATGCCCACATCACATCGTCTTCAAGTATGGCACTGTGATTGAGCGCAGCCTTGATGCTCATCACTTAATTAATCTTGAGATGAGAAGAAGGTTGAAACATACGAGGCAAGGGTCAAGGATCTGGAGGAGAAGTATGTACACACCATCACACAACTGGATAGATTCCAAGCCCTTATGTGGGATGTGGAAAACCATAAATGTGAGTATGAAGATCGCTTAAAGAAGATCTCCAAAGCTGCTTCCACCAAGTTCAACGATCCACCACTGTCCCTCTACAATGGGAAGCCCTATCCTTGGAAGCTCAAGGAGTGGGATGCCTATTATGAGGAGAACTAGGCCAAGGAAGAAGACCCAACAACAACGCTCTAAGCTTGGGGCAGTTTGATCCAGTCTTTCATGCTTTTTTAGTTGGGATTTCTATTTTCGTGCCCTCGGGTCCTTAGTTGTACTCAGTTTTCCCCAGCTCCTTAGTTTTTCCTCAGTTTTCCCCAAGCCCTTGTTTGAAACCCGCAGAAGGAGCTCGACGGGAGGATTCCCGTTTAGTTGACCGTTTCGTGCTGACGTGTGGGGCCGCGTCGTGTGGGGCTGGTACAAAGGGACCGCGTGGGACAGGACGAGACCGCGTTTGGTTGTACGTGAGCTGGAGCTGGATTTTGTCTCTCTCGGCCCAAATTGGCATTTTTAAGAGCACCTTTTCCCCTCTTTCTCTCTGTCTTCTTTCACCAAATTAGTATCAAATCTAGAGAAGCTTGCATTTCTGTCTTTCTTCAATTATTTGTGTCTTTTGGCCCTCGTTGTTTGCCCAATATGGCAGCAAATCTAGTACTCCATCTGGTCCATATGTATGTAGTTAAATCTAGAAGCAAATCTCCATGGTAATGTACGATAAATTCACACAGTCATAGTAAATCGAGAAAACAAAGTAGGACCAACAAAATATAGTAGAATAGGGATAGGTAATAGGGATCCCTCCCTAGATAATAAGCTGCATACAACAGCCAACATAGTAACAGGTTGGAGGTTCTGCACAACACCATCATACTAACAACATAATAACAAGGGATCCCTAGCTAACGACAAAATAGAAGCTGCTTTGCAGTAGCAACACACGTCCAGGACTCCGCCTACCCCATCTGGCTCTCCCTCCACTTGTTGCTCCCTTCTCCCGTGATCTTGGGCACCTTGGGCTTGATCGGAGGCATGCGCCCGGCGGTGATCTCCACCCGCTGGAAGTTGCGGAGGTGAATGCCGAGCGCCTTGTGCTTGGCGCGGAAGGAGTAGACGTTCACTGTCGCGCCGACCTTGGGGAAGGTCCTTCCGATGTCCTCGGCATGCGTGAGGAAGAAGTCGGTGCCGCCGAGTCTCCTGGTGCAGAAGGGGCACCTGTAGACACCCTTGACGAAGTAGGAGATGTACTGGCCGACCTGCAGCCTCCACAGCACATGCCGAGTCTTGGTGTGCTAGTACTCATCGTCGCTACCGACGTCGCTACCAGACACCTGATCCATATCACACGGAAACTATGAGTGAATGAGTTGCAACGATGACTAACTTGCATGATAACAAATTAAAGTTAGGAAAAACAGAGGCAACCTCAGTTAGAGTGGACACTATTATATATCTACAGGGACGGGGTTAGCGAACCAAAGCTCGTGCACAACAGATTGGTTCGCTGAACCCGCCCTGTAAAAATTTGTGCCCAACGATTCATCATAGGCAAAGAAACAGATTCCAGATCTGAATTTGAACACATTCCAGATTATTTGCAAAATTAAACGATTGATATCTTTTGATTCGTGCATAAAATAACTGATTGAGATCCCATGATTACTTGCATAAATTAACTGATTGAGATCCCATTATTACTTGCATAAATTAACCGAACGGCCGAACCCCAAATCTTAAACGAAATCATGAAGGGATCAAAACAAAATAGAATAAAATCGGTGCAAATATTAACCCAATACTCATCCTACCTACAGATCGGCACTAATAGTTACTAGGGAACCAACAAAAATATGGTTCAAAAAGGAATGGGGAACAAAAAAGGGAGGAACCCGTAGTTACCTCGTTGCAAGGGTCGTCCATGCAGGTGTCGTAGGGGTTCGAGGGCGAGATGTACGGCACCTCCTCATAGGGTCCCATCCCGGCGGGATCTGACCGCCACCGGCGACAGCCTCTGATGCACCGGCGGAAGCCGCCAATGCACCGGCGGCGGCTGCCACGGCTGTTGAGGGGATGGCGTCAAAGAGGGAGGCATCGTGCTTGGAGCCGACGGCTTCGTGGACGATGGGATTCACATTCTCCTTGTCCATCTCGCCGGCAGAGGAGAGGGAGAGGGTTTTTTTTTGCTTTGGAGAAGATAATGGGACGTGAGAGGCGGCGTTGCGTGAGCGAGTGAGAGTGACAGAGATAGTGTGAGGAGGCGTCTATAAAGTCGAGGGGTGGTTAATGCGACCCGCGTCCTACGCGTCCACCATTGCACGTCTGCACGTCTTGGACTTCTGCAACGCGACACGCGTCCACGATTGCACGTCTTCGACTTCGCACCGCGACCCGCGTCTACGCGTCAACAATTGCACGTCTTCCACTTCGCACCGCAACACGCGTCCTCGAGTCTATCCCTGGAAATTTAGATATACTCAGGTATACCCTCGAGTCTTATACTAGCATTTTTTGTGTGCTCAGATTTCCCCTTGAGTGCTAATACTGGCTAGTGCAATATACTTTGTATTACCCTCAAGTGGCTGGTCAACAGAGAGTCAACAAATGTGATTAACTAGTTAAATGAGTCATTTAATGTGCAAAAAATTCCAAAAAAGAGTGGCACTTACTCATGGAGTCTTCTTACGCGACCTGCCACGTTGGGAACCATAACAATCATAGATAAATCAAGTTTACCACAAATTGCCACTTCTCAAATCACCTAGTAGCTATGAAGATGCATGACTTTCCACAATAAGCCCTTCCCAAAACAGCTTTCCCCAAAACATACTTTATCCGAACGAGGCCATAATTCTCACACTCATGTATATTTCTATTGCAAATAGTTTGAGGTAGGCCAAGATGGTTTTCATTGTACAAAACACGCATTTTCGAGTTTTTAAATCTCATATTTGAATCCCTTAGTCTGTTTACTACTCAGGTGCCTTGGTTTCTTGATACTACTCAGTTTTTCCCTCTCCCTTCACAAATTATCATAGACGTCCAACATTGCCCTGATTGGTCTAGCCCATGTCACGCGGATCGTTCCCGCGAGTTGATCGTATGATCTAACGGCAGGATAACCCTCTCTCTGGGGGCCACCCCCTCTCTCTCTCTGTCGGCGGTTAGCTTCCACCCTCTAAGTATGCTAAAGGGCGGTTTTCTGTATTATTTTTCACGCGCTAAAAATTATAAACTCTTTTAGGCATTACTTTTCACGCAAAAAATGATAAACCATCACCGATTTGTTGTAGCCATTACTTTCACGCAAAAAATGATAAACCATCACCGATTTGTTGTAGCCATTAATTTTCACGCAAAAAATGATAAACCATCACCGATTTGTTGTAGCCATCCATCCGGTCTTATTTAATTGACTCATATTTAGTATAAAGTTGTACTGAATCCGAGTCAATTAAAAGAGACCGGAGGGAGTACTTTTCACGCAAAAATGATAAACCATCACCGATTTCTTGTAGTCATTGCTATTCACGCTAAAAATGATAAACGAAACAATCTATCTATCTCTGTATTTGAAATTTCGGAGGGTTCACCATCTACTTATGTTAACTTTCGAGGTTTTGACCTGAAAATCAAATGGGTATTATAAAGAGAAATAAAAGTTCAAAAAATGTAAAAACAAACCAATCTACCTATCTTTGTATAGAAGATCATCTGTATGATTTTTGAGGTCATTTAGAGAAGGTCGAAAAAACCTAACTTGTTACAAAAAAAAGCTGGTTTCAATGAGACCTAATCAAGTTTGGCATACATGATGCCATACCTATAACAACAAGGAATATCTAAAAGGGAAAGTTTCACAAAATTTGAAATTTAGGGTGAAAATGATGCCATACATGATGCTGTTTTTTGAGGTTTTGACCTGAAAATCAATTGGGTATTATAAAGGGAAATAAAAGTTCGAAAAATGTAAAAAACGAAAGAATCTATCTATCTATGTATAGAAGATCATCTATATGAAATTTGAGGTCATTTAGAGAAGGTAGAAAAAAATCACCTTGTTAGAAAAGCTAGTTTCAGTGAGACGAAACGGCATGCGCTTAAGCAAAGTGATTTTTTCGAACATCTCCAAATGACCCCAAATTTGCCATACATCATGCCATACGTGTAACAACAAGGTATATCTAGAAAGTGTCAAAAACTTTTGCCGAACCGTATAGCTCTATCAAAAAGAACCTCACCATGGTGCAAGTATAATTTTTAGTTACAAAATTTTGTATTTTATCAAATCTTCAACATGAAACTTGTTTCAAATTCATTTTGGCGTACAAGAAAAAAATCCCACCTTGATTCGAGCACCACAGCCTCCAAACGATGCCGATGCCGATATCGGCATGGTCAGAACGGCTATGCTCGCCGCCACTGCTAGGTCACCGTATGCACCCTCAATCCCGTCCCCTCATTCGATCACTGACACACCAGAGATACCGCCGAGGCCAATGCCAAACGTACATGCTGATGCCAATGCCGAACATGCACGCCGCTATGGGCACGGCCACGCCGCCCCGCTATGCTGGACACCACAGAACACCGCAAGGTCTTTCCCTTCGCCACCACACTCTCCTAGCACTCATCTATACACGCCAGAAAGGAGAGACACTAGTTTTCTCTACATTGCTCGCGTTCGTGTCCGACACCGTCAGTCAAAGTGTTGAGGTAGTCGTCGATGTCCTCGACCATTTCTTCTCTTCTTTGCATGGTTAAACGTGTCTAGTTCATATCTATCTAATGCGTCTGGTCTCGCCTCATGCAGTTCTTTGTGGACGTCGATCTCATCTCGGCACCCCGCAAGCCACCTCCTCCGTGTCATCACTGTAGAGCTCAGTTTAAGAATCTAATCCTACCCGTGTATTGCCCCTTGTATCAGCGTCATGGCCCCACTTGTCATTCGATATACCGAAGCCCCACTCGTTCGCGTTTTGGTCAGGGATACAGCGATGCTTACGGTCAAACAAAGATGGATGGTCTGACGTGTCTTTGCGTGCTCTACGTGGCCCCACTAGTCAGCAGATAACAGTCAACCGTCGGGCAACCGGCCGTTACAGCACGTGTGATGGTTTCAGACAAGAGCTTGAGTGAAACTGAGGAAAAACTAAGCGGCTGGAAAAAATAGAGCACAACTAAGGACCCGAGGGCACGGAAATAGAGATCCCTTTTTAGTTTATCATATTGCTTTTAGTCAGGATATTTAGGTTGTTTTTTCCTTTATCTAGTAGGTATCGATTTTATCATGGATTGAAAATCTCTTAGAGAATTATCATTTATCCTTGGTCGAGTGGTTTTTTAATAAAGTATAAAGTATGGTGTCATCTAGTGGTTTTTGCAAACAGCCTCTTGCAATAATTGCAAGGAAAGGCTACGTACAATGACCCAATGTGGTCCGACTCCTCCCCGAACCCCGCGCAAAGCGGGAACTTCAGGCACCGAGCTGCCCTTTTTATAATGTATGGTGTCATTCGAGATTCTCTTGTTTAGATATTTATGGGTAACACTCATGTAGATGTGCGCCTCCTTCTAGAAGTTTCAGTTACATCTTGCTTTGAATTATATTAACTGAGTGTGTTGGATAAGTATAGAACTTTTCAAACAAACAAGAACTTGAAACAAAGGAAAGATCCATGCAAGTGATGTTTACAAAGAAAGAAAAAATGCCTTGAATTTGGAGTAGAGATGTGGTTTTGTAGAACAAATAGTTATGAATAGGTGATGACAAGGGGACATGAGATATTCTTGTTCTGTTTAGTAATCAATGAGTAAACTAAGGGTCATGGATATTTAAATACATATGCTCTACGGAAAAGTGTATGAAATGCAATTACATGAGGATTCAGTTAGCCATGAAAAGTGAAAGACAAAGGTTGAGTAGAGCATATGGCATGATTGAAAGATCCATGGATAAGGTTTATACTAGTTACTAAGAGGCATACCGTTAACTCATGCCATTTAAAAAGTGGTGAAAGTGTTTGACGAAGTCGAACTTAATGTCTATCTTGTTGTTTAATAACTCTCTTATTTTCACTAGTTGTTCTATGAGAGTTTTTTCTTCATTGCAAAGGTAAGAGTAAAATCGAAGATATCAAGGTAAAAATCCATGCAAAGCAATAGCAAAGAGAAAATGAGAAATTTGAGACTTCTTCAATTATCCAACATGCAATGGTTAGTTTTGTTCAAAAGCAAGGGGTAGTTGTTAGAACTCCTATTTTGGTAGCCCACATTTGTATGGTTGTTATTTCATAGATCTTTTATGACAAGTGAATATGCATAAGTTGATGATGCCATGATCATATTTTACTACCAACCATAAGCTCATTGATACATGATACGATCTATTCGCTTATTTGCTCGAGGACGAGCAACGGTTTGAACTTAGGAGAGTTGATACGTGTATTTTACATTATCAATATAGTGACTTATATGATCGTTTTGAATGTTTTTTGCCATGATCTTTCATTTTTATGAATTTTTATTTGATTTATGGGGCTTTCCTACAAAGTCACTTTTATTGGTATTTAATTTATCGGAGACGGAAAACTTCCTTTTTCAATTTTGTAGTTTCAGGGACCTTCGGGATGCCTAAAAATCAAAGGAAAAAATACATGATCCATTTTTCATCAAGAGAAAGATCGTGCACATATCTATGGCTGCACCTAATTTAGGCTCCGCCCTAAGGAAATGAAACTTGGCAAGATATTCACCATATTGTATATTAATCTTAATGCTAAGTAAATCCATGCCACACTCGGAACGCTTGTCACATATAAGAACACACACACACTTGAGCCCTTCCTCTTGCTGCATAGAGGATTGGGTTTTCTCTCATTTGAGAGCATTTACTTGTTGCTATTTATTTTCAGTACTTTATTTTATTGCAAACTACAAATGCAAAACACCAAAACCACGGCACCCTTTTGTTGTTTTACTCGCCAAACTTACTAACCAATAGCTTCAGCTCCTCGTGGGTTCGGCAATATTTTTTTATCGAAAAGTACTACAATTGATATCCTGCACTTGGGAGCCATCACTTCAACAAGGATATTTGTCGTTATATAAACAAAACTTTAGAGTGATTACTTTACTGCTAAAAACTAAGATGCGGTATAGATTCAATAATAAATATCGATATGTCTGCTGAATGCGAGCTTCAAAATCTTTATGAAGCTGGGAGCTAACTGCATCACACGGATAGCTCACAAAGTCTTTAGACCCACTCAAACAGGTTTCATGCTAGGGTGACATATCCTAGAGGGGGTGTAGTGGTGCTACAAGAAACCATTTGTGAGCTTTATCGGAGGAAAATGGATGTGATTCTTTTCAAGATAGGTGTGAAAAGGCTGATGACAAAGTGAAGTGGTCTTTTCTCTTGCAGACGTTGCGAATGAAAGGATGTCTGTTGGATTTAAAGTCCATGATGACATTGTGAAATATTTCCAAACAAAAAGGGGCTCCATCAGGGTGATCCCCTTTCACCTTTACTTCTTAATATTGTCGCAGATATGCTAGTCATTCTCATTGCAAGGACACAAGAGGATTGTCAGGTTGGAGGTCTCATTCCTCATCTTGTTGAGGGTGGGGTATCCATTTTGCAGTATGCGGATGATGATATTCTCTTCATGGAGCATGACCAAGAGAACACGGTTAATATGAAGCCGATATTATGTATCTTTGAGCAGCTGGCTGAACTGATCATTAACTTCCATAATATTGAAATTTACTGTTTGGTAAGGCTAAGGATTTGGAAGACCAATATAAGCACATCTTTTAATGTGAGACCGGTTCTCTTCCTTCTCGATATTTACATATCCCAATTCACTAGAGGAGACTCCTAAATAAGGAATGCAATCCAGTTGAGAACCGGTTTGAGAAGAAATTAGGATACCAGAAAGGCAAGATACTCTCTTTTCTGACACCTAATGCAAGAGACTCTCATAGGGAGATCGAATATTTCTATAATTATGTTCTTACAAGTCTACCTAGTGGTCCTTTTGTAATTGCATAAATAATATTATCTTTAAAAAAGTGGAACTGCTATATTTTTGCAGGTTACACGTATAACTACTCACTGGATCCACTAGTGCCTTTCCTTTTGCTGAAAGCGCAACGAGCGCATATAGAATTTGGGCTCACCGGTCTGAAGACAGTTTCACGGGCTATCTAAAACTAGGGTGTGGCTGATGGCTTCCTAGACGTATAAAAATGTTTATGCGACTTTTTTTGCTTTTATTCTGCTTGTTTATTTTTATGTACACCTAGTGTGATCCGTGAGATGTAAACTGTGTGATTTTAAAACTGTGCAATAAAACGCTGTCTCTATATACAACTAATAACACAAAAATGATAACATGGTTACACAAAAATCGTAATATATGATTCTGGAAAAAGTCTTGTAGCTCAAATCGTCAGCCAGATTGGCAATGCATTTTTACCATTGGATTTGTATCAACCTGGGGCGTCAGAGCTGGATTCCACGTGTTTATGTTTTGATAAACTTATTTCAGACTCTTTTCTTAACAGGGACTTACACATTTCATATTAATCATCAGTCTATTTTACAGAAAGTCACTAAATGGTAACTCTAGTAGCAATACATTGTAAACTTCATAAATTACCAGGTGGTAACTTTGAAGGCAAAGAAAAAGTGGTCACAGGGGATAATTTCGAAGATCTTGTGAAAATTATGCCGAGAGTTAAGACCGGTAAAAACATCAATGTTCATATTGAGAGTCCAGCCATTTTCAAGTTTGATTTTGCAAACTGAGGAGAATAAGATCGGGCAGCAATTACTTGCCTTAGTTGATTATATTGACCAGTATTCATACACAGTAACAAAACTTGGAGTGGAAGGATACCTAGGTCGGTTGAGCTATACACTACAGGAATGGGGCTATATGCCGAGGGCCGGTAACCCTCGGCGTAGCATGCTTTGGCCCTCGGCGTAGGCTATGCCGAGGGCCGCCCTCGGCATAGCTCCTCGGCGTGTAAGTCCCTCGGCAAAGCCACTATCGCCGTCGGCGTAGCCCGGCCCTACGCTACGCCGATGCAAAACCCTCGGCATAGACTTAAAAAAATTCAAATTTCCCGTTTCAAAAAAATTCAAAAAAAATTTTTTTTCTATATGCCGACGGCAAAACCCTAGGCATAGACATTTAAATTTTTTAAAATTTTAATTTCTTTTACACAATTTTTTTCTTTTTTTCTTTTTTTACTTGTTTATCTTTCACCCAATACACTTTTAACTCTAACTACACTTAATCTTATGTCAAATTATAATCATGGTTAAACTTCTCAGTTGGTCACCCATCCTCACACTACTCCAGCCTCAGCACGCTTAACTTCTTGGTTCCATTCGGATGAGCTTCCATTATAGAATTGACACCTCTTGCTGATAATAATAGCATATCAACCCTATTAACCCTTGAACCGTGATGCACACTTCTTTATTTTCGAATCACAAACAATTACTTAAGTAGACAACAATGAATATATATAAGTAATAATAATATTGAATTCAAATAAAAATAAAATGATTTTATTTTTTGGTCTTTTTTCTATTTAATATTGAATAATTAATATCTTTAAATCGGAAAATCAAAATTCCACAAATAATATGTCTAAATCGATCAGAAAAATGAGAGGAATCTAAATATAACATACATATCCTCATTTGAACCTAAAAATTAGAGGAATCCAAATATGACGCCCAATTTGCCATGTGGCCAAAACCCTCGCGAGATGCGAAATGGCCGTATCGGGCGGGCTGGTGCACCGTTCGCCAACACGCTAAACGGACAAAAATTAGCACATAAAGTGATGTGCTATAGACATAAAAACATTTTTTGCGGAATTTATTGAGCGATGAAAGTGTACCTCTAGTTCAAATCCCGCCGCTTCACGGATTCTAGGACACCGCAGAAGCCACATGGATTCCCAGATAGCTAGCGCGCATATGGCATGTGATATGTGGTGGGCGGTGTCCTACCACTACACCGAGGTCTCGCGCAATACTAAAATGCGCCTCATGTAGCCTTCACGTAAACCCGTTTTGGCACCCCGAAAATGAAAAAACCATCGCCCATGGGTCGGATTGGAAATACGCTCACGGGGCCTTGCTTCCCATCCCAGGGACCACGCACCTGCCAAATATGGCCTCATTCCGACAAACTATGCGGTGTCACGGGCCGTTTCCTACTCATTTTCCCTAAAAGCCATAGAACTCCGGACGTGAGAGCCCTGTTTGTGAAGGATTTTCCAAAATAATTGCCGTATCCTAATTCCGACTTTTGGAGTGGTTACTAGACACATAAAATGACGCCATGCTGCTCCGGGATTTTCTGACTTCGTTTAAATTGCCATTTGGCCAAAACGCCCCCACGAGATGCGGTATGCCCGCACGGGCGCGCGGTGCGCCCGTTTACCATCGCGCTAAACGGAAAAATTAGCACATAAAGTGATATGTCATAGACCTAAAAATATTTTTTATGAATTTATTGAGCGACGAAAAGTGTAGCCCTAGTTCAAATGCCACTTTCAACGGATTCTGACACCGCAGAAGCCGCATGGATTCCCATATAGCTAGTGCGCACATATGGCATGTGATATGTGGTGCGAAGGCGGTGTCCTACCACTACGCAGAGGTCTCGCGCAATACTAAAATGCGCCTCATGTAGTTCCTTCACAAAAAACCGTTTTGGCATCCCGAAAATGAAAAAACCATCGCCCATGGGTCGGATTGGAAATCCTCTCCGGCCTTGCTTCCCATCCTGTACCACGCACGTGCCAAATATTGCCTCGTTTCGACAAACTATGCGGTGTCACGGGCCGTTTCCTACTCATTTGCCCTAAAAGTCATAGAACTCCGGACTTGATAGCCCTGTTCGTGAAGGGTTTTCTAAAATAATTGCCATATCCCAATTCCATCTTTTGGAGTGGTTACTAGGACACATAAAATGATGCCATGCGGCTCCGCGAGATTTTCTGACTTCGTTTAAATTGCCATCTGGCTAAAACGGGAACCTGAGAACATATAATAAAGTGATTGAAATATTTCTATGTTAACATGTTATTGTACATGATTCAAATATGCATGATTTTGACATAAACTGATAGAGGATGTTTTTCTGAACATTTTGATAGCTCATACGCATTTTTCTGACATCATATGAATTAGTTATGATTTTTACAAAATTAGACAAATTTGAAAAATGGCTCACGCCGAGGGTGGCCCGTCGGCGTAGCCCTGTCTACGCCTAGGGCTAAACATATGCCGAGGGCTGCCCTCGGCGTAGAGGTCGCTACGCCGACGGCCACGTTTCGCCGAGGGTTGAAAGGGCATGCTGGACTGGCCGGGCCATACGCCGACGGCCCCGACTTTTGGCCGTCGGCGTATAGCCTGGCCCTCGGCATAGTCTCCCATTCCTGTAGTGATACAAGGTAACCAACGATGTGATTTGATCTATTTGTCTCACACACGATCTCATGGAGTCATCTAGCAAGCCGTTGCAGTTTGAATGAGGAGACAAACAGTCGCTGATGTGAAGACTAGACGTAAACTCCATGAACAATGGTATCGTCAAGCCGTTGGTTAATATATGCGTGAATTGGTTGTTCAAAGGAACATAAAGAACTCTCAAAGCACCAATAGCGAACTTCTCCCGGAAAAAGTGGATATCGAGCTCATTGTGCTTGGTAGGACTTATGAACACTGTTTAAGGGAAGCCAATTTGGTGGCTAAATTTTCTAATAAATTATGTAAGGTTGTTCAATATTAAATAAAGCTGGCCAAAAGGCATTCCCTCAAGGCCTCAACAACAAAAACTAACTCAAGTATCTTTCTTTATCTTACTACGTGATATATACATGATCTCGTTGGAAGTGCCTCTAGTTCGTGTTCATCATCAAGTCTACCTCCGAAGGAAATATGCTGGTGAAATTTAAAAAAGTATGCACTGCAAAATTATACTCCCTATGAATTTCCCGTTATCGATGTTTTTTTTCCTATGAATGATGATGATAAAGCTTAAGAATGTTGATAAAGCTTATGAACAAAAACTAACTCAAGTATCCTTGATCATAAGTGAACCTAGAGATAGCCATGCACGCATGCATTCATGCACCATCGTCCTCATTAAACTGCACCATTGATTATTCTCGACCAACATCTCTCTGGCACCATTGGGGCGCGCATGGCTGCATCACTGCATAACACCCAGGGGAGCAGCTGTCAGCGCGAGCTTGCAGAAAGCTAGCCTTGGCCGCAAGAGCCAGCCACCATTGATTAAGCTTATTAAGAATGTTCGTTTTGTGCAAACCTTTATTTACTTACAGCTATAATGGGTCATAAAAAAAAATCCCATAACGTAGGGAGAGAGAGAACGCGCGCGACATGCATTCATTCATGATCCTCGCCATTGATTATTCTCGACTACCATCTCTCGCCATTGGGGCGCGCGTGGCTGCATCACTGCATCACTGCAACATAACACCCAGACGAGCTACCAGCGTGTGGTTCCAGAGAGCTGGCGATGGCAGCATGAGCCGGCCACCGCGTCCACCAACAAGCATCCCCCTGACCGCCCTGAGCAACCGCAGCCTATCAACAAGCATCGATCCCACCACCGTATTTGGTATCTCTTTTACCATCGACCGCCGGCCGCTTCCCCCGCGACCATGTTTCTCCGGCGACACAATAATGATTAGGGATCGAGCCAACTTGGCTCAAGAGTCAAGATAGTATGGTCCTGATTTACGGTTGCGTGAATGGTCTGTCTGTACGTACACCCCAGCCCAGCATGCATTCATGCTGCTGTGCAACATCAATGGGAAGCCATATGCAGGATCAAGGACGAGGTCGATTAGCATTGTGCATCCGACCGGGGTACAATCGAACCTAATCAGCGGATGCATCTTGGCTGGAGCTGTGGCCTGTGGATTAATGGATCCTTGGACATATCTACTATGAGCAACTGCGATGTCTGTACTCTGCATCACGTACTGCTGAGTGAGTGAGCACACCTTGTCATCGTGCATATATGTATGTATATATGCACAAAAGGACATGAATGCTGGGGCTGTCTTGTTTAGACGTTTCCTTTTCACTGCGCTAGCTCATGGTTATGGATGAGAGAGAGGTGGTGGTGGTGGTCCTTTCAAAGAGAGAGAAGATAAATGGAGGTTTATGCGCAGTGGTGAGGTGAGCCGGGCGGCCGCTGGCTAGGTAGCGAATTAAAGGTGGCCATTAAGATTTGCAGTGAGTGCCCCGCGCTCCTGCAGGTGATCGATAGATCGGTCGATGGGGATGTTCCAGCATGCATCACGAGGTCGGCCGATCTAACGAAATCCAATCCTACAAGATTTTTAACATGTGTATCGTAAAACTCCTTGATTTGTTAAGCCCCCCCCCCCCCCTTTCCTTTGTCGGAAATTCACTTCGCCAAGGAAACTTATTTTACAATGTGAAAAGGCCCGAGAAAATTTTCCATGCTAATGCGCAAGTAAAGTTCTTGAAAACCGACAATTTTTAAGCTATGTGTGAAAAAGAGGGAAAACAATTCTCGTTCAAATCCGTATTTTAGCCACACCAAAAGTCTGTTTTTTCGTGAAATGATTGGTGCACACATAGATTGTGACGGTGTCCACGAAACATGTTTTTCTAGATCTTTTTTTTTTACATTTCTAGGTACACTTAAAATATATTTTAAATAAAGGAAGCCTACACACCTTAGAGCCAAAACGCTGCTATGGCAATCTTCCCAGGAAGATACTACGACGTCGCCCACTTCGTATGTGTTTTCACTATCACAAGTGAGGCTGATTCACACATGTTGATCTTTCATTGTACCCCCTTCATCTCGTGAAAGTTGTCTATGATTTGTTATCATTTGGATGTATCTAGATATTGTTACGTGCCTAAATACATATGAATTTAGATAAATCTCGTACAATGTTTATGGAACGGAGGGAGTAATTAAGTTTGCACATTTTGCATGGCTAGTTATTCAAACAGTTTTAACTTATATCTGCCATATAATGTTGCAAACGTTTTGAAAACTGGTTACATGACATAGATCACAAGTTTAGAATTCCAGTTAGGGTGAGAGTATTTGCAGCTGTATGGTTGTTAACTCGTTATGACAAAGTAGAAATGACATGGTTTTCAATGGTAAGGAACTTTCTCTCATGCAGTTCATCTGTCGGTTTACTAATTTACTTCATTTATGATCATTCACACAACAACTACAGAATTGTGGCATGTTTATAGAGATGCCCACACGGTTAGATGATACAATGAGGGTTTTTTATATATCTTACATAGATAACAGGGTGATCCAGAAATTAGGCTTCTAGCAAACATGGGAAATCCAATTCGACTCACGGGTGCATATATACCAGTTGTGTGATAAATATTTTAAAATATCAAAATATTAAATAACATTTTGCATGTACATATAGACATTATATGTCCATGCACAAGTTTTCGGGAAAAGAACATTCATTGTGTCAAAAAAGACAAAAAATTGATGCTCTAACATGACTATTTACCTAATATTTTGTTTTCTTTTCACACGGGTCACATAAAAAATATTTTTTCCGAAAACGTGTGTATGAAATAAAATATCGGATGTGCAAGGGAAATTTATTTCGAAATGTTTGGAATTTTTTAGTGCATTTTTGTTAATAAGTTCATACGGAGCTATGAGCCAAAACACCACCACCGTCACAATGTTCCATATAATTCTTGTATTTAGCATTTGTAAACATATATTTTTATTTTTTTTGCGTTGTATGCATCTTACATTCCTACGCGGAGGCCGGTGTAAGCTCATGAATTGTATCCCGCGATACTATATTTGAATAATAGAGCACCTACAAAAAAACGTACTATGTGGATCTTATATCTCAGTCGATTTCTCACATGATCTCTCTTTTGTGCCAAATTAACACCGCAAACGACCGAGGCCCGACTGCCACCCGCAATGCCGTTGCTGCAGACAGCACATACTCCGTATGTCTCTAGTGGTAACATGCACGCTCTATTATGTTACTCTACTGTTCTGTTGTTATGAATCGCGACAGCTACGATGAAAGGGATCGACGTGCCGTCCAGGAATGGATTCCTGCATCTTTCCACTAGTGGCACCGCGTAGGATTTAAATGTTCCATACCATTTGGCACGTCGAGCGTCCCGTCCAAGGATCGAGAGCCGATCAAAATTAAGTCACTCTGATTTATTTAAATTTATATGTATCTAAACATATTTTTTATATATACGAATTAAAACAAATCTGAATTGGGACGGTAGAGGTGTCTACAAAACCAGCCTAGCTGGCCGTGTTTTACTGCCCCTCGTGTTTAAAAATAGATGTTTTTTTTCTGAACATGAATATATTTATAACTAAAGTGTGTCTATCTAGATAAAACTAAGACACATATTTTTAGGTGGAGGTAGTAGTATTTGTTGACAAGTATGTAGCTCTGGGCTAAACTATTTCGAAATCTAACGTTGTAAGTTTGACGTCGACGAGAATGGAGCCAACCTTTCGTAGATCATCGCCAAGGATTTTGTTACTTCCTCTGATTCTAATTATTGATTTCACTTTGTTTAGATACGAATGTACCTAGGTGCGTTTGTTGACTAGATACATTTGTATCTAGGTAAAGTGGAGTCAATTAATTTGGATTGGGGGTAGTAGCACAAAATAGTCTCAATGTCAATGCCAAATCTTCGGCGCTGCTTTGCTTCTATGGCGGGTGTTCTTGGTGCCAACCTGCATAATTTTGATTTCATTCTCGTTGGTGTGAGAGGAGCTATGCAGCAATTCGACCACTGTTAGTCAGGTTAGATTTGAAATTATTTTCTCCTGATCAACGAGACATTAGTTTTGCCAAATTTATATGAAAAATGTTTTACTGCATGCAACTGCTTGGAGATTTTACCGCGTGCCAATATGTTGCCATGGTGAAAGGACGCGCCAGGCATTCCACGTTTTCCCTTGGCAGTCGACTGACCGACGGACCGGCTGACTGACTGATGTGGTGACGTCTCAGCATTATTGACTGTTGGTGGGGTTGTACGAGATCGATCAATCGATCGAACATGGCAAAATTTGTTCGTCCAGACTTTTCTTTTCTCTCCCTCCGGCCGGCTCTCGCGGGTATAGGAACCGCGTGCCTACGCCGTAGCTAGCTAGGCGTCGACCAAACAAATTTCCCATCCATGGTCAGGGTGTCCGGCCGTCACCAAACAAATTTCCGTTCACGTCTGATTTGATGGTTCCTCTGTGCTGTATAGTACCATTTCCTAAAAAGCAGCTGTTGCTCAACTGGGAGTAGAAGGTATCATCGTCACGAGAAGTTTCACATATAAATCGAAGATAGACCCTGTAAAAAAGAAATAAAAGTCAAAGATAGGTCATTGGACGTTATAAATATCTTTGTGAGGATGTTTGTTAGGCATGCATGCTCTAGAGGCCAAAGATATCCAAGGATGCTCAAGTGGACGTGACATACAAATCCAGTAATAATAATATTATAATAATATATGTACGGTGATTTGTTTTCTTAGATTTCTTTGGTCCAGAAGGGTCTCAGTTATACAAAAAAAACTTCTGTAAACCGTAGTTTCTCAACTAAACCGTGATTGAAAACATATAAATGCCCTTGTAAAACATGATCTCAATATAGTCTTCTTGGTACTATGCAAAAATAGGATCTTACGCATATAAACCGGAGCAGTCCCATAAACAAATGGAAGTTTCACATTTGCAAAATTATTCGATACATTATTTCAAAAATGTAAGAACGGAGAATTGGACATTAAAGTTGCAAACAAATTTGTGCTTTCCTCTTATAATATACGACTTCTTGACTTGGAAATTTGGTCAACTCAGAAACAAGAAATCATATAAACTATGTCGATTGTTCCAAAAACATCTTAAGACTGTAAATGGACGACACAATCATAAGGATGTAAAGATGTTCAGTGCAAATAAGTTTGAATGATCGGTGTTTAACAAAACATATAAAAACAAACCATCTTTTGTGTTTTTCTTCTAGTGGGAAAAAAACTCGAAACAATCAAGCAACACATAAAGTATTTTCGTAAAATTAAGATATGGAAATTGATGAAGTCACTATTTCTATTCTTAGTAAATTTTTGTCTAACTTCATCAATAACTAAATGCAACCATAACTAGGGAGGTAACCACCATCTGGTGTTCCAATCGCACACCATACGGATTGTTACTCCCTCCGTCCTAGTTTGTAAGTCACAATTTTTGAATATCTTGGCCCAAGTTACTAGCTGATTGGGTCTCGTTTTCTCTCTCTCATTGGTGCATGCAGCCCCTTTCTCTCCCTCATTGGTACATGCATTCTCTTTCTCTCTCTCATTGGTGCATGCAACCCTTTCTCTCCCTCATTAAATAAAATTATGCCTTAGAGGTGGGAGTTATGGGACAAATAGTTTTTGGGAATATGCCTTACACTCTAGGACAGAGGGACTAGATTTGTGTAATTGGATGGCTCTCAATGTCCGGGTGAGACTCCAAAAGTCGAGGCGCAGCACATACCATTGGACCCGGCAATGATACAACAATTATTCAATGGACTCGCCCTAGGGTGTGTTATAATCGAGATGCACAATAAACGAAGAACGAAAAGTAAAACACTGCAGGGGACACGAGATTTTAACGTGGAAAACCCTTGCAACACACAAGGGAAAAACCACGGGCGCCAGCCAGCAAAACTTCACTATTTCGGTGGTGTTTACAAACGCCGTGGGTGTACAATGATGCGACGAAACCCTAGCGGCTTACAGGGAAAATATATAGACGGTGGCAACGATCCAGATTGCAAGCCGCCCGCACCCCCTGTGCACCTGCTAGGCCTCGGTATGGGCTATCTCGACTCGCCGCCGGCCCAAGCCTCGGCGACCTCGCTCCGCTCGTCAGAGCCCGTGTTCTTTGGATCTAGGGTTTACGAGATGTCGTCACTCAAGTTCGATCTACCGCAGCTGGACTACTGTTGACGTCAGAAACCCACCGGCGGGCAGTGACTGGTCAACACCGTAGAGCCGGAACGACTAGGGCGGCTGGCCTGGCCCCTCGGAGCGGCGGCCCGCAGCCTCCTGGCCGCGCGCCGATGCAAATTGCAGGGCGTGCCACCCGACCTATACCTGGTCAGGAAGGTGTGGATGATGCCTCGCTTAGTTTCTGCAGGGCACACACGTACACGTTAAATACGAGCCTCGATCGGCTCTCAGGTTGTCCTGTGAATCGGCTCATGGAGCCGATCCACCCATGATTCGTCCAAGGTGGCCGAATATATGGTGGTCCTGCTTGATCAAGATAAAGCATATGAGATCCACGACGATCTGGGTTTTCACCGCATAATCGGATCATCCTACTCACGATTGCCTCGCGCGCACGGTGATCGTAAGCCATCCCTAGACAAGGCCTAAAAACCAACACGAGGTTGATCCTCGGAACATCCTGTCTAGGGCCAGCAAACTACACCCTACACGCGCTGGATCCTCCAACCCTTTGTAAGGCCTAACTATTGCAGATGTTAAACTAATCCTGATGAATCAAGGAGCGACCATAACGGATCAGATCTACTAAATAAAGATCAAGCGGGCCGCCCCTGCACCCATGATGAGGTACAAGGACGGCTAGATGCGCAAGGGTTGCACTACGCAAGCATATGATGCTAAGAACGATGCTAACCCTAACGCACCTATGATAACTACGTTGCTCGCCATCAAAAAGGCTTCAGCACGAGCAACGCATGAACAACTAGGCGGGCTCGTGCTGCCTAGATCGCGAGATGCGATCTAGGCAGCATGGTGCTTACCGGAGGAACCCTCGAGACGAAGGAGTTGGCGATGCGCCGAGATTGGTTTGTGTTGAACGTTGGTTGTTGTTTATTCCATAAACCCTAGGTACATATTTATAGTCCAGCGGACTTTCTAATGTGGGCGTGCACTAAACCGTGCACGAGATAGATTCTAATTTCTACGTAACCTACTATAAAGATACACGGGCTAACTAGCCCAAACTTGATACACAAGGCCGATTCGCATCTCTCTCCACGCATAGATCGTCAAGTCCATCTTGATCACGGCCCACTCTAGCTTGGTCAAATTCTGGTGATAACACATGCCCCTCTGGTTTTGGAAATGACATTTCCAAAATCATTACGCTTTTCTCTCGCCGGGTCATGTCGTGGCAGAGCAGAACTGCCGCAGTATACTTCATGATGACGTCTTGCCTCCACGCCTTCTCTGCGCGATTTGACGGTTCAGGCACCACGTCCTCGCGATTTGACGGTTCTGGCACCACGTCCTCGGAAACTGCTTGGGCATTAAACTTCCACTATATCCCCTTTATTTAACCACTCCGCACAGTTCATTCCTGTATCTCCTTCGCATTAGCCCCCAAAAGCCCTCCTGCGCCACCATGTCCTCTTCTTCCTCCGTCTCATCGGGCTCTCCCATCAAGTACTCCTCTTCCCGCGAGCCGACGCCGGAGTGGAACCCAGCGGAGGTCCACGCGGCCAACACTCGCCGCGCCATCGAGGCCGGGAATGAGCCCAGTCATGATTTTTCCATTTGGTCAGAGGACGACAAGTCCCCGACCGATGGGGAAAGCGATCTCCGCTTCCTTGTCGACAAGGAAGCGGTGGAAGAAAGCGAGGATCGCTTCTGGGATGGGGCCACCTCCGAGGAGGTGAAGGAGGAGGAAGAGGGGACGGCGACGACGACAGCCTCTCCGACGAGCCGCCGGCCAAGCGCCATTGCCCCTGGCCGGGGAACCTGAGTGATTTCGACAGCGACGACGACGACGACGACGAAGAAGACGAGGACAATGAAGGTCCTACCGGCGGCCGCTGGAGCAGCGATGACGAGCCGGCCGGAGCAGCGCCGACAGCGGCGATGACGGCGACGACGAGGGCAGCAATGGCCCGTAGATAGGGCCATTAGCATAGGATCCGTAGAAGTAGTCGGGGCAATGCACCCCCTTAGTATCCCTTTTGAGGGCAATCAGCTCTGCTATGTAAGAAATTTCTTAATAAAGAACTTCTCCCAATCTGATTTTGCCGATTCCCTCTTCTTGCCGATGCATAATGAGCCGATAGCAACGTATCGGTCCTTCGACCTTTGCCCTTTCATCCTTCAACTGACGATCCTCTTTCTGGTAGATGATGTGGGATCTACAGGAGAGCCTTTAAAATTCCCCCTGTCGATTTCAGCGATCCCTTTAAGCGAGCGCTCATCATTTCGTGAAGAAGGTTGCGCCGAAAGATCAGCCGATGGTACTCCAATCGGCTCCTTAATAGAACATCGACCAGGCGTCTTTCTCGCGACGCTCTGTTCTTTGCAGTAACAAGCTGGTCCAAAGTCCGCCGATTATGACGGCTTCCTCTTCGAAATAGTGGTTCTATTCTGTAAGAATTTCGCCACCTTTGACCCAACTGTAATACAGCCGATTCCAACAAGACTGGTTCCTCAGAACAATAGACCCTTCAGGGCGAGTTGCCCCCCGAGCCTCAGCCAAGGCGAGGACCGTAATGAGCCCACCAGATACATCAGCGTCGGCTTCCTCGTTATACTACGGAAACAGCCGATCCGAATGAAATCGGCTTCTCATGGTATTCCAGAGCAAACCGCCCTCCGAGCTTCTTCAGCTTTCATGTAGCAGAAAAAACTTCTCTCCAAAGAGCCGATGCAACCAAACAAGGCTTAGAAAGATTAACCTCCCCCTCGAACTAAGAGGCCCCCAAATGTAGCGGCTCTCCAACTCTTTTGTGAGTTCCCAAGCTGTAATGCAGCAAATAACCGATTCTAACCAGATCGGCTTTGAAGAGCAAAGAACCTTCAGGGTGAGTTGCCCCCCGAGCTTTTTAGTTCAATGCGGGAACTGTTCGTCGAGAGTGTTGCTGAAATTGTCGCCCTGAGGAGAGTATCCTGCCAACTAAAGTGGCCCTGGGCTTCCATTTGCAACAGTTGTGTCGTACTCCTTGAGTCGATGTCCGCGCATCGGCTGTGCTCAAAAATTTTCAATTTTTCCACGGCCGACTTGTGCGTCGGCCCCACTGCTTGCCCCATATGTATTTAATCCATTTTAATCTATCTAGATGCCCCCCCCCCCCCCGAGCCGATTCTGTCGAGAGAATTGATGGTATCGGCTTTTAGGTAGCCCCGTCGTCAAATATCGATCCCAGTGCAACATAATTTTGGCCGATTGCTAGAATCGGCCTCCACGTTGCTTGCTCGGTGAAGGTCTTATAATGTTCCTCCACAAATTCTTGGGGCCGATCGCAAGGATCAGCCTCAACGCCTTTATCCATCGATGTTGTTCTCGTTATACGGTCAGTCCGGTGGATAGAACCAGTCTTACCCCGTTCTTTGTCACATCGATGCGTTCGCAGTCGTCCAAATTGATGCCCGAGAGCGGTTCTTGACCTGATGCCTCCCAAATGCCCATGCCGCTGTTGAAATCTCGGCTGAATCATCGGCGTGGACGACCTCCACTTCATCTCCATCCCATGTATTAGGCATTGGTGCATCGTGGATGGGATGCAGCGTGGATCCAATCCTCCCTAATATTACAAGATAGGTACTTTTGCTGTCGACAACAAAGAACGTTGTAGGATGGTCTTCCTTCCCACGGTCGATCCACGTTTAGAACACCTTGCGCGTCAGATGCTTGGCCGTTGAAATCGCTCAACGTCACATTTGTTTTGATTAAATCCGAGCTGGAGCGTCCCAATCGCCGTAGCATGGAGTATGGCATAATGTTGACTGCCGCTCAAGTGTCCACCAACATCTTGTTGACTAGCTGTCCATTGATGTAGCCTCGTAAGTACAGGGCCTTCAGATGCTCGTAACTCCTTTCGCGGCTTCGAAGATGACGGCCGTGGGCCGCAGTCCAATTGTGCCACAGCGCTTCATATAACCTTGGAGCGCTAAATTCCGCAGGAAGGATGAAAACCATGTTGGTGCCAGCCGATGTCTCATCATCGGCTTTCCTTTGCTTGGGCGCCACTCTTTTCTTTGTGGCCGACCTTCCTCATCCAGGGTTCGCTGAATTTTTGGTCAGGCCGCGCCTTCCTCGCGTGCAGATATAACCTTTCGGCTTCTTCCAACGCACGTAGTCGCTGAACCCTTCGTTTTTGGGAGCGGCTGAGCCCGTCGGACACCATCTTGGCCGATGATACTTATCCTCTTCATCGCCGTCCTCTAGTTCCTCGTGATCTTCCATCTGAACGGACTCGGTATGCTTAATCCAAGGCGGGAGAGGCCCCAGGCGCTCGAACACGGATAACTTAGCTGCACCCTTCTCCTTTTGTTTACATTCTGGGCAATTGCCGATTGTCGGCTCATTCCGGAATCCCAAGTCCAAAGGGGCAGTCCCAGTGCCTATCCAAGTTGTCCGGCTCCTCCGACCTTCCTCTGGCGCGACGATCGTACCCGTCGTTGTTCTGACGATACCTCCCGTCTGCATCAGATCGATGATCTCTTTGATCGCCCTCGCCGTAGCGGTGACGTCGGTCGTATGGCTGGTCGTATTTGCTGAGGAGATGCTCGGTAAATGGACGTGGGTGCCGTATGTTTCTCACCTCCTCCTCACCGTTTATTGTCGTCCTGGGGCCGGTCACGTGGAACGGCCTCGTCTTTCTCTTTGCCGCGAGTGTGGCTGCTCTCTGCTTTGTCCGCGTCATGGCGAATCACGAACCCCGCCACATTGGCATCGAAAGAGAACCCTGGTTCCCTTATGGAGTGGCTGAGGTCGACCGCGTGGACACCAGGCAATGGACATGTGTCTCTGTCGAGCTTGCTGCCGTGCGAACGGGTCGTCCCGCAGGAGCCGACGAGTTCGGTTCCGAGGACCGCCTTGGCCTTGTTATGCTTCTTCTTGAGCTTGTCAGCCAGGTCCTCGTGCTTGACCGGGGTTTCTTCCGCCATCTCTGATGTGGATGGCGAGGTGGTTGTCGTTGAAGATTGTCCCACCGGCGTGCAATGTGTTGACGTCGTAAACCCACCGGCGGGCAGTGACCGGTCAACACCGTAGAGCCGGGAACGACTAGGGCTGCGGCTCCCTCGAGCGACGCCCGCAAAGCCTCCTAGCCGCGCGCCGATGCAAATTGCAGGTGCCACCCGACCTATACCCGGTCGAAGGTGTGGATGATGCCTCGCTTAGTTTCCGAAGGGCACACACGTACACGTTAAATACGAGCCTCGATCGGCTCTCAGTTGTCCCGTGAATCGGCTCATGGAGCCGATCCACCCATGATTCGTCCAAGGTGGCCGAATATATGGTGGTCCCGCTTGATCAAGATAAAGCATATGAGATCCACGACGATCGAGGTTTTCACCGCATAATCGGATCATCCTACTCACGATTCTCGCGCCGCGCACGGTGATCGTAAGCCATCCCTAGACAAGGCCTAAAAACCAACACGAGGTTGATCCTCGGAACATCCTGTCTAGGGCCAGCAAACTACACCCTACACGCCGCTGGATCCTCCAACCCTTTGTAAGGCCTAACTATTGCAGATGTTAAACTAATCCCTGATGAATCGGGAGCGACCATAACGGATCAGATCTACTAAATAAAGATCAGCGGGGTGCCGCCCGCACCCATGATGAGGTACAAGGACGGCTAGATGCGCAAGGGTTGCACTACGCAAGCATATGATGCTAAGAACGATGCTAACCCTAACGCACCTATGATAACTACGTTGCTCGCCATCAAAAGGCTTCAGCACGAGCAACGCATGAACAACTAGGCAGGCTCGTGCTGCCTAGATCGCGAGATGCGATCTAGGCAGCATGGTGCTACGGAGGAACCCTCGAGACGAAGGAGTTGGCGATGCGCCGAGATTGGTTTGTGTTGAACGTTGGTTATTGTTTATTCCATAAACCCTAGGTACATATTTATAGTCCAGCGGACTTTCTAATGTGGGCGTGCACTAAACCGTGCACGAGATAGATTCTAATTTCTACGTAACCTACTATAAAGATACACGGGCTAACTAGCCCAAACTTGATACACAAGGCCGATTCGCATCTCTCTCCACGCATAGATCGTCAAGTCCATCTTGATCACGGCCCACTCTAGCTTGGTCAAATTCTGGTGATAACAACTACACCACGAGATTTGCTTTGTGGCAAGTGAAGATGAGGGCGATTCTCGCCCAATCTTCAGATCTGGATGAAGCGATCGATGCTTTCGGCGAGAAAGCGAAGGATACCTGGACCGATGCGGAGAAGCGGAAAGACCGTAAGGCTTTATCGTTGATTCAACTCCATCTGTCCAATAATATTCTGCAGGAAGTGTTGCAGGAGAAAACCACCGCCGAGTTATGGGTCAAACTAGAGGAGATCTGTTTGTCCAAGGATCTCACGGGCAGATTGCACGTGAAGATGAAGTTGTTCTCGCATAAGCTGCAAGAGGGAGGTTCGGTAATGAATCACCTATCTTCCTGGAAAGAGATTGTTTCTGATTTGCAGTCTATAGAAGTTAAGTATGAGGATGAGGATTTAGGTCTTCTTCTTTTATGCTCGCTGCCTAATTCTTTCTTTCGTGACACCATATTATTGAGCCGCGACAAACTAACTCTCGCGGAAGTTTATGATGCTCTCCAACAAAAGGAGAAAATGAAATCTATGGTGCAGGCTGAAAGTTCGTCCTCCAAGGCGGAGGCATTAGAGGTCCGTGGCAGGCCTGAGCAGCGAGATAACTACTACCACAACAACAGAGATAAGAGCAAGGGCGACAGAGGTCGCTCAAAGTCCAAAGGACGTGACAAGTTCTGCAGGTATTGTAAGAAATCTAACCACAATATTGATGATTGTTGGAAGCTGCAGAACAAGGAGAAAAGGAACGGAACTTACCAACCGAAAAATAATGATGGTAATGGTAAGGCTGCCGTTGTCACCGGTAAGGGTGAGGCTGCTGTTGTTGCTGGTAATGATGGTAGTGATAGTTCTGATGGAGATTGCTTAGCTGTCTTGGCTGCATGTGTTTCACGTGATGATGAATGGATTCTTGATACTGCATGTTCGTTTCATATTTGCTGTAACAAAGATTGGTTTAGTTCTTATGAGTCTGTGCAGAGTGGAGATTTTGTGCGTGTGGGGAATGACAACCAGTGCAGCATTGTTGGTATTGGTTCTGTTCAGATCAAGACCCATGATGGGATGACACGCACGTTGACAGGAGTGAAACACATACCCTCCATGGCGAGGAATTTGATCTCTTTGAGTACCCTTGATTGTGACGGGTACAAGTACAAAGGTGGGAACAAACTTTTGAAGGTATCATCAGGTTCTCTCATTATTATGATTGGTGATATGAATTCTGCGAAATTATATGTCCTTAGAGGTAGCACTTTGCCTGGTATTGCTGCTGCTGTTAGTTCTGATGAATCTAGTAAGACTAACCTCTGGCATAAGCGTCTTGGACATATGAGTGAGCTTGGCATGGCAGAATTGACAAAGAG
Organism: Lolium multiflorum; assembly: GCA_030979885.1. Lineage (NCBI taxonomy): Eukaryota > Viridiplantae > Streptophyta > Magnoliopsida > Poales > Poaceae > Lolium > Lolium multiflorum. Next base: position 248,108,095 of record CM061747.1, read on the forward strand.
AGAGCTAATTGATGGCTGCGATTTTGGTAAGCTTGAGTTCTGTGAGCACTGCATCTTTGGTAAGCATAAAAGAGTAAAATTTAATGCTTCCGTTCATACCACCAAAGGCATTTTAGATTATTTACACGCTGATGTTTGGGGTCCGTCCCGTAGAACTTCTAATGGTGGTGCTAATTACATGCTTACTATTATTGATGATTACTCAAGGAAAGTGTGGCCATATTTCCTGAAACATAAATCTGATGTTTTTAATGCTTTTAAGAAGTGGAAAGTTATGGTAAAAACCCAAACTGAAAAGAAGGTTAAGATACTCCGTACTGACAATGGTATGGAATTTTGTTCAAATAAATTTGATGAGTTTTGCAGCAATGATGGGATGGTAAGACATCATACCATTCCGTACACCCCTCAACAGAATGGCGTGGCTGAACGCATGAACAGGACCATTATTTCGAGGGCTCGCTGCATGTTGTCTAATGCAAAGATGCATAGAGGTTTTTGGGCTGAAGCAGCCTCCACCGCATGTTATCTCATCAACAGGTCACCTTCTGTTCCACTTGATAAGAAAACTCCAATTGAGGTATGGTCTGGTTCGCCTGCTGATTATTCAGATTTGAGAGTTTTTGGTTGCACTGCTTACGCTCATGTTGATAATGGAAAGGTTGGAGCCAAGGGCTGTTAAGTGCATCTTCCTTGGTTATGGTTCAGGAGTTAAGGCATATAGATTATGGAATCCTGAAACTAAGAAAATTGTGTTGAGCAGGAATGTCGTTTTTAATGAGGCGGTTATGTTTAATGATAGTCTGTCTACTGATATTTCTGATGCTATTAAAGGTCCGTGGCAGGCCTGAGCAGCGAGATAACTACTACCACAACAACAGAGATAAGAGCCCATTGATGAATTTGGATCACAAAATAACAGGGTGTAACAACATTTTTACTATGTGAAACAGAGTTTTGATTTGATAGAAGTGGCCTGATAGACATGCTTGTTCAAGCATCCCATTGATGCATCTTTCTATGCATGGAAATATTTCCAATAAGAGATAATAATGTGTATGAGAATATGGATGCCAATTAAGATGAGAAGAAATTTTCAAATAACCCATACAAAAGTACAAAACCCCTCTTTTTATCTTCATAGCTGAGACAAGACTAAGAAAAACAAACAAAGCGAGAAGGTTAAAAAATCATATTACATTAGACTTTTTTTTTGCTTCCACCTATTCTAAAATATTTCAAGTTTGGTGTGGCCATCAGCGCAGGCCGCCAGACGACCGCGAATAACCCCGGCCATAGTAGGCCGCACCACGACGAGAAGATATGGCCGTCGTTGTTTAGGTTAACTCGTATCTAACCATGTCTATGAAGATGGTTTTTTGGGCCAACCAATATTAATGAAAATCTTTTTTGCTTAAGCGAGTCACTGCTTGGGAGGTCTGAAATCCAGCCAGGCAGACACGCAAGCTATCCACGCAACGTCCGCTCATAAACAATCACGATCTAAAATAGGATTGCGTTTGCGTCTCGACGGAGAGCCCGGTTACTATGCATCGAACCGCTGGACTAGAAGCATATTCAAATTTTAACCATGTGGAGGCAAACGGATCAAAAGTGTCTATTTACGTTGGGATGTCTTTACCATGCATTGTGACAACGTGACATGGTACTGTTCTTTCGCTACAGATCGCGATATGTACGATGAAACGGATCGACGTGCCGGCCGGCCGGGAATGGACCAGCATCTTTCCTCTAGTTGCTCCGCATGGGATTTAACTGCTCCATCACGGTATAGGTGCGTCGTCGTCACGTCCTTTCCGGCCGGAGGGAGAACAGAAGCCTACTTACTGTTCTAAAAAAAAAAGCTAGCTGCTACTCTCATGTTCATCATGAATTTATGATGAGGGGGATTATCCCCAGCAGAAATTTCCACAGAAAAATCGCACTCCCAAAAGGTAGGCGCTTCTCGATCGCTTCTTCTGATCATGTCTCCGCGAGATCGAACGATGGACCGACGGCGCCCTGCACTGCCGCGCGTCCGTCCGATGGTGCATGCGCATGCGCCACACATGGCCGGCAAAAGCTCGCGGCCAGCAACGGCCATGGCCGGCGCGTGTTTCGTGGCTCTTGTCGCGACGCCCTTTGCACCGTTATTCCAAGAGAAAAGGTACTCGCTCGCAGCCTTGCGAACACGAAGCAACATACGCCGGCGTGTCTTGCTTGCATGTACGTGTCCGAGATCCAAACGGTAGCTCCTCGGCGAGAAGGTCGATCTTGGCCGCTGCGACGACGACGTTTATGTACGACGGCAGATCGGCATTACAATCAGCCGATGAGCATCGGTCGATGCGTCAATGGCCAGCCGCGCCCGCCTTCGTACCTACTCACGTTGCCGAATGGCATCGCCAAAGTCAGGACGACAGGGATGCGCGCTTTGCAGCGTGTTTTCGCCTCAAAGGCACCTAAAACAAGAGCATCAAACACAAGGACAAATGTCGTTACAAAAGCTACCTACCTACTTTGTTCTTTCACATAGTTCATTGAAGGAAAAAGGAACTCCCTCAAAAGTTGGGGTTGCAACCGGAAGAACTGGAACTAAATTTAAGAAGTTTATAAATGAGATTATAAGTCAGGTTCTTTTTCGTCACAACAAGCTTAATTATAGAGAGACCCGTAATTTTTTTTCTTTCCTAAACCTTCCACCTCAAGGCAGAGTTGCAATTGGCATCCCGCATAAGCCCTGAAAGCGATTATTTAGTTTAAACTTAACTAATTTGCTAAAAAAGACTCACTAATTTGTTTGATTTTGACTATGAAGCGGGGTGGATCGGGTGCCGCTTTGCAACTCGACCTCTACGCATGTCAGCAAAAAGGTTTGTGAGTTGAAAGGAAAGGGAGTACTACTTCCATCTTTGAGAAATCTTTGCGATAAAAATTTGCCATTGGAAAGGGAAGGTGTGTTACTTCCATCTTTGAGAATATGTCAAACATGATATATATAGTGTCTTATATTCTTTAGTGTTTGTGGCTAGAACATCTTGAACCGACTACTTGGGTTGCGTGAAATAATTATATTTCTCTTGAGCGTTATTGGGGGAACTAGTTATCTCACCAACATGTTTCTCGAGTTCCTTCTCATGCTCCAATTTATAAATCATCTTCTTCTGTTAGTAAAACTATGACCACCAAGAGTAGTTTGATCCTTAAATAAATAGTAGATAAATCAAAAAGTAGCATCCCTTTTACAAGTCAATCAAATTCATCATACCATGGAGTATATCTGGCCATGGGCAGCCCGGCCCGACGGCCCGGCCCGGGCCCGGCCCGAAAAACTCGGGCTTGGGCCAGAAATGTTGGCCCGACTGCCGGGCCGGGCCTAGGCAGCCTGAAAAATCAATTTAACACTACGGCCCGGCCCGCGGCCCGACGGCTTGGTGGAATTTGGTCGGGCCGGGCTTGGGCCGGATTATTTTGCGTCGGGCCTACCTCGGGCCGGCCCGAGGCCCGGCCCGGCCCGACACATGCCCAGGTATACCATGGAGGTACGAAGCGACCCATACATCCAATCTCTCTTGCCGAAACATTATGCAATACAACCCCTTTTGACTGAATCTTGGTTATTTACAATATAGCTTGAGATGGGAATCCTCTTCCGGCGATCATGTGAAAGTAAATCCAATGTTTCATTTCAATTCATCATCTTTTCCAGTTATGTGCTGTTGCCTATTCCTTTTTGAGAGGCACTGCCACCGTGTGCGTCAACTAGCACAGATTGTAACTCACTAGAAGAAGGATTGCTTTTATTCTGAGGTCCAGATCCAACTCCCAACACATGACGGTTCTGAGAGCTCTCTCTCCCTCTCCCTCTCCCTCTCCCTCTATGAACACTGCACCTCTTCATATCTCTGTTAGTGTGTTCTCAAGAAAAATTCAGTACGGCTGCTACCTGCATCATCATGACACCGTCGGATCGACAGAGTAACCAATCAGTCAATAATCTAAATTGGAAGAGGAATCAGTGAATAAATAATCTAAATTAGAAGATCACTTGCGAATTTACAAGTTTCGAAACTGAGAAAAACCAGTAATGATTCAGAACCCTAACCTGCAGTTTCAGGGACTACTGTGAGAAATTCCGGCGTCTCGCCGCTACAGGACTATAGTTTTCCTCGTTTTAAAATTTATAAGTCAGCGCCAGCTCCCGGCAGCCACTACAGAGCGGCTCTCTCAGTCTCTCTGCCGCCTCGCCTGTCGTTGCAGCCTCAGGAATGCCGAACGGGTGAAGAATCAGTGGAGCAAAACTGCTGCTACATTTGGGCCTTGGCCCAGAGGAATGGTGGGGATTTCGTTTTCTCGGTCCATTCGGTGGAGATCCTACAGGCCGGACACGTTTGTAGATTGGGTCCGTTGTGGAGTTGGCTTGATTGGCTAGGTGGAATGCAGATGAATACACATGGACAAACCATACAACTCAAACTCTAGAATTCTCTACTTCTTTAGTCCAAAGACGGACATCCATATGATGCGTAAATCCATATTTAGACACATATGTTGTGGTTGTGGAGTTCCAAAATATTCAAGGATGCTAAAATGGAACTTACACGTATAAATACCATACAAAACTAAGAACATAGATAAAATATATGGAAGTACACATGTGATTAGGTTTTATGTAAGGGCATTACCTAAACTAAAATTTAAGAGAAAAACAATATAAACCCGATTGGAAAAGTATTCGCCCCATTAATTACTAGTAGTATCGTTACAATGGTAGACTTAAGAATTATGTGTCAAAGAATGGGATGTCTGCATATAAAATACCATATTATATGGTTAATTGTATTTGGAACTATAATTATGCATGCATATTTCTTATTGGTCAAATATACATGGTATGTTTATGAAACAAGTCAACATATTGAAAAGCAAAAATGTTTAATATAAATAGGAAATAATTATTGAATATAAATAATATAAACACATTAATCATGTGCCCAAGTTTATCTGGATCAATCTATCCATTTTCTTGTGGTAGCATCGTCGTCAGTCCCTTGCATCACCGGAAGCACAGTCTTATCTAGGTATTAGTGTCTCTGGTACGTTGTAGCATCATGTGTCGTTGCTCCTAGCATCGCCCACAACCACTAGCATCATGTACCTGTCGTTGCAGCACTAGGCTCCAGTTTGTAGCAGCACCACCGCTCCTCGCAGCATCGATGGATTCTGCATCATCGCCATGGCCGAGTTTGCACTCGTAGGTTGCAACCTCCATGACGATTTATGACGGGGAAGAAGGAAGCTTAGTCCACCGGAGCCTCGGGCCGCATTCCTTATTTGTACTGCCGTGCACCGGTCTAGAAGATGTAAGAGACAGCAGCGGGAGTGGCGGTGTAGGCCAACATGGGGATTGTGGGGAGGCTGGGACCTGGGTGTGAGAGTTGTCGCAAGGAACAAGAAAGCAGTCAGAGAGAAATGAACGAATGGAAATAAATATGGAAAGATAATGTTACGATGGAGGGCCCTACATACATGTGTCTCTTTGTTCTTATGCCACATACTCGTGTTGCACATAGGATGTGGGGGACGAAGCAAGTCAAAATCATCCGGGTGAATGAAAATTATTTCCTTCTTAGACCAGCTTATAAGATAGTGTTCAACACTTACTACTTCTATCCATGTTACCCATGAGCCAATTGGCCTTTATGTCTCGTGCCGATCAAAAGATCTGAGAGCCTATTGTCAAAATCTTGGATCCTACTCGACTTTCATGTGCTTGTGTCTTGTCCATATCTGATGGCCTACAATATCTTCAGTGGGCTACCCAACCCACATGCGACTGCACAACGGGCCCTAAACCAAACCAAGAGCTCCTATACGCCGCCCAAAGCCACCCCCTTCCCGGTAGCTCTATTGGGCCGGGCCCATAATGTGTACTCTTTTCCTGTTTTTTTTCCTTTTCCTTTTTTTATGTTTCTTTATTCTTTATTATTATTTTTGAAATCTGAATATTTTGATCAATTATAAAAAAATTATAAATTTAGAAATTGAACTTTTTCTTAATACTTAAACAATTTTAAAATCTGAACTTTTGTCGAACTTCAACAAATATCCGAATCTAAATATTTTGAACAAATTTTCAAATATGATTTTTTAAAACATTTGAACATTTTTTGAACTTCATTAAAATTTCGAAACTAACATATTTTGAATGATTTTTTAAACTAATCTATGAGCAAAGCTTGATGCCGCCTCTGGGTCTCAACGTAGCAAAGCTCGTGTTGGAGAAAACTTGAAAAAACCTAGGCACTTATAGAAGCAACGGCCGGGAAGTCGTCGACGTAGACCAGAAGATGACGACGACTACGATCTCGAGAGATCGGTGTCTCGGGAAAGCTAGTACTGAGAAGGAACAGGAGATAATCCTAGCTCCGGCCAGACGGAGATGGTGAACACCAAACTCGAAAGTTCCCCAACAAAGCCGTACCTCGGTGAGCTTTATCGGGTGGATGCGGAACTTCAGGACACCAATACACTGCGACAACATCTCCTCCATTTAACGATGGCACCATAGACAAAACCTTAACATGTCAGACCTACTGCCCGACGATCGACTCCAAACTTCAATCTGTCGACGCTCCTTGATGAAAGAACCTCGATTTGGTGCGAACTGAAGGATCTTTATTATCGTCACTATCGATGCCCCTGCAACTCGAACATCTTACGAAAACCGGTCATCCGATCCGAGGTTCCCCCACCCTCCAGCCGCCGCAGCGGCCAGCGGAGGGCAAGGGAACCAGCGGCGGCCGTGTCGGCGGCCAAGGTCGCTAAATCGCTTTCGCGATCGCGCATGTCAAGAGCCCTGGAAAAATGGCCCGGTTACGTATATGATGGCGTCTATTAAATCATCAAGACTGTTACATCTTGTGTTGCATCATTGATGATAAACCTTGGTTGGTCATCATCACAAACTAAAATGGGCACCACTAGGCATCGGATGCCGATCCCAGTGCTTCTATCGGACCAGCCCTTTACCGCACGATGGATGTTGCCTGGTTCGTCCGATTGGTCAAGGAAAATAGCAGGTAGGACTAGCTTTCTGATACGTCTCCGACGTATCTATAATTTCTTATGTTCCATGCTTGTTTTATGACAATACCTACATGTTTTATACACACTTTATGTCATATTTATGCATTTTCTGGAACTAACCTATTGACGAGATGCCGAAGTGCCGGTCTCACTGTTTTTGGTTTCAAATCCTAGTAACGAAATATTCTAATTGGACGAAATCAACGCCAGGTTCCTATTTTGCCCGGAAGCATCCAACACCCGAGAGCCGAGGGCCCTGTGGGCCCGATGATAGGGTGGCGCGGCCCCGGCCGCCGGCCTATGGTGTGGGCACCCCTTCGACCCTTCTGCGCCGCCTCTTCGCCTATTTAAAGCTCCCGTCGAAAACCCTTACGAAGAAGCCACGGTACGCGAAACCTTCCGAGCCGCCGCCATCGCGAAGCCAAGATCTGGGGACAGAGTCCCTGTTCCGCACCCTGCCGGACGGAGAAGTGCCCCAAGGCTCCTCCATCGACACCGCTGCCATCTCCACCGCCATCTTCATCACCGCCGCTGCTCCCATGAAGAGGAGTAGTTCTCCATCGAGGCTCGGGGCTGTACCGGTAGCTATGTGGTTCATCTCTCTCCTATGTAGTTCAATACAATAATCTCATGAGCTGCCTTACATGATTGAGATTCATATGATGATGCTTGTAATCTAGATGTCATTATGCTAGTCAAGTGAGTTTTACTTATGTGATCTCCGGAGACTCCTTGTCCCACGTGTGTAAAGGTGACAGTGTGTGCACCGTGTGGGTCTCTTAGGCTATATTTCACAGAATACTTATTCACTGTTATGAATGGCGTAGTGAAGTGCTTATTTTATATCTCTTTATGATTGCAATGTGTTTTGTATCACAATTTATCTATGTGCTACTCTAGTGATGTTATTAAAGTAGTTTTATTCCTCCTGCACGGTGTAATGGTGACAGTGTGTGCACTCGTGTTAGTACTTGGTTTATGCTATGATCATGATCTCTTGTAGATTGCGAAGTTAACTATTGCTATGATAGTATTGATGTGTATTATTCCTCCTACATAAGCGTGAAGGTGACAGTGTGCATGCTATGTTAGTACTTGGTTTAGTCGTTTCGATCTTTCATGCACTCTAAGGTTATTTAAATATGAACATTTAATTGTGGAGCTTGTTAACTCCGCATTGAGGGTTCGTGTAATCCTACGCAATGTGTTCATCATCCAACAAGAGAGTGTAGAGTATGCATTTATCTATTCTGTTATGTGATCAATGTTGAGAGTGTCCACTAGTGAAAGTCTAATCCCTAGGCCTTGTTCCTAAATATCTATCGCTGCTTGTTACTGCTTTATACATCGTTAACTACCGCATGTTTACTTCTCGCAATATTACTACCATCAACCGCACGCCAGCGAGCTATTTTCTGGCGCCTACTGCTCATATTCATTCATACCACTTGTATTTCACTATCTCTTCGCCGAACTAGTACACCTATTAGGTGTGTTGGGGACACAAGAGACTTCTTGCTTTGTGGTTGCAGTGGTTGCATGAGAGGGATATCTTTGACCTCTTCCTCCCCGAGTTCGATAAACCTTGGGTGATCCACTTAAGGGAAACTTGCTCTGTTCTACAAACCTCTGCTCTTGGAGGCCCAACACGCTCTACAAGAATAGAAGCACCCGTAGACATCAAGCACTTTTCTGGCGCCGTTGCGGGGAGGAAAGTTAAAAGGCACTCATACTTCGGTTCCAGGTAACAGTACTTTCTGGCGCCATTGTGTGTGTGCTCGAAGCTATTTCCTTTAGACTCTGCAATTGCGACATTTGGTTTCTTGTTTACACTAGTTAGGCATAATGGACAACAATGACCTTTTTATTCTATTTCCTGATTTAAGACATGGATGGTTTGATGCGAAAATTAAAAACCCATGGAACATATTAATATGAATGCTTTGAACACCATTGTTGCTAATGATATGGAAAATTCTAAGCTTGGGGAAGCTGGCTTTGATGAGCATGATATTTTTAGTCCCCCAAGCATTGAGGAGAAAATTTACTTTGATGACACTATGCCTCTTATATTTGATGATAAGAATAATAATGATAGCTACTTTGTTGAATTTGCTCCCACTACAACTAATAAAATTGATTATGCCTATGTGGAGAGTAATAATTTTATGCATGAGACTCATGATAAGAATGCTTTATGTGATAGTTATATTGTTGAGTTTGCTCATGTTGCTACTGAAAGTTATTATGAGAGAGGAAAATATGGTTGTAGAAGTTTTCATGTTACTAAAACACCTCTCTATGTGCTGAAATTTTTGAAGCTACACTTGTTTTATCTTCCTATGCTTATTACTTTGCTCTTCATGAACTTGTTTATTTACAAGATTCCTATGCATAGGAAGCATGTTAGACTTAAATGTGTTTTGAATCTGCCTCTTGATGCTCTCTTTTTTTTCAACTCTTATTTCTTACGAGTGCATCATTAAAACTGCTGAGCCCATCTTAATGGCTATAAAGAAAGAACTTCTTGGGAGATAACCCATGTGTTTTTTTTACTACAGTACTTTGTTTTATATTTGTGTCTTGGAAGTTGTTTACTACTGTAGCAACCTCTCCTTATCATGTTTTTGTGCCAAGTAAAGTTTCTATGTCAAAGTTGATGTTATATTTGGGATCGCTGCGCAGAAACAGCATTGCTGTCTGTCACGAATCTGGGCACAAGTCTCTGTAGAAAATTCAAAAAAATCTGCCAATTTATGAGCGTGATCCTCAGATATGTACGCAACTTTCATTAGTTTTGAGTTTTTCCGTTTGAGCAAGTCTGGTGCCATTTTAAAATTCGTCTTTACGGACTGTTCTGTTTTGACAGATTCTGCCTTTTATTTCGCATTGCCGCTTTTGTTAAGTTGAATGAGTTTCTTTGTTCCATTAACTTTCAGAAGTTTTGTGCAATGTCCAGAAGTGTTAAGAATGATTGTGTCACCTCCGAACATGTGAATTTTTGATTATGCACTAACCCTCTAATGAGTTTGCTTGAAGTTTGGTGTGGAGAAGTTTTCAAGGGTCATTAGAAGAGGGTGATATAATGTGATCGAGAAGAGTGAAAGGTCTAAGCTTGGGGATGCCCCGGTGGTTCATCCCTGCATATTTTAAGAATACTCAAGCATCTAAGCTTGGGGATGCCCAAGGCATCCCCTTCTTCATCGACAACTTATCAGGTTCCTTCTAGTGAAACTATATTTTTATTCGGTCACATCTTATGTACTTTGCTTGGAGCGTCTGTTTGTTTTTATTTTTGTCTTGTTTGAATAAGTTCATCCTTGTGTGGGGAGAGACACGCTCCGCTGGTTCATATGAACACATGTGTTCTTAGCTTTTAATGTTCATGGCGAAGGTTGCAAACTGCTTCGTTCATTGTTATTCGGTTGGTTAAGGAAATGTTGCATGTGGTAGTGGTATAATGAAACACTTGCATAATCTTGTAGATCATTGAGCTTTGATAACTTGATTCTTTGCAAATGTTTTGAGGTATTTAAATGGTAAAACTTGTTGGTTGAATAAGTTAAAATTAGTAGTGGATTGTTGTCTTTAAGCTTGTGCCGTACTACAAACTCCATTTAAATAGTTGAAGGCGTAGTTGGACTTGATAGCTTTCCATGTCTAAAGGTTCATCGTAATGACTAAGTTGTGCTGAAGGTCGGTAAAATTTTAAATCATGCTCTTAATGTTGAACCTGCTAGATGTTTGCAATAAGCTTGTGAGTTCTTTTTGACTAATGTTAAGCTACGGTTTTTGGCACTTCCACCATCCATATTTGCTAGCCTCTTCGGTACTGCATTGCCTTTTGCTCACATTGAGAATTGTGCATACTTCGCCGGTACATCCAAACCCGTGGGAGGACTTTCTCTTGTTCTCCTACACATAAGCCCATACATCTCCTCAAAACAGCCACCATACCTACCTACCACAGCATTTTGATGCGCGTAGATGTACACGTCCGTTGGGAACCCCAAGAGGAAGGTATGATGCGCACAGTGGCAAGTTTCCCTCAGTATGAAACCAAGGTTTAATCGAACCAGTAGGAGCCAAGAAGCACGTTGAAGGTCGATGGTCGCGAAATGTGATGCGGCGCAACACCAGGGATTCCGGCGCCAACTAGGAACCTGCACAACACAACCAAGTACTTTGTCCCAACGAAACAGTTGAGGTTGTCAATCTCACCGGCTTGCTGTAACAAAGGATTAAACGTATCGAGTGGAAGATGTTTGCAAAGAAAATAGTAAAACACAATTGCAGTAGATTGTATGCTATGTAAAGAATAGGACCGGGGTCCACAGTTCACTAGAGGTGTCTCTCCCATAAGATAAAAGCATGTTGGGTGAACAAATTACAGTCGGGCAATTGACAAATAGAGAAAGGCATAACAATGCATATACATGACATGGTAAATATAGTGAGATTTAATTGGGCATTACGACAAAGTACATAGACCGCCATCCAACTGCATCTATGCCTAAAAAGTCCACCTTCAGGTTATCATCCGAACCCCCTCCAGTATTAAGTTGCAAAGCAACAGACAATTGCATTAAGTATGGTGCGTAATGTAATCAACAACTACATCCTTAGACATAGCATCAATGTTTTATCCCTAGTGGCAACAGCACATCCACAACCTTAGAACTTTCTGTCACTGTCCCAGATTCAATGGAGGCATGAACCCACTATCGAGCATAAATACTCCCTCTTGGAGTTAAGAGTAAAACTTGGCCAGAGCCTCTACTAGTAACGGAGAGCATGCAAGATCATAAACAACACATGAACAATAGATTGATAATCACCATAATCATAGTACTCTCTATCCATCGGATCCCGACAAACACAACATATAGTATTACAGATAGATGATCTTGATCATGTTAGGCAGCTCACAAGATCCAACAATGAAGCACAACAAGGAGAAGACGACCATCTAGCTACTGCTATGGACCCATGGTCCAGGGGTGAACTACTCACTCATCACTCCGAGGCGACCATGGCGGTGTAGAGTCCTCCGGGAGATGAATCCCCCTCCGGCAGGGTGCCGGAGGCGATCTCCAATCCCCCGAGATGGGATTCGCGGCGCGCGGCGTCTGTAAGGTTTTCCGTATCGTGGCTCTCTGCACCGGGGTTTCGCGACGGAAGCTTTAAGTAGGCGGAGGGTCAACGCGGGGGCCACACGAGGGCCCAGGGGGTAGGTCGGCGCGGCCAGGGCGGGCCGCGCCGGCCACCCTCCGGCCGCCTCGTGGCCCCACTTCGTGTCTTTGGTCTTCCGGAAGCTTCGTGCAAAAATAGGACCCTGGGCGAAAGTTTCGTCCAATTCCGAGAATATTTCTTTACTAGGATTTCTGAAACCAAAAACAGCAGAAAACAGAACTGACTCTTCGCATCTTGTTAATAGGTTAGTTCCGAAAATGCATAAATATGACATATAATGTGCATAAAACATGTAGGTATCATCAATAAAGTAGCATGGAACATAAGAAATTATCGATACGTTGGAGACGTATCGCATCCCCAAGCTTAGTTCTGCTCGTCCCGAGCAGGTAAAACGATAACAAAGATAATTTCGAAGTGACATGCCATCATAATCTTGATCATACTATTTGTAAACATATGTAATGAATGCAGCGATCAAAACAAAGGTAATGACATGAGTAAACAAGTGAATCATATAGCAAAGACTTTTCATGAATAGTACTTCAAGACAAGCATCAATAAGTCTTGCATAAGAGTTAACTCATAAAGCAATAAATCAAAGTAAAGGTGTTGAAGCAACACATAGGAAGATTAAGTTTCAGCGGTTGCTTTCAACTTATAACATGTATATCTCATGGATATTGTCAACATAAAGTAGTATAACAAGTGCAATATGCAAGTATGTAGGAATCAATGCACAGTTCACACAAGTGTTTGCTTCTTAAGGTGGAAGGAGATAGGTAAACTGACTCAACAATAAAAGAAAAGAATGGTCCTTCGCAGAGGAAAGCATCGATTGCTGTATTTGTGCTAGAGCTTTTATTTTGAAAACATGAAACAATTTTGTCAACGGTAGTAATAAAGCATATGAGTTATGAAAATTATATCTTACAAGTTGCAAGCCTCATGCATAGTATACTAATAGTGCCCGCACCTCGTCCTACTTAGCTTGGACTACCGGATCTTTGCATGCCATGTTTCAACCAAGTGTCACAAAGGGGTACCTCCATGCCGCCTGTACAAAGGTCTAAGGAGAATGCTCGCATTTCGGATTTCTCGCTTTTGATTATTCTCAACTTAGACATCCATACCGGGACAACATGGACAACAGATAATGGACTCCTCTTTAATGCATAAGCATGTAGCAAAGTTATTATTCTCATATGAGATTGAGGATATATGTCCAAAACTGAAACTTCCACCATGATTCATGGCTTTAGTTAGCGGCCCAATGTTCTTCTCTAACAATTTTTGCATGCTCCAACCACTAAAATGATAGATCCTTCAGACAAGACGGACATGCATAGCAACTCACATGATATTCAACAAGAGTTGATGGCGTTCCCAGAATCATGGTTATCGCACAACAAGCAACTTAATAAAATATAAAGTGCATAAGTACATATTCAATACTACGATAGTTTTTAAGGCTATTTTGTCCCATGAGCTATATATTGCAAAGGTGAATGATGGAATTTTAAAGGTAGCACTCAAGCAATTTACTTTGGAATGGCGGATAAATACCATGTAGTAGGTAGGTATGGTGGACACAAATGGCATAGTAGTTGGCTCAAGGATTTTGGATGCATGAGAAGTATTCCCTCTCGATACAAGGTTTAGGCTAGCAAGGTTATTTGAAGCAAACTCAAGGATGAACAAGTGCAGCAAAACTCACATAAAAGACATATTGTAAACATTATAAGACTCTACACCTTCCTTGTTGTTCAAAACTCAATACTAGATATTATCTAGACCTTAGAGAGACCAAATATGCAAATCAAATTTTAGCAAGCTCTATGTATTTCTTCATTAATGGGTGCAAAGCATATGATGCAAGAGCTTAAACATGAGCACAACAATTGCCAAGTATCACATTATCCAAGACATTTTAGAATTACTACATGTAGCATTTTCCAATTCCAACCATATAACAATTTAACGAAGAAGAAACTTCGCCATGAACATTATGAGTAAAGCCTAAGGACACATGTGTCCATATGCAACAGCGGAGCGTGTCTCTCTCCCACAAAGTGAATGCTAGGATCCATCTTATTCAAACAAAAAACAAAAACGAAACAAACCGACGCTCCAAGTAAAGAACACAAGATGTGACCGAATAAAAATATAGTTTCAGGGAGGAACCTGATGATTTTGTCGATGAAGAAGGGGATGCCTTGGGCATCCCCAAGCTTAGACGCTTGAGTCTTCTTAAAATATGGGGTGAACCAGGGGCATCCCCAAGCTTAGAGCTTTCACTCCTCTTGATCATAGTATATCATTCTCCTCTCTTGACCCTTGAAAACTTCCTTCACACCAAACTTCAAGCAAACTCATTAGAGGGTTAGTGCATCATTAATAATTCACTCATTCAGAGGTGACACAATCATTATTTTCACTTCTGGACATTGCATAATGCTACTGGACATTAATGGATCAAAGAAATAAATCCAACATAGCAAAAGAGGCAATGGGAAATAAAAGGCAGAATCTGTCAAAAAGAACAGTCCGTAAAGACGAATTTAAAGCTGGCACCAGACTTGCTCAAATGGAAAAACTCAAAACTAATGAAAGTTGCGTACATATCTGAGGATCACGCTCGTAAATTGGCAGATTTTTTCGAATTTTCTACAGGGAACTGTGCCCAGATTCGTGACAGACAGCAATGCTGTTTCTGCGCAGCGATCCCAAATATAACATCAACTTTGACATAGAAACTTTACTTGGCACAAAAACATGATAAGGAGAGGTTGCTACAGTAGTAAACAACTTCCAAGACTCAACAAAACAAAAAATTGCTGTAGGTAAAAACATGGGTTGTCTCCCATAAGTGCTTTTCTTTAACGCCTTTCAGCTAGGCGCAGAAAGTGCAAATCAAGTAACATCGAGAGTAGAAGAATCAACATCATAGCTTGTTCTAATAATAGAATCAAAAGGCAACTTCATTCTCTTTCTAGGGAAGTGTTCCATACCTTTCTTGAGAGGAAATTGATATTTAATATTACCTTCCCTCATATCAATAACAGCACCAACAGTTCGAAGAAAAGGTCTTCCCAACACAATTGGACAAGATGCATTGCATTCGATATCCAAGACAACAAAATCAACGGGGACAAGGTTATTGTTAACCGTAATATGCACATTATCAATCCTCCCCAAAGGTTTCTTTTTAACATTATCAAGATTAACATCCAAATAACAATTCTTCAATGGTGGCAAGTCAAGCATATCATAAATCTTTTTAGGCATAACAAAATACTTGCACCAAGATCACATAACGCATTACATTCAAAGTCATTGAATTTCATTTTAATGATGGGCTCCCAACCATCTTCTAACTTTCTAGGAATAGAAGTTTCAAGTTTTAGTTTCTCTTCTCTAGCTTTTATGAGAGCATTTGTAATATGTTTTGTAAAGGCTAAATTTATAGCACTAGCATTAGGACTTTTAGCAAGTTTTTGTAAGAACTTTATAACTTCAGAGATGTGACAATCATCAAAATCTAAATCATTATGAGCTACAGCAATGGGATCATTGTTCCCAAGATTGGAAAAAATTTCAGCAGTTTTATCACAAGCAGTTTCAGTTTTAGCAATTTCAGGCAGTTTTGTACGCTTTGCACTAGGAGTAGAAACATTGCCAACACCAATTATTTTACCATTGATAGTAGGAGGTGCAGCAACATGTGAAGAATTAGCATTACTAGTGGTGGTAATAGTCCAAACTTTAGCTACATTATTCTCTTTAGCTAGTTTTTCATTTTCTTCTCTATCCCACCTAGCACGCAGTTCAGCCATTAATCTTATATTCTCATTAATTCTAACTTGGATGGCATTTGCTGTAGTAGTAATCTTATTATCAATATCATTATTAGGCATAACTTTCAATTTTAAAAGATTAACATCGGAGGCAAGTCTATCAACTCTAGAAGCGATAGTATCATTTTATCAAGCTTTTCCTCAACAGATTTGTTAAAAGCAGTTTGTGTACTAATAAATTCTTTAAGCATAGCTTCAAGACCAGAGGGTACACTCCTATTATTATTGTAAGAATTCCCATAAGAATTACCATAACCATTACCATTAAGAAGGATATGGCCTATAGTTATTACCGAGTTGTTCCTATAAGCATTGTTGTTGAAATTATTATTTTTAATGAAATTCACATCAACATTTTCTTCTTGAGAAACCAATGAAGCTAAAGGAACATTATTTGGATCTACATTAGATCTACCATTCACAAGCATAGACATAATCACATCAATCTTATCACTCAAGGAAGAGGTTTCTTCAACAGAATTTACCTTCTTACCTTGTGGAGCTCTTTCCGTGTGCCATTCAGAGTAATTTATCATCATATCATCAAGAAGTTTTGTAGCCGCCCAATGTGATGGACATAAAGGTACCTCCAGCAGCTGAATCCAATAAATTCCGCGAAGAAAAATTTAGTCCCGCATAGAAGGTTTGGATGATCATCCAAGTAGTCAGTCCATGGGTTGGGCAATTCTTTACCAAAGTTTTCATTCTCTCCCATGCTTGAGCAACATGTTCAGTATCTAATTGTTTAAAATTCATTATGCTACTTCTCAAAGATATAATTTTAGCGGGAGGATAATATCTACCAATAAAAGCATCCTTGCATTTAGTCCATGAATCAATACTATTCTTAGGCAAAGATAGCAACCAATCTTTAGCTCTTCCTCTTAATGAGAAAGGAAACACTTTCAATTTAATAATATCACCATCTACATCTTTATACTTTTGCATTTCACAAAGTTCAACAAAATTATTGAGATGGGCAGCAGCATCATCAGAACTAGCACCAGAAAATTGTTCTCTCATGACAAGATTTAGTAAAGCAGGTTTAATTTCAAAGAATTCGCTGTAGTAGCAGGTGGAGCAATAGGTGTGCATAGGAAATCATTATTATTTGCATTTGTGAAGTCACACAACTTAGTATTTTCAGGGGTATTCATTTTAGCAACAGTAAATAAAGCAAACTAGATAAAGTAAATGCAAGTAACTAATTTTTTTGTGTTTTCGATATAGAGAGCAAGACAAGTAAATAAAGTAAAACTAGCAACTAATTTTTTTGTGTTTTGATTTAGTGCAGCAAACAAAGTAGTAAATAAAATAAAGCAAGACAAAAACAAAGTAAAGAGATTGAGAAGTGGAGACTCCCCTTGCAGCGTGTCTTGATCTCCCGGCAACGGCGCCAGAAAAAGTTGCTTGATGCGCGTAGATGTACACGTCCGTTGGGAACCCCAAGAGGAAGGTATGATGCGCACAGTGGCAAGTTTTCCCTCAGTATGAAACCAAGGTTTAATCGAACCAGTAGGAGCCAAGAAGCACGTTGAAGGTCGATGGTCGCGAAATGTGATGCGGCGCAACACCAGGGATTCCGGCGCCAACTAGAACCTGCACAACACAAACCAAGTACTTTGTCCCAACGAAACAGTGAGGTTGTCAATCTCACCGGCTTGCTGTAACAAAGGATTAAACGTATCGAGTGGAAGATGTTTGCAAAGAAAATAGTAAAACACAATTGCAGATTGTATGCTATGTAAAGAATAGGACCGGGGTCCACAGTTCACTAGAGGTGTCTCTCCCATAAGATAAAAGCATGTTGGGTGAACAAATTACAGTCGGGCAATTGACAAATAGAGAAAGGCATAACAATGCATATACATGACATGGTAAATATAGTGAGATTTAATTGGGCATTACGACAAAGTACATAGACCGCCATCCAACCGCATCTATGCCTAAAAAGTCCACCTTCAGGTTATCAACCCCCTCCAGTATTAAGTTGCAAAGCAACAGACAATTGCATTAAGTATGGTGCGTAATGTAATCAACAACTACATCCTTAGACATAGCATCAATGTTTTATCCCTAGTGGCAACAGACATCCACAACCTTAGAACTTTGTCACTGTCCCAGATTCAATGGAGGCATGAACCCACTATCGAGCATAAATACTCCCTCTTGGAGTTAAGAGTAAAAACTTGGCCAGAGCCTCTACTAGTAACGGAGAGCATGCAAGATCATAAACAACACATGAACAATAGATTGATAATCACCATAATCATAGTACTCTCTATCCATCGGATCCCGACAAACACAACATATAGTATTACAGATAGATGATCTTGATCATGTTAGGCAGCTCACAAGATCCAACAATGAAGCACAACAAGGAGAAGACGACCATCTAGCTACTGCTATGGACCCATGGTCCAGGGGTGAACTACTCACTCATCACTCCGAGGCGACCATGGCGGTGTAGAGTCCTCCGGGAGATGAATCCCCTCCGGCAGGGTGCCGGAGGCGATCTCCGAATCCCCGAGATGGGATTCGCGGCGGCGTCTGTAAGGTTTTCCGTATCGTGGCTCTCGCGGGGGTTTCGCGACGGAAGCTTTAAGTAGGCGGACGCGGGGGCACACGAGGGGCCTGGGGTAGGTCGGCGCGCCAGGGCGGCCGCGCCGGCCACCCCTCCGCCGCCTCGTGGCCCCACTTCGTAGGTCTTCGGTCTTCCGGAAGCTTCGTGCAAAAATAGGACCCCGGGCGAAAGTTTCGTCCAATTCCGAGAATATTTCTTTACTAGGATTTCTGAAACCAAAAACAGCAGAAAACGGCACTTCGGCATCTTGTTAATAGGTTAGTTCCAGAAAATGCATAAATATGACATATAATGTGCATAAAACATGTAGGTATCATCAATAAAGTAGCATGGAACATAAGAAATTATCGATACGTTGGAGACGTATCACATTTCCATAGCTGTTCCGAGATATATTGCCATGCAACATCCATTTTACATTACATGCCATGTTGTCATTTATTATTTGTATATTGCTTTGCATGATTCTATACAGCTGATGTGTGGTTTACCCATGTTACGCTAGATCATTGCACATCCTGCTACACTGGCAGAGGCATACAGTTTCATACATCATGTTTTATTCATTATGAGTTATTTGTACCAAAAAGTGTGTTTTCATATTAGGATGTTGCCCCTAAAAGTGAAAAGAGCCATGGAGGCCACCAAAAAGAAAGAGAAAAGAAAAAAAAGAAAAAAAAAGAAAGAAAAAGGAAAAAGAAAAAAAGAGAATAAAGAAAAAGGGGGCAGCATTACTATCTTTTATCCACACTTGTGCTCATGTTTTAGCACTTGCATATTCATAGTCATCATTTGTGCTCATGTTTAGCACCTACACTCCATATGAGAGAGTTTTCATGTTTTACTAGTATAACTATGTGGGGAATTTACACTATAGAACTTGGGTTGTATATTCCAATGATGAGCCTCCTCAAAAGTGCTCTAGGTCTTCATGAGCAACCAAGTTGGATGCACCCCCACTAGTTCCATTGGAGAGCTTTCATACACATATAGCTCTATGTGCATTCGTTGCATGGCAATCACTACTCCTTGCATAGCTTCGATTATAAGACTTCCTCTTGTCTAGTAATCACTTATAGCTTTGTGAGACTTTCTCTCATTGACCTTCCAAACCCCCATTAACGTTCTATATGCCATAACATCCTGGTGCTAATACCAAATGCTTGCGCTCACCGGTTGAGTAGACTTCGAAACAGTTGATTCATGACGTTCATGTTTATGTTTACTTGATTGAATCCTTCTTATGTTGTGAAAATTTACTTGATGCTTGGAATGAAGGATAGAACTTCTACGCTGAATACTTAACACATCTTTAATGAACTTTGTGCGGTTTCATGTCTTTGAAGCAATAGTTCATGAAAACTACTAGCTTGTTTAACTCTTGCATTATCATCTCTTATATCAATATAGATATTTGCTTTGAGTGATTTGATCTCAGTTCACATGCTTTACATCATTATATGATCAAGATTATGTTGGTAGCATGTCACTTAAGAAATTATCTTTGTTATCGTTTTACCTGCTCGGGACGAGCAGAACTAAGCTTGGGGATGCTGATACGTCTCCGACGTATCTATAATTTCTTATGTTCCATGCTTGTTTTATGACAATACCTACATGTTTTATACACACTTTATGTCATATTTATGCATTTTCTGGAACTAACCTATTGACGAGATGCCGAAGTGCGTCCTCTTTTTCTGT
Organism: Lolium multiflorum; assembly: GCA_030979885.1. NCBI lineage: Eukaryota > Viridiplantae > Streptophyta > Magnoliopsida > Poales > Poaceae > Lolium > Lolium multiflorum. The sequence goes on from CM061747.1 coordinate 248,128,522, forward strand.
TTTTGGTTTCAAATCCTAGTAACGAAATACTCTTAATTGGACGAAATCAACGTCCGTGTTCCTATTTTGCCCGGAAGCATCCCAACACCCGAGAGCCGTGGGCCCCCGGATGATAGGTGGCGCGGCTGGGCCCCGGCCGCGGCAGCCTGGTGGGCACCCCTTCGACCCTCGCGCCGCCTCTTCGCCTATTTAAAGCTCCGCGTCGAAAACTCTTACGGAAGAAGCCACGGACGCGAAACCTTCCAGAGCCGCCGCCATCGCGAAGTCAAGATCGGGGGACAGGAGTCTCTGTTCCGCACCGCCGGACGGGGAAGTGCCCCGGGCTCCTCCATCGACACCGCGCCATCTCCACCGCCATCTTCATCACCGCTGCTGCTCCCATGAAGAGGGAGTAGTTCTCCATCGAGGCTGGGCTGTACCGGTAGCTATGTGGTTCATCTCTCTCCTATGTAGTTCAATACAATAATCTCATGAGCTGCCTTACATGATTGAGATTCATATGATGATGCTTGTAATCTAGATGTCATTATGCTAGTCAAGTGAGTTTTACTTATGTGATCTCCGGAGACTCCTTGTCCCACGTGTGTAAAGGTGTGTGTGCACCGTGTGGGTCTCTTAGGCTATATTTCACAGAATACTTATTCACTGTTATGAATGGCGTAGTGAAGTGCTTATTTATATCTCTTTATGATTGCAATGTGTTTTGTATCACAATTTATCTATGTGCTACTCTAGTGATGTTATTAAAGTAGTTTTATTCCTCCGCACGGTGTAATGGTGACAATGTGTGCACTCGTGTTAGTACTTGGTTTATGCTATGATCATGATCTCTTGTAGATTGCGAAGTTAACTATTGCTATGATAGTATTGATGTGTATTATTCCTCCTACATAAGCGTGAAGGTGACAGTGTGCATGCTATGTTAGTACTTGGTTTAGTCGTTCGATCTTTCATGCACTCTAAGGTTATTTAAATATGAACATTTAATTGTGGAGCTTGTTAACTCCGGCATTCAGGGTTCGTGTAATCCTACGCAATGTGTTCATCATCCAACAAGAGAGTGTAGAGTATGCATTTATCTATTCTGTTATGTGATCAATGTTGAGAGTGTCCACTAGTGAAAGTCTAATCCCTAGGCCTTGTTCCTAAATACCGATATCGTGCTTGTTATCGTTTTATCATTATCGCGCATTACCGCATGTTTACTTCGCAATATTACTACCATCAACGCACGCCAAAGCTATTTTCGCCATACTACTGCTCATATTCATTCATACCACTTGTATTTCACTATCTCTTCGCTAGTACACCTATTAGGTGTGTTGGGGACACAAGAGACTTCTTGCTTTGTGGTTGCGTGGTTGCATGAGAGGGATATCTTTGACCTCTTCCTTCCCGAGTTCGATAAACCTTGGGTGATCCACTTAAGGGAAACTTGCTGCTGTTCTACAAACCTCTGCTCTTGGAGGCCCAACACTGTCTACAAGAATAGAAGCACCCGTAGACATCACTTTCCCGTCGTGCATGCAAAACAGACCCATGAAATTAGCGCGTGGCCCACCGGAAATGGTGAATGGAACCTGGGTACGCGCGCACCCGTTTACGTAAAGTTCAAAATAATGCTATTTAAAAGTTTCAAAAATGTGAAGTAAAATTTTGCATGTATATACTATGTTGATACTTACTTGTGTGTGTTTTCACGGAAAAATACCATTGTATGTGACCTACACAGAAATGACAAAATGCAAATTCCTATTCCTCTGAATAGTACAAATTCCTGTTCACTATTCTCATTTGGACATTTTATCATTTTTATGCAGACCACACTCAATGGTATTTTTTCGTGAAAACTTACACGAGTAAGTATCAACATAATATGTACATGCAAAAATTTACTTCACATTTTTTTGAAAATTTTTAAATAACATTTTTTGAACTTTTCGTAAACGGGTGCGCGCGCACCCAGGTTCCAAACGTCCGGGCGTGGCCCACCCGCTAATTAAGGACTTTCCCAGAAATTGCTTCTAAGAATCATTCAGACATTAACGCAAACAATTAATCTACAAACCAAATTTTCATGCTATGTACTTACCTTACATATAAACCAATTTTTGTATCCAATATTATTTGAATTTGCTTCCAATACAAATGACATTTGCTTCCATTTGGAAACGTCTTTAATTAGCGATTGGTTCATGAAATTAAGTAATGTTTCCATCGACATTTTTTTGATTCGTGAGCACTAAACTTTGCTTCAATCTAGAAGAAAATTGTGTATACCATAAAAAAAAATTTGCTCCCAACAAATTTCAAGATTTTTTACATCGACTTGAGAATTGCTTGCAGTAAACTGGTACTCTGCTGCCATGTAACAAAAAAATTATCTATACAGAAAAAACTTCTCATGATTACAAACATGTTTCAAACAAAATAGGGATGTATGAGCTATTTATAAAGGGATGTGATGCTTCCGAAGAAATGAATATTTGCTTCCGAAGAAATGAATATTTGCTTCCGAAGAAATGGAAATCAGCTTCCGCCTTCCTTCATCCTAACACCACACCTTTGAAATGAAGAGACGAAGTAGGGTTTCAGCTTGCTTCATGCTGGGAAAAGGGAGTTGCAACAGCATGTTAGGTGGTATAAACATCCCAGTGTCAAATAATTTTTATAATTTGAAGGCAAACTCTGAAACCAGAATGTCCACAAACAAAAGAGAAGCCACAGAGCTGATCAGATGCATCATGTGTAACACAAATGAAACATATAGGAAGCATATAATACCGTAATAGTTTTTAAACAAACTAAATAGTTCGTCACACATGCAAATAAAAATACAAAGCATGGCTGCAGAAATCCATATAGACGTAAGAAGGATGCAATCGGAGATTTATAAAGCATGTACATATTTGAAGCATGATATAAGGTGCAATCAACGTATATGCATATGCACAACTTTATAAGAAAATGCTAATTGCATTGACCTGAATGTGCGCATTGTAAAAGTACAGATTTCAAGGATGTCATACCGTGCATCCTTCCTTTTTGCAACACAAATACGAAATACAGGAAGCATGTTGCAATGTTTAAAATAAGTCAAATGGAAACATATATACGCAACTAATCGGAAGCATGGTTTTATACTCACAATGTATCTAGACTCAAGAAGCATGTGTAGGAGATATAAGAAGCATCGATGCAAATTTAAGAAGCAAGATTGTGTGCCGGTCCTCTAGGCATAAGAAGCACATACTGGGTATATCTGTATATATGAAGCACCAAATCTCTGTAGCAAAGTGATATCACAACACACTGGAAGCATTTAAATTTTGAAACTAAAATTAGCATGCTAAAATATCTTGCGGGGCATGTAGGCAGTTGCTAAAATAAATAAACGACAACCGTAAAGTGAGATCTTGTGAGCCTATGTCAAGGTGTCAAATTCAGCAGGGATAAACCATAACATGAACACACATCAACTTGAGTCAAGTTATACTCATAGCACTAGCAGCTTTGTAGTCTAATATTGTAACCTAATATCAGGATCCAAAATTATTTGTAGAGATCGGAGGCATGATATTGTGTGAAATTGTAGTAAACTATGTAGAAGCAAACACCCAGTAGTTATGAAATATTCAAACATTAATGTGAAAGCATGGAAACATAGAAGCTTCCAATTGTTTGCATGCAGCTCACTAAATATATGTAGAAGCAGAAATATCTGAGAACCATAAATATAACAATGGTTTGGGTTTGCTCTAATTTATCTGTATATGTAGCTAACTTCATTGTCATCATCAGTGTATAATTCTTGAGAACCATGGTAAACATGAAGCGTGGATATAAATCTCACGCAGCATAACAAGCAGTAAAATTCTTGAGAACCATGGTAAACATGAAGCGTGGATATAAATCTCACACAGCATAACAAGCACTACATGGATGAACGAAACCTTATTTTTGCCGAAACATGAACATTAATAATGTTACTACACAAAGATCTAGAAAGATGCATCATACGACCACATGTAGGCTACATAGATCAGCTGTCAAATTGATTTCACAAAAGAATATATAAATGAATACAGGGATTTTGTGTCTGATAATGCAGAAAAGAGACGCACATTGGGTCCAGTTCAGTAGCTATTACCTTCTTCCTTAATCATGTTGTCGTCGGAGGGATCGAGAGGCTCCCGTGGGCAGAGAAGACCGCCAACGACCCCTGTTTTGGCCGGTTCATAGCCTTGATAGTCCGGTCGAGCCGCCTCCAGCCCCTACTTCCGCCGGCCGCCAGTCAGTTCTACCACGGCGACGACGGAGCGTCATGCGTGTCGGCACAGGAGATGCCGATGTGGAGTTGTAGGCCTGGATCATAGGATGCGGCGCTGCAAGAGAGACGATGTGAGGCGTCGCGGCGACAGATGAGGAAAAGAGGAAGGCGCGCTCCTAGGAGAGGGGACGGGGTGGTGCGAGGCAGGGGAGGAGTGCCCGGATGCGAGGCGAGGTGGCGCGGCGTTTTGCTCAATTGGAGGAGGTAGGCGTTTTTGGGGGAGACGTTCCGGAATTAACGTGCCCAATTATGGAAAGTGAAAAAAAAGCAGGTTATGCGATGGTTTGTTTCCAATCGGACCCCGGTAAGTAGTGTTTACCAACTAAAATCTCCTTTGAAATATAAGCATTCGTAGAAAAATTATGCGCCACCAAATTAGCATCCCTCGGACAATGTTGAAAAGAGATATCTAAAATTGCATTTGCTTTAGTGAAGCAGTCCAACATGATAGCTGAAAATGAGCACCAAGCTTCAATCGTGCCATTGCAAATTTGCATTAGTTCTAGAGAATCAGATTCCACAATGACCAAAGCACAATCCAACTGCTCAATCAATTCCACACCTTTTAGGAGTTCCATAGCCTCAGCCGTTCTTGCATTCAAGATATTCTCCAAAGGCTCAGATTTACCGGCAGTCGTCTGTCTAAGGTGGTTACGAAGAACAGCTCCCATCACTCCAGTTCCATCAGAATGGAAAGAGGTATCCACGTTTAACTTATAAAAACAAACCTTCGGCTGAATCCATCTCACAACCTTCTGTAGGAATTTGTAGCATAGAAAACAAAAAAATTATATGCAACAATGACGACCACCAAGATCTAATCTAGGAGATGTATGTAATGATACGGTAGCATGTAACAATATAATAACTTGATTTGCGTACCATTGCAAATCGGGTGCGGAAACTTAACAGTTGGTGTGATGTAGACGATCACGATCTATTTAATCTTGGTGATCCAACTTGATCAACTCCGTCGCTTGTGCGATGGTCCCGAGGTGTGCACACGTACAGCTTGACGGCGTTGGATCCTTCTTGTTCCAATAAGTTGGTGTCACGACGGCGTGGCGACGAACATGGTGCAAATTCAGCAGGGCTTCTCCCGGACTATGTTTTCAGAGTTCGCCGGAATTAGGGTTCCGGTGTTCATTGGCGGAGGTCCGAGGACCAACGGAGGTAAACGGCGGAGGACGGAGGAGGACCCTGACGAGGACGGGCGACGGCCGACGGCACCGATGAGGCCGGCGACGAGCGGCGGCGGCAAGGTGCCAGCGGCGCTGGGCGTGGGGAGCCTCGGGGATGCGTGGCTCTTGTGGACTTGGTATATTGTGGCCAGTCCCTGGGGCACCCGTATATAAAGGTTCGGACCCAAGAGGCCGTACGATCTCTGAATCCTAATTGGACTCTCGGTTAAACCTTGTCAAACACATATTGGAACCAAATAAGGAAGTCCCCAAGTGAATCGGAATAGGAAGAGGAAAGCTCTTCCCTCCCACTCCCAAACCGAGTGGAGGGAGGGTTCTCCCTCTCCCACTCAGCCACGGTGGCAAGCCGGCCCACTTGGAGCGTGGGTGGGGCCCACCCGGCCTTAGGCTAGGTGGGTTCCCCCTTTCGGAACTTTCCGGTATAAACGAAAAATACGGAAGTTTCCAGAATCATTTCGATACTTTGCATATATGTTCCTATAGGTTTGTCGCCCTTTTCTAATCCATCTTTGATATCCCCGAAACCATTCGGGACACCGAAACAACTACACTTGATATCTCCCTATCCCTAGCGGCGTCGAATCTTAAGTGTGTGACCCTACGGGTTCGAGATTATACGGACATATATAACTATGTCCATAGCCAATGGTTAATAGAGGATCTGGAGATCCATATTAACCCCCACATATTCAACGATGATCTTATCGAGTGAACCAGTTATGTCATTTATATATGATTCCCATGTCATGTGATATCTTAGTTATCCGAGATTTGATCGTTGGTACCTTCATACCTTGTTCTTATCTCGTTACCATTAAGTACTCTTTTCTTGTCGTAATAGCGCAGCCTTTTTCTTTTTGACTTGGAACGCTGACATTCCATTAAACTTGAACGGCAAAATCGCCGTACAGGGCCCTGCTTACATCAACGGGGACGTGCTCAAACCACTCTTGGTGGTCATTCTGTACCCCAGCCATACCCAAGGCAGCTAAAGTATGAGCAGGCTTATTACATATTCTTGGTACGTACATAACTTTGAAATCGATAAACAAGGTTTGCAGAAGGAATTTTGTTTCTCTGAATAGTGCACCCAGCTGAGCTAGATCATATTCCCGCGATGTTACTGCAGTTTGGAGAACTTTGCAGTCAGTTGCGAGAACGATGCGGCCGATTCCTTGACGGTTCGCCATGTCAATTGCATGCATCATGTAACCTAGTCACGGGCTTGCAAGCGATTGAGTGTGTATTACCGAGAGGGCCCAGAGAATATATTTCCGTTACTTGATGTACAAATCTCACTCTTGATAACATACAACCCAACAAGTGTCTTATTGAATACATACGAGATAGCTTTATGATCACCCAATAACGAAGTGATGTTTGCAACAAGCTATGCATTCTTTCCATGCCTGGGAGTTGTATAATTTCATGGTTAAAGGAATAGTATGGATGACAACGGGAAAACTTCGCAATTAGAACTATGTAACACGATCAATTGCTATGATTTGATTCGGTCAAGTCCATCATATTATTCTCCTTAATAATATGGCATCGCTAACAAGTGACACTATGTCCATGGCTATGGAAACCAATAACCAACACTTATTTCACGAACTAGTATAGAGGCATACTAGGGACACATTGTGTTCATATTTCATACATGTATTATATTTTCAGATAATACAATAAACATGGTATATAAACATTTTCATGAACATAGATGGGTGATAATAAACATTCCTTAAATATTGCCTCTTGACACCAAATCCTTTCACCTTCTCCTTTGAATTATGGTTGACTGCTCGGAAATCTAATGTCAGTGTGTTAATAGCAAACACTGTACTAGATTGGGTCCGTTGTGGAGTTGGCTTGATTGGCTAGGTGGAACGCAGACGATATACATGGACAAACCATACAACTCAAACTCTAGAATTATCTACTTCTTTAGTCAAAACATGGACATCCATATTTACACACATATGTTGAGTTCCAAAATATTCAAGGATGCTAAAATGGAACATACACATATTAAAACAATATATAATTAAGGGCATGAAATGCTAAAATGGAACTTACACATATAAAAACAATATAAAATTAAGGGCATAAATAAAATCTATGAAAGTACACACGTGATTAGGTTTTATGTAAGGGCATTGCGTCAATTTAAAATATTAAGAAAAACAACATAATCCCGATTGCATAAGTATTTCCCATTAATTACTACAAGGGTCTTCAGAATGGTAGACTTAAAAATTATATGTCAACTACATATAAAATACCATATTATTATATGGTTAATTTTACCTAGAACTATAAATATGCATATTTAATATCTACGGTATGTTTATGAAACAAGTCAATTAAAAAGCAAAATATGTTCAATATATATAAGAAATAATAATTGATTATAAATAATAATATATGAACCCATTAATCATGTACCCAAATTTATCTAGCTCACTTTGTTATTGTCGTTTTCCCGCAATAGCATTGTCGTTGACCCCTTGCAGCGCTGCATGCTCGGGTTTTAGGTATTTTGTGTCTCCGACTGTAGCATCAGGTGTCGCCGTTCGTAGCATCGCCGACAACCACAAGTAGCAGCGCCTATCCACCGATGTAGCACCGAGTTGTGCCTAGCAGCATCACCACCTATCCATATTGTCACCATCGCCTAGCTTGCGCTCGTAGCTCGTAGCCTCTGCGTCCACGATTTCTCAATGGGGAGGTAACAACTGTGGTGGAGGTCCTACGTACCAGTGTGTCTTTTTTTTCTTCCGCCACAAACACTCCTGATGAATTCAATTGTTTTTCTTTCTAAAAACAACTTGTAAGATATTGTTCAACATTTCCTATTTCTATCCATGTTACCGTTAGCCAATTGGCCTTTATGTCTGGTGTTGTTAAAAAGGGTGTTCGACATGTTTTTGTGTACACGGCGGCCGCTCGCGATGAAGTTTTGAGTGCCAGACTGAAACAGTACTCAGCAGGTTAAGCTGTCGTACACGGTGAAGCTAATCATTTACTTGATTAATTAAACTGCATACTGGAGCTATTAAATCAATTGATCTAAATTATACAACAGCATGGCGCGTTCAGGCAGCTAGCATTTGCGCGAGCGCCTAAACAATGTCATAGGAACGCAATTAACTTAACTATTTTACAGAGATATACGGGTGCAAGCCAAGATACTACAACGTATATATGTACGCTTCGGCCGGCCGGCCGGCCGCGTGTATGCGTATCGTTTTCTGAATTGTTTGCTGCAGGATACAGATTATAGGGGCGATAAGCATCACAACAAGAACGCCCCAACGGCCGCGATCTTCCAGCGGAGCTAGCGCGTGCAAGGCCCGGGATAAGTTTCGTCGCCCGCAATTCTCTGAAAAGGCGAGGCGCTGCATAGTTATCCGTCCGCTGTTGTGCCTATATAAAGAGACACAGCTCGCAGCCACGGAGGGAGGAGACGAAGGCGGACGGGGAGAAAACACACAAGACGTGTTGAATATATAAGCAAATATCCATATGAAATAATCCGTAAATGTAATTGATAAATCATGACTAGGGAAATAACAAATAAACTAATCATGCAGACTAGTAAGATAGATGAACAGATCACATCTAAACAAGACAAACCGATCGCATCTACCACAGTAACTAGAAGAAGAAACTCTAACAGAGACTAAAGAGAAACGACAAGATCACATACTTCGCAGCAGCGTCGTTGTCGCCCATGTTGAGGTTGTCGAAGAAGTCGCTGAGATCCGGGAAGAAGTTGTCGGTGTGGAGGAACTCGTCGTCCGAAGACGACGTCGTGCTGCCAGTAGTCGCGTCGAGCGCTCCCCAAAACCTTATTGCCCCTCACCCGTACAGGTTCACGAGAGGCAGGTTCCGGAGGCCTATGTCCGGCGGTGCACGCCGACGGACGGGATGAGGAAGACGAAGGCGGCGGCACAATGAACTGCAAACAGGTAGTCGCATATGTGGCACGTACAGGCTAGGGTTCTCGTCCGCGCTTATATAGTGCGGCTCGGGAAGGTCGTGGGCGCCCACGTACGAGTTCACGATCCAGAAAAATCGGAACGAAACGGCTGAGTTAACGCGTCCGTTAATAGCTCATAATTGTGATTGATTACACAATTAATTTCCGAACAGCAAAAAGATAAGCTCGGCTCGGCGAGATTCCCGCAACCCGCGGCGTGTCGTGACGGGCGGGCGGCGGAGGAGGAGGCGCGAGGGCTCTCTCTCTTCTCACTCACTTACTAGGACTAGAACAGCCCACCTTATATACCACTCCAACTCTCTCTCAACTAGCAATGTGGGACTAAACTTTAGCCCCCACTAGTGCCACTGATTTATGATATGGGCCATGTGAGTTTCAGAATTTGATAATGGGCCATGGGCCAAAGGCCAAATGCCCACAAATTCCAGCAATCCCCCACAAACTCTCATTGGCACATCTCATCGATAAGTTTCCAGAACATTGTTTTATATACCGGTATGTCGTGGAGACTGTTAAGTTGAACTTCCACTTAAAGCTTCATATTACACTAGATTGCAACTTGGATAGTGGACTATGCCTTGAACTACAAGTTTTCTGCGCACTAGCTTCATACAAAGCCTAGACCGATACTAGGCTGCCGCGAGGCTTCCTCGCGGTTTGGAGCTTATACGTCATACTCCAGGGCCTTTCATGAGTTTACTAGAGAGCACCCAACTCTCATAGATTGCGACGTTTAACAATCAGACTCATATAGGTGTGTTCTTCAAAAGATGTTCTGCAGGACAACATCTCTGCTAAAATAAGCCACTTAGAACACATTAAGATAATTATCAACCTGCCATGCAGATTAGGAGAGTATTGCATCTTACGGAGTGGTAAAATTGCTATAGGGATATATACTCTCCTCTCAGCTGACCAACAGCTTGTCTCCCAGTTCTAATTCACGGGATCTCCGATCACATAGAGTGGGTTACCACCGTGGACAGCTCATAGTGTGGGTCTCATACCCATCTCCTCGATGCATTTTCTATCACATTTCGTGATAGTCCCTTTGTGAAGGGGTCTGCCAGGTTTCTAGACGTATGGATATAATCCAACGCTATAACTCCGGAGTTTCTCATTTTCCTGACAGTTTTCAGTCTCCTCTTCACATGCCTTGATGACTTCATATTATCCTTAGAACTGTTTACTTTGACGATCACAGTTTGATTATCACAGTTCATAGGAATAGCGGGTATTGGTTTCTCAACCACGGTAAGTCCATCAAGAGCTCACGAAGCCACTCGCTTCAACAGTGGCTGTGTCTAATGCGGTGAGTTCTGCTTCCATAGTTGACCTCGTAATGATGGTCTGCTTGCAAGACTTCCAGGAAACAGCGCCACCTCCAAGTGTAAACAAATAACCACTTGTGGCCTTAGTCTCATCAGCATCAGATATCCAATTTGCATCACTATAACCCTCAAGTACCCTTGGATACCCAGTATAGTGAATGCCATAACTCGCAGTGCCTTTCAAATAGCGCAAAACTCTCTCAAGAGCATGCCAATGAACATCTCCAGGTCTAGACACAAAACGGCTGAGTTTACTTACAGCAAAGGAGATATCAGGCCTCGTGGCGCTGGCTAAATACATAAGCGAGCCAATGATCTGCGAATATCGCAATTGATCTCTAGCAATTCTTTTATTCTTTCGAATTATCACACTAGGATCATAAGGCGTTGGAGAAGATTTGCAGTCGCTATACCCGAAGCGACTCAGGATCTTTTCCACATAGTGGGACTGAAGCAATGTAATCCCACCATCGTCATCCTTCAGCAGCTTGATGTTTAAGATCACATCAGCTACTCCCAAGTCCTTCATCTCAAAACAACGAGATAGGAAATCCTTGACCTCCTTAATCACAGTAAGGCTGGTCCCAAATATCAATATGTCATCGACATAGAGACATAGAATAACTCCCTCGCCCCCACCATGGCGATAGTATACACACTTGTCAGCTTCGTTTACAACAAAGCCTTGCCAAAGTTCTTTCAAACTTCTCATGCCACCGCTTAGGCGCTTGCTTAAGCCCATACAAAGACTTCAACAACTTACACACCTTTCCTTCCTGACCATCTACTACAAATCCATCGGGCTGCTCCATATAAATTTCCTCTTCAAGCTCTCCATTTAGGAAAGCAGTCTTAACATCCATTTGATGAACAAGAAGACCATGTGAGGCAGCCAAAGAAAGTAGTACTCGAATAGTGGTCAGTCGAGCTACAGGTGAGTATGTATCAAAGAAGTCTTCGCCTTCTTTCTGAGTATAACCCTTGGCCACAAGACGTGCCTTGTACTTTTCAATAATACCATCGGGCCTAAGCTTTTTCTTGAACACCCACTTGCATCCCACAGGTTTGCACCCATAAGGACGATCAGTAACCTCCCAAGTTCCATTAGCTAAGATGGAATCCATCTCGCTTTGACAGCTTCCTTCCAGTAGTCGGCATCTTGAGATGCATAGGCTTCTGAAATAGAAGTGGGAGTATCATCCACGAGGTACACAATGAAATCATGACCAAAAGACTTTGCAGTCCTCTGTCTCTTGCTCCTTTTGGGAGCTTCATTGTCATCCTCCACAGGATTGTCAAAGTGTTCTATAGCCATGGTAGGTTCAGGAAATAATTCCTGAGTAGATGAACTGGGCATCTCCTGAATTGATGAGCTAGACGTTTCCTTCATAGGAAAGATATCCTCAAAGAAAGTCGCATCATTCGACTCCATAATTGTACCAACATGCATGTCGGGTACCTCAGATTTTACTATCAAAAATCTATAGCCAATGCTATGAAAAGCATATCCCAGAAGAACACAATCCACGGTTTTTGGTCCAAGCTTGCGCTTCTTGGGTATCGGCACATTTACTTTCGCCATACAGCCCCAAGTTCGTAGGTAAGAGAGTTTCAACCTTTTCCTTTCCCATTCCTCAAAAGGGTAATGGTTTTGTTCTTTGTGGGGACACGGTTTAGGACATGACAGTCAATATCGCCTCCCCCACCATGCCTTGGATAGACCCGATGTATCTAACATGGCGTTAACCAAATCAGTTAGAGTACGGTTCTTTCTTTCGGCCACCCCATTTGACTGAGGTGAGTAGGGAGGCGTCCTCTCATGGATAATACCATGTTCCGCACAAAAAGAATCAAACTCGTTGGAAAAATACTCTCCACCACGATCAGACCTTAGCCGCTTGATCTTTCGATCAAGTTGGTTTTCTGCTTCAGCTTTAAAGATTTTGAAGTAATGAAGAGCTTCATCTTTAGATTTCAGGAGGTACACATAACAATATCGAGTAGAGTCATCAATTAAAGTCATGAAGTATCTTTTCCCTCCTTTTGTCAATTCGCCATTCATTTCACAAAGATCCGAATGTATAAGCTCCAGCGGTGCCAAGTCTCTTGCCTCCGCAGTCTTGTGAGACTTACGTGGTTGCTTAGCTTGCACACATACTTGGCACTTGGATTTCTTGACAATAGCAAATTTCGGAATTATATTCATATTCGCTAGCCGCGTCATGCACCCAAAATTAATATGACAAAGTCGTGAATGCCAAATATCGGACTCACTATCATTGCAAACATGATTAATAATTTGAGTACATATGTCTGACAGAGATAAGCGGAACAAGCCTCCGCACACATAACCCTTTCCAACAAATTGTCCACACTTGGAAATTACAACTTTATTGGACTCAAAAACCAACTTAAAACCATCTCGACATAAAAGCGATCCGCTAACGAGATTCTTATTAATGGAGGGAACGTGCTGCACATTCTTCAGCTGGATGGTCTTCCCGAAGTAAACTTCAGATCCACCGTACCAACACCACGAACAGAAGCACGTGAGCCGTTTCCCATCAGCACGGAGGAAGTCCTTGCGACCTGATAAGAAGAAAACATAGACATATCGAACATACATGTGTATTGGCTCCGGTGTCTATCCACCAATCAGGAGAATTACATACTGAAAGGACAGTAGGAGAAATACCGCAACGTCCTTCATCTCAGTATCAACGCCAATAACAACATTTGCGGACTTGCCGCTGTTCCCACGCCGATCATGGCGTTTCAATCAGAGCCCAATGTCCAGGAGCGCCACAAACATGGCAGTTCCCTTTCTTCTTATAAGGAGTCTTCCTCTTGAAGTTGGTTGAGTTTGAGGCTTTGTTCTTCTCGTCAAACTTGCCTTTTCCATTGTTCTTATTCTTAGACTTGTGGGATTGGAAGTTTTCTTCTGTACCACATTGACACTGGAACCTCCCTCAAAACTACGAGCACGTGTGTCCTTTGCTCTCGCCTTCTCTTCCACATGAAGCGAGCCAATGAGATCCGAAACGGAAAACTCTTGTCTCTTATGTTTCAGAGAAGTAGCAAAGTTCCTCCACGAAGGAGGAAGCTTGGCAATAATGCCACCGGCCACAAATTTGTCCGGTAAGGTACACTTAAACTGCTCGAGTTCCTTGGCAAGTGACTGAATCTCATGAGCCTGCTCAACCACGGAGCGCTCATCAGTCATCCTGTAGTCATAGTATTGCTCCATGACATACAGTTCAGTGCCAGCGTCCGAGACCCCAAACTTGGCCTCGAGCGCATCCCACGCATCTTTACCATGGTCGAAAGCCATGTACGGGTCAACAATGTTGTCCCCAAGAATGCTGAACAAGGCCGCCTTAAACATGGCGTCGACCTTCTCAAACTTTCCTCCTCCTCTGCAGAGAGAGGCCCCTCAGGTCTAGCATCTGTGGCGCTAAAACAGCCTAGGTTTGTAAACCATAGGACTGCCTTTGTGCGCCACCTCTTGTAATGCATACCATCAAAGGAGGGAGGTCGAGTAGCGGCAGCAATGCTGCTTGAATTGATTTGCCTATATTCAGGTTTTTGGATTGTTGAATATATAAGCAAATATCCATATGAAATAATCCGTAAATGTAATTGATAAATCATGACTAGGGAAATAACAAATAAACTAATCATGCAGACTAGTAAGATAGATGAACAGATCACATCTAAACAAGACAAACCGATCGCATCTACCACAGTAACTAGAAGAAGAAACTCTAACAGAGACTGAAAGAGAAACGACAAGATCACATACTTCGCAGCAGCGCGTTGTCGCCCATGTTGAGGTTGTCGAAGAAGTCGCTGAGATCCGGGAAGAAGTTGTCGGTGTGGAGGAACTCGTCGTCCGAAGACGACGTCGTGCTGCGTAGTCGCCGGAGCGCTCCCCAAAAACCTGATTGCCCCTCACCCGCGTTCAGTTCACGAGAGCAGGGTTCCGGAGGCCTCTGTCCGGCAGTCGGTGCACGCCGACGGACGGGATGAGGAAGACGGCGGCGGCACAATGAACTGCAAAGGTAGTCGCATATGTGGCACGTTGCTAGGTTCTCGTCCGCGCTTATATAGTGCGGTTCGGAAGGTCGTGGGGCGCAGCCCACGTACGAGTTCACGATCCAGAAAAATCGGAACGAAAACGGCTGAGTTAACGCGTCCGTTAATAGCTCATAATTGTGATTGATTACACAATTAATTTCCCGAACAGCAAAAAGATAAGCTCGGCTCGGCGAGATTCCCGCAACCCGCGTCGTGACGAGGCGTGGCGAGGCGGGCGGCGGAGGAGGAGGAGTGCGCGAGGGCTCTCTCTCTTCTCACTCACTTACTAGGACTAGAACAGCCCACCTTATATACCACTCCAACTCTCTCTCAACTAGCAATGTGGGACTAAACTTTAGCCCCCACTAGTGCAGCCACTGATTTATGATATGGGCCATGTGAGTTTCAGAATTTGATAATGGGCCATGGGCCAAAGGCCAAATGCCCACAAATTCCAGCAAGACGCAGATCACACCAACACCCATCCACTATACACACACGTTATCGATCAGGAGAAGGAAGAAGCCATGGATATGAAGCTGGCGTCTCTCTAAACGGTGAGAATCACGGTTGAATATTTCTCCTTCCTCTATCTCTCTTTCTCTCCAAGACACGCACACATGCATACGGCTGCACGGTGACGTCGGAGCTGACATCCGATGACGGCGACGTCGGGGCTGCCGGCGTACAGCCCGGTGTCATCCGCCACGGCGAGGATGACGACGTCAAGGCTGACGGCGTGCACATCTGGGCTCCATCTTCAACTCTACACCAAGCCGCGACGACGACGTCCGTGACGAGGCTATTGGCTGTTGCGCGGCGCCATCAACACCATCCGCCGCAGCGACAACGACGCTCGCGACGAGGCTGCCGGCTGCTGCGCGGCGCCATCAACACCACCACGAGCCGCGACGACGACCTCCGCGAGGAGGCTGCAACGCGGCGCCATCTTCATCATCCACAAGCCGCGACGATGACGTCCGCGAGGAGGCTGTCGGCGTGCAGCGCGGCGCCATCAGCACATCCACGAGCCGCGACGACGGCGTCCGCGAGGAGGCTGCCGGCGTGCAGCGCGGCGCCATCAACTCTACAGCATGCCACCGACGACGACGTCAGGGCTGCTGGCGTACAGGCTGGCGCCATCCACCATGGCGAGGACAACACCGACCTTGATGAGGCTGCTGGCGTGCAGCGCGGCGCCACCTCCACGGCGCCCACGAGCCGCGACGACGACAACCTCGACGAGGCTACCGGCGCGTAGAGCGGCGCCATCTCCACTACCGACGAGGCGCAGCAATGGCATTTGTGCCAAGGCTGCCGGAGTACAGAGCGGCGCCATCTTCACCACCGGCGAGGCGCAGCGATGACGTCCATCGAGGCTGCCGGCGTGCAGCGCGGTGCCATCTCCATCATAGCGCGAGGCGCAACGACGACGAGTCCGTGGCGCCATCTCCACAGCACCCGCGAGGCACGACGACGACGAGTCCATGCCAAGGCTGCCAATTTGCAGCGCGGCGCCATCTCCGGTACACCCGCGAGATGCGGCGACGACGTCCGTGCCGGGGCTGACGGCGTGCAGCGTAACGCCATCTTCAACTCTACACCATGCCACCGACGACGACGTCGGGGCTGCCGGCGTACAGCCCAGCGCCATCTGCCATGGCGAGGACGACACCGACCTTGACGAGGCTACCGGCGTGCAGCGTGGCGCCATCTCCATGGTGCCCTCGAGCCGCTACGTCGACGACCTTGACGAGGCTGCCGGCGTGCAGCGCGGCGCCATCTCCACCACGAGCGATGGCACCATCCTTGTCAAGGCTGCCGGGGCGCAGCGCGGCACCCTCTCCACCTTCTGCGAGGCACGACGACGACGTTCGTGCTAGGGCTGCCGGCGTGCAGCGCGAGGCCATCCTCTCCACTTCCGCGAGCCGCGACGATGACGTCCTTGACGGGGCCGTTGGCGCGCAGCGCCGCACCCTCTCCATGGTGCCCGCAAGGAGGGACGACGCCATCCTCGACGGGGCTGTCGGCGCAGCGCGGCGCCATCCACACCATTCGCCAGGCGTGACGAGGACGCCCGTGCCGGGCTGCCGGTGTGCAGCGCGGTGCCATCTCTACTCTACGACGCCAACATCCTTGCTGGTGTGCAGCTGTGGCCCTGAACTCACCAGAGCTGGAGCGGCTCTCGCAGCCATGATGTTTGGGAGCTGGGCGCGACCAATGGCGATGCGGCGTGGCTACCAGCTTACTATGTACGTGTGGCCGTACACCTCTTAGCGTGTACGCATGTACACTACAACGTTGGACCCTGAAGGCCACAAGCACATGCCCCCCGGCACTCCCGTTCGAGCCATCGATGCGATAGGCTCTCGAGAACGATGTCACAGTGAAGCTAGTCGTGTGCGCCGGCGGGATGAGCTGGCAAGCTTGTCCATGCCAAGCCTACATGCCTCGAGCTATCATGCACGTGCATGGCAATACACATGCATCTGCTATCCAGGCACAATATGGCTAGCTACTGGTTAGCTAGAGCATGGCACATAGACCAGACGGGCCACTCGACGCCAAGACACGGGGCGTGCCTCCACAGCCAACGGCACACTTGGGTGCGGTGCGTCGGTGCTGGCCAAAGCATCATGTCACCACCAACCTGAGAGCGACTTCAAGGCGTGGCGGTGCCTCGGATACTACTTACACCCACGAACCAGACGACGCCCACACTACTAGCCGCACTGAGGTGGCTCTTGACGGGCGGCCTCACCTTTCGAGGCACGATGGCGCCTTTGATGCTAATTCTCCACGATCCTGTGAGACGGTCTTCTTGTCTACGCTGACAGCCATTAACTTGGCGTTGGTCCAAGACGAGACGCCGACCACATTGGATATGCTGATATGCGTGGCATGCGACGGTTTCACACCGACGTCGATCTCCGTCAACAACTTACTCCCGCGAGGCATACCCCTTGCGCGCCCCGACGAGGCCACTGGTCGTCAAGAAGTCCCAACTGAGCGGACCCATGCTATTCCAACCCCAATTACATCAACACCGTCAAGACCGACGAGGCGCGACGGCGAGGGCGGGCATGGCCGGTGTAAAGGCCATGCTTCTTGCGGCGCGTGTACCGACGAGGACACGGGCTCTGCCGCTACCCACACACACCACCACATCATGCATGGAGAACGCGAAGCGACGACGATGAAGACGACCACACGGCTTAATCGGAGGTGTCTCGCGGCGTAACCCGCGGGAGTAATTAACCGGGTGCCTTCCGAGGCCCCGGGAACCAGGAGATCACAATCGCCATAGTCAGGTTGGCCGCGCGAGCAGGCCACGGAGCGCTTTGTATTCGGGAACTTGTACTTTGTTTCTCCAAGAGAGATTAATGAAATGCATGCTTCCCTATCTTTTTCTTGTGTACTACAGTACACTGGCACGCCCGCACTTCTTTTATTATACCTCGGCGCATGAGAAAAACACGCTACTATCCTCCCCCTCAACGTAGCTCATCTGTCTTTCACAGACGTTTTTCTCGTGTCAAACAAATTGGCACACCCGGTGGGACGTGGTTCTCCTCCCATCTTTGCTTCATTGTGGTCGTCAAAATCTTCTTTGCCCGCTCATCCAATCCACACAACATCATGCATGAGAAGCCACTAGCATGGATCCCCGCTGATCAAGAATCCTCTTCATGCATGAGGACTCTCCCCCGGAGCCTTGGGTGATCCACTTCGGAGCCATGCTGCCGCCCATGGTCTCATCACGCATGACACCAAGACATACATGCACCAGGCCCAGGAGGCTGGTGACGAACGCACGTTCGTCTGATAGCCCGCATCCACTACGCAACTACAGGAGGAAGTACCGCAAGGTGCGACGACTCCACCAACAAATGAGTTCCCGCATCGTTCGGAGCACGGTGCAAGAGGAGGATTGGTCCTTCGGCGCTAAGGACCTCGCAGACAAGGTGTTCACATGTGACTTGCCCCCTGGCGACGGGGCGAGTGAGTCATCAAGAGCGAAGGAGGCGGTGAGACGAGCCGTCATGAAGGAGTTCTGGAAACGGCGCCCCCGCAAAGAGCCTGTTCTACTAGGCTATACGGTCTCCACCAACTCTGAAGATGCTCGGAGAGGCATGTGTGCACCATGCTTCCACACTTCGGCGGTAGATGGTCGTTCCATCCGCAACGACAACAGGTTCGCCGTTCTTCGGAGCGAGGCGCCTGCACCACGCGGAGAGGACCTGCAGCAGGAGTTCCGTCAGCTACAGGAGCATATGGACAATATCCAAAGGCGGCTCCGTGAGCAAGGAGCGCCAAGTTCTTCATCTGCGGAAGCCGGGGGAAGGATGAGGCGCCAGGCCCCTAGCCATCGTCCTCAACATGAACGCCAAACTTTGGGTCCTCGACGACAAGCTTCACCCACCCGATACGTTCAACGGGGGCATCCTAACATGCCCCCACATTGGAACCGGTGGTCGCAATGCCCAGAAGACGAGAGGAACCCTCGTCCCCTTCAACAATGGAGACCTCGGGATCCTCCACGAGCTCCACTTCCTCCTCGACCTTCATCACCTGCTAGGCGTGGGGACCAACTTCAGGTGCAACCTTTGAGGGAAGCACGCACCTCATCCATGAGGCGAACTGCACCGCCGCATCCACCTACGGCGTTGGTGCCTCCAAGAACCCACGGGGATCCAACGCGCCGAAGAAACCGCCGAGTTCTATACAAAGAACATGGGGACTTGGTGCTTTTGGAGCCGCAAGAACCCCAGGCATAGAAGATCTTCCTCGACTACGCAAGAAGACTACAAGCCCTCCTTCCTGGTAGGTATGGGGAGTTCTGCTCCAATATCGCTAGGGCAGGCTCTTCTAGTTCTGCTCCAATATCGCTAGGGCAGGCTCTTCTACGTCCGCCATCAATGCCAATCATGTTGAGGTGTCCTAGTAAGTCTGAAGACGTTGATCGGCAGCAGTAATGCGCCATCAACCATCACGCTACGAGTACGCAACGCTCCAAAGGAGGAATGTGTACCCGCACAAGGTGGCGTGGTTAGAAGAAGAATCAAGGAGATAGAAGAGGCCGCAAGGGGAGCTCGAGACAGGCAACCCCCATCCCTCTACGTATCTGTGGCTTCTCCATTGGAGAAGAGGCTTCGTCAACAATGAAGGCCGAGCCCAAGGTGGCTCGCCTGCTGGAGAAGGCTGGGTTTACCCTTCGGCGAAACAACAGGATCCCTCCGCCCCCCGCAGTGTGCGAGACGTGGTGGAGGCAATCCGAGGATCTCATCAAGAAGAGGCACAAGGCCCAACCCAAGTTCGGTCTCGGTTACATCGAACTTGGCGGCTCCGACGACGAAGAAGAGGGGCCATCCTACGTCCCACGAGCTACGTGACATGCTACGTCTGTCTCTTCAGGAGACGACACCGAACCTTCACGTCGCGGTCTTCATCGACGAAACTACAACGACAACAACCAAACCGAGGTGGGGGAGCTTGACTCGACATCAGCCCCGCAAGAGCTAGAAGACGGTGGGCAGCCCACAATCGACGAGCTCGTGGAGGTCAACCTTGGGACAGAGGATGATCCACACCCCACTTTTGTTAGCGCCACGCTGACGGAAGAGGAGCGTGAAGGCTATCGAAGCTTCTTGATGGAGTATCGAGATTGCTTTGCCTGGAACTATAAGGAGATGTCGGGGCTGGACCCTCGTGTTGCCACTCACAAGCTGGCGATTGATCCACATCACCGCTCGGTCAAGCAGCCTCCACGACGCCTACGACCTGAATTTGAAGACCAAGTCATCGCCGAGGTAGATAAACTTATCCTTGCAGGTTTCATCAAGGAGGCCAAATACACTCGGTGGCTCGCAAACATCGTTCCCGTAGAGAAGAAGAACGGCCAGGTGCGGGTCTGCCAGGACTTTCGCGACCTAAACCGAGCATTCCCCAAGGAAGACTTTCCCTTGCCCATCACAGAGATGGTCGTTGACTCCACCATGGGTCATGGCGCACTATCCTTCATGGATGGTTCGTCCGGCTACAACCAAATCAAGATGGCCCAGATGACGCCATCGACACCGCCTTCAGGACCCCGAAGGGCAACTTCTACTACACCGTCATGTCGTTCGGCTTGAAGAATGCTGGTGCAACGTACCAGCGGGCCACGACCTGCATCCTCGGCAACCAGATCCACCATTCGGTGGAGTGCTACGTTGATGACATGGTGGTCAAGACCAAGGACCGCCAGGATCATCACAAGGACCTTCGGGTTGTCTTTGAGCGTCTACGACAACACCATCTCAAGATGAACCCGTTAAAGTGCGCCTTCGCCGTACAATCAAGCCTCTTCCTAGGATTTGTTGTCCACCATCAAGGCATAGAGATCGAGCCCAAGAAGATCAAGGCCATCCTCAACATGCCACCGCCTTGTAACCTCAAGGAGTTGAGGGCATTGCAAGGGAAGTTGGCATACATCCGCCGCTTCATCTCCAACCTCTCCGGACGTATCCAGCCCTTCTCGTGTCTCATGAAGAAAGGAGCTCCGTTCGTGTGGGATGAAGGGTGTCAAAGAGGCTTCGACGACATCAAGAAGTATTTGCTTAACCCACCTGTTTTGGCAGCTCCTGTGAAAGGGCGCCCTCTTATTCTTTACATTGCAGCGCAACCTACCTCGATTGGCGCCCTACTCGCTCAACACAATGATGAAGGGAAGGACGTGGCTTGCTACTACCTAAGCCGCACCATGGTGGGTGCTGAGCGGAACTACTCTCCAATAGAGAAGTTATGCTTGGCGCTAATTTTCTCCTTGAAGAAGTTGAGACACTACATGCTAGCGCTACAAATCCAGCTCGTCGCAAGAGCGGACCCTATACGGTACGTACTAAGTCAGCCTGCGTTGATGGGGCGACTAGGAAAATGGGCACTCCTCATGATGGAGTTTGACCTAACCTTTGTCCCCCAGAAAGCGATCAAGGGGCAAGCCTTGGCAGATTTCCTCGCGGCGCACCCCGTCCCCGATGATTCCCCGCTCATCACCAACCTTCCAGACGAGGAGGCATTCGCCGTCGAGTTGGAAGCGCCATGGGAGCTCTACTTCGACGGTGCTTCCCGCACGGAGGTCGACCCCGTTGGAACTCCTAGGCGGAGAGCGGGGGCGGGACTGGTGTTCAAGACACCACAAGGAGGGGTGATGTACCAATCATTCTCCCTCCTCAAGGAAGAGTGCTCCAATAACGAGGCGGAGTACGAGGCGCTCATCTTCGGCCTTCTCCTAGCGCTCTCCATGGAAGTCCGTTCCTTACGGGCCTATGGAGATTCTCAACTCATCGTGCGGCAAGTCAACGACATCTACGAGGTACGCAAGCCTGAACTGGTGCCGTGCTACAACGCGGCCCGGAAGCTCATGGAGAAATTTCAACAAGTCAAAGTGCTGCATGTTCCACGAAGCAGGAATGCACCTGCCGATGCGTTGGCGAAACTGGCATCGGCGCGGGTTCTCCCAAGTGACAAATCCACGCATGTGACGGTTGAAGAACGATGGCTTCTTCCCGCTGTCTTGGAGCTCGTCCCGGAGGAAAGCGAAGTCAATACCATCACGACAAATGTCGTGGAGGAAGACGAGTGGCTGCAACCCTTCCTCGACTACTTCAAGCACGGCAGCCTCCCCGACGACCCTGTCAAGAGGCGCCAACTGCAACGACGACTCCCATCCTATGTCTATAAGGCCGGCGTCTTGTACAGACGGTCTCATGGGCAGGAGATTTTACTTCGGTGTGTCAACCGAGGTGAAGCTGAGAAGATCCTGCAGGAGATGCACCACGGAGTCTGCGGTGGCCACCAAGGCAGGGCCAAAATGTACCATGGCATACACCTAGCTGGGTACTATTGGCCCGGCATCATGACCGACTGTCTCCGGGTAGCCAAGTCATGCCATGGTTGCCAAATCCATGGCGACTTCAAGCATCAGCCGCCGCCGCCTCTACACCCCACCATTCCCGCATGGTCATTCGATGCTTGAGGCATCGACGTCATCGGCCCTATTGACCCACCATCTTCCGGGGTACATCGCTTCATCCTTGCGGCGATCGACTACTTCTCCAAGTGGGCGGAGGCTGCCCCGCTGCAGGAGGTGAAGAGCGACAACTTCATCAACTTCCTAGAGCGAAATATCATATATCGCTTTGGGATTCCACACTGCATCACCTCCGACAATGCCAAGGCCTTCAAATCCAGCAAGGTGCATAGGTTCATGGCGAAGTACAAGTGGAACTACTCCACTGGCTACTACCCTCAAGCCAATGGGGCGATTGAAGCCTTCAACAAGACTCTTGGCAAGATACTCAAGAAGATGGTGACAAGGCACCAAAGAGACTGGCCCGATCGTATCTTCGAGTTCTTATGGGCGTACCGTGTTACAGTCCGTACCCCAACTCGGGCTACACCATATTCCCTTGTCTACGGGAGTGAGGCCGTGCTTCCACAAGAAGTCCAGCTACCCTCTCTACGGGTGGCTATCCAAGACGAACTCACCAAAGACGAACAGGTACACCTGCGGTTTCAGGAGCTCGACGCCCTGGAAGAGGAGCGTCTTCATGCCCTACAAAATCTGGAGCTTTATCGCCAGAACATGGTGAGAGCTTATGACAAGCTCGTCAAGCGGCGCGTCTTCCGGAAAGGCGAGCTGGTCCTTGTGCTCAGGCGCCCCATCGCCGTCACACACAAGACGAGGGGGAAGTTCGAGCCAAAGTGGGGAGGACCATACGCCATCGAGCAAGTCTACGACGGGGGTGCATACCAGCTGGTCGATCCTCAGTGAGCCCGGCCCATGCCTCCAATCAATGGAAGGTTCCTCAAAAAATATTTTTGCTAAACATTTGTCTCTTCCATTGCCTTTTTTTTCTATTTTTTTTAATAATGGGGAATCCTCTGTCGGCTCGATCTATGGTGCATTCTTATATGCATAGCGTGGATATTTATTTTCCCCATTTAAAAATGGACCATGTCCAACAACAAAAAAACTGGCTTTGCCCCAACACACCACGCTTGTGATTGAAGATTTGGCTACCCTGGGGCTTGTCGGAGGGTGGCACAATGTGTCAAGCTGCAAGTTGAGCGGCTCTTACACCCATAAAGCACGGCACGTACCAAGTGTATGCTTCCGGAGGCAGTGGAGAAGATTACTTGGGCACTTCATCATACTGAGGCGCCGCGCCCCATGCTTCCCGGTGTGCCACTCTCTCACAGAGGCTCACGCTCCGGGGAAGACCTTAGTAGAAAGATCATAAAAGGCCCGCCCAACTCAGCACAAGTTGGACTAGGTGTGGAGCCACGTGACAACCCTGGGGCATGCCACCATAAGCTCCAGATAAAGTGCCAGAGGGTTTCGTAGTCCACCAAGGTGAATGGTTGCCTTCCAAGTTCTCAAGGTGGGTCCCCAAGAAAGCGAAAAATAGTCCCAAAAGTTCAAGCAAAAAAGAATTACAAAGAAGCTCAAGCAAGGAAAAACTCCAAAAGAAGTACAAGCAATCTGATGAAGCCCATGGTCATTCAAATGGCCCGTACAAGCAGCCCTCACAAGACGGCAAACATCCAGAAAATCCAAGAATCAAGTATAAAGGTCCCGAAGATCGAGGGAACCATTGGAAGAAGGCGGAAGGTAGCTGTTCACCACCCCTCAACAAGGCATGGAAACTCCCAAGCCATTGTCCCAAAGCCATTCAGCCCCGTCCTACCATGCCCAAGCCTCTGGGTCCGTGGGGCATCATGTCGGGGGCATGCTAAGCTGTGGGGTTCCGCGGTACCATGATGGGCTAGGGTATGACTCTCTACTGCCTCTCGTAAGCATCTCCGAATACGGAGCCTCCACACACACGAACACGCAAGGACAAGTTACAATCGTCATGGTCTTTCGACGGTTCCCAATGACAAGTCCTTCGGCGGCCTTCTCGGATATCACACATATAGCTAGTGTATAACGGGAAAGCCAACATTTAAAAAAAATCCCAAACCAAAACCGTGTTTTTTGTTACTCTCTATCTTGCTTCGTGTTTCCTTGCTCTTGTTTCCTCGAGCCCGAGAAAGTACAGGAACATGCTTTCACAAGTTGAGTTGTGACTCGGCGCCCATGATGATGGGCTCGCCACGACCTTCAGATGTCTACACCGACCTACTTCGGCAATACCGGGATGGAGTTGACGCCGATGACTTTCCGGCAGCACATCTACATCAACACATGAAGATACGGGAGCAGTGCAACGCGCCAGTGCGGCTAGCGCTAATCTGTGGAACCCTTCAATCTAGCTAGCTGGCACCATGATGGCTAAATGGTCTCTGCTGGATTGATAAAATTTCTCCACGACGCGGCATGTTATTTCGCCGTATGTGAAATGAAGAGGAAGGAAGACTAGCCGGTTGGCTGGCATCACACACGATCCCAACCGGTCTTCTTCAAAACGCGTATGCGGACGTACCTTCCCGCACAAATCTACATCAACGCTCGGCACTCGCGACACTGCCTCTACATCAACACTTGGCACTCGCGAAATCGCATCTACATCAACGCTCGGCAGTAGTGACACTGCCTCTACATCAACGCTCGGCAGCAGCGATACTTATCTACATCAACACTCGGCGGTCGCGACACCTCCTGGAGTTGGGGGATCGTCTACATCAACAACAACCTAGTGTGCCTCCTAAGACTCGAAGGTGCAGGCT
This sequence comes from Lolium multiflorum, assembly GCA_030979885.1. Classification (NCBI taxonomy): domain Eukaryota; kingdom Viridiplantae; phylum Streptophyta; class Magnoliopsida; order Poales; family Poaceae; genus Lolium; species Lolium multiflorum. The sequence goes on from CM061747.1 coordinate 248,154,178, forward strand.
GCACGAATGCTGGTTGCGCCAGGAGTTTCACCAAGCTGATGCCGACTTGCTTCGCGCGCGACCTCATCTTGGCGAGGGGCATTTGTTCAACATGTTTTTGTGTACACGGCGGCCGCTCGCGATGAAGTTTTGAGTGCCAGACTGAAACAGTACTCAGCAGGTTAAGCTGTCGTACACGGTGAAGCTAATCATTTACTTGATTAATTAAACTGCATACTGGAGCTATTAAAGCAATTGATCTAAATTATACAACAGCAGCTAGCATTTGCGCGAGCGCCTAAACAATGTCATAGGAACGCAATTAACTTAACTATTTTACAGAGATATACGGGTGCAAGCCAAGATACTACAACGTATATATGTACGCTTCGGCTGGCCGGCCGGCCGCGTGTATGCGTATCGTTTTCTGAATTGTTTGCTGCAGGATACAGATTATAGGGGCGATAAGCATCACAACAAGAACGCCCCAACGGCCGCGATCTTCCAGCGGAGCTAGCGCGTGCAAGGCCCGGGATAAGTTTCGTCGCCCGCAATTCTCTGAAAAGGCGAGGCGCTGCATAGTTATCCGTCCGCTGTTGTGCCTATATAAAGAGACACAGCTCGCAGCCACGGAGGGAGGAGACGAAGGCGGACGGGGAGAAAACACACAAGACGCAGCAGCCGGCTCGGGGGTCAGCGATCGGAGAGACGGAGAGCTCTCGCACCTGAACACCAGAAGCACGGCTCGCACCTGAAGAAAAGGAGCACCCATACATCCACGCCATACACGCGCAGATCACACCAACACCCATCCACTATACACACACGTTATCGATCAGGAGAAGGAAGAAGCCATGGATATGAAGCTGGCGTCTCTCTAAACGGTGAGAATCACGGTTGAATATTTCTCCTTCCTCTATCTCTCTTTCTCTCCAAGACACGCACACATGCATACGGCTGCACGGTGACGTCGGAGCTGACATCCGATGACGGCGACGTCGGGGCTGCCGGCGTACAGCCCGGCGTCATCCGCCACGGCGAGGATGACGACGTCAAGGCTGACGGCGTGCACATCTGAGCTCCATCTTCAACTCTACACCAAGCCGCGACGACGACGTCCGTGACGAGGCTATTGGCTGTTGCGCGGCGCCATCAACACCATCCGCCGCAGCGACAACGATGTTGAATAAACTCATGCACCATGCTCCAGCGTGCACTCAAAACACATGGAGTGTGAACATGTGCAGCACTCAAAACACATGGAGTGTGAACGTTGGACATTGCCGCACTAGTAATAGTAAGTCATAGATTGTAGCAGTGTTTAGGATACGTTGTGAAGGTCAGTACGGCTGGACTCTAAAGCAGCTGATTCACACTACTAGCTAGTGAAGTTGTAGTACTATAAATACCACCCCTTGTATCCCATATCAGATCAGCACCAAGTAGCAGCAAATAAAAGGAAGAGAAAATTGCCCAGCTTCTTGTGTCACTCGTTCGTGAAGAGTTCTTTCTACTCTCTGTAGTCTGTAGCGTGTGTCATCTAAGCCACTACAATATATTGGTTTAGAACCGACATTTGGTATCAAAGCATTGAGTCTAGCGATCCACCATGGTAGGGAATGGAGACCGTGCTGCTCTCACGCCACCAGGAACACTTGCCACGCTCGACGACTCAGCACGGGCGTCGCAGGTGGTAGTGCAGAAAGTGGTACGAGCGGCAGGCTCGACACAATTCCCTCCGCTCACACGCTCCAACTACGGAGACTGGGCACTCTTCATGCAGGTCATGCTCGAGGCGCGCAGCCTGTGGTCGGCAATCGAGACAGGCACGGCCGAGCGAGAGCTCGACCGTCAAGCGATGGAGGCGCTGCTCTGCGCCGTCCCGCCGGACATGATCTCGACGCTGGGCGTCAAGGCCACGGCGAAGGAAGCCTGGGACACGCTGAAGGCGATTCACGTCGGCAGCGACCGTGTCCGGAAGGCGAAGGCGCAGTCCCTTCGCAAGCAGTACGAGGCGCTGCAGTTCAAGGACGGTGAGGGCGTCGACGCATTCTCAATGCGCCTCACCGGCCTAGTGAGCGCACTAGCCAACCTCGGTGATAATATTCCCGAAGACAAGGTGGTGCTGAAGTTCTTGGCCGTGGTGCCCAAGAAGTACAGCCAGATGGCATGCGCCATCGAGACGTTGCTCGACCTCGAGACCATGACCATCGAGGACCTGACGGGTCGGCTCAAGGTGGTCGAGGAGAGGAACGACGTCGACAACAACACAGGCTCCGGCGGCCAGCTGCTGCTCACGGAGCTAGAGTGGCTCGCACGCTCCAAGCGAGCGCAAAGCGGAGCGTCAAACTACGGCAAGCAAGCACGTGGTCCTGGACGCGGCCCCGACCCACGCAACGGCAAATACAAGCCTAGCGGGAGTGGCGGCAATGCCCGGAACGGCTCCACGTCGAAAGCCGCAAAGGACGACAAGTGCCGCTACTGCGGCAAGAAGGGCCACTGGGCACACGAGTGCCGGAAACGGCTGCGCGACGAGGGCGAGGCCAACCTCGTTCAGGCCGAAGAGGATGAGGACCCGGGCCTCCTAATGGCTCAGGTCTGCGAGCTGGGTGTCACCCACGACACGACCAGCACCTTGGTGGAGTTGAACGAGGAGCGCGCTGAGGCTCACCTCGGCAAGACGGACGGCGAGTGCGATGAGCGCTGGTACCTGGACACCGGTGCGACGAACCACATGACCGGGCACGCCGCTTGCTTCACCGAGCTAGACAAGCGCGTGTCTGGAACGGTCAAGTTCGGCGACGGCTCTGTCGTTGACATCAAGGGTCGAGGCACCGTCATCTTCAACGACCGCGACGGTGGCCATCGGGCGCTCACAGGCGTCTACTTCATCCCTCGTCTAAAATCAAGCATCGTGAGTCTCGGGCAACTCGACGAGGTCGGCTGCCAGACTCTCATCGAGAATGGCATCTTGACGGTCCGCGACCGCCAACGACGCATCCTTGCATCGGTCAAGCGTGCATCGAACCGCTTGTACCTGTTCAAGCTCACAGTGGCACAACCTGTGTGCCTCTCCGCATGCGTAGGCGGCGACACCGCATGGCGCTGGCACGCAAGGTATGGCCATTTGAATTTCCATGCATTGCGTAAACTTGCGCAAAATGGAATGGTTCGTGGTTTGCCGCAGATCGACCAGGTCGACCAGCTTTGCGACAGCTGCCTGGTCGGCAAGCAGCGGCGCTCTCCTTTCCCGGCAAAGGCAAAGTACAGAGCCGAGCACCGCCTCGACTTGGTGCATGGTGATCTTTGTGGCCCGATCACACCTGCCACACCCGGAGGGAAGAAATACTTCCTCCTCCTCGTCGACGACCTCACACGGTACATGTGGCTGGTGCTTCTCGGTGCCAAGGATGACGCAGCTACGGCAATCAAGCGTTTTCAGGCTCGGGTGGAGGTGGAGACCGACCGCAAGCTGCGCACACTGCGCACCGATCGCGGCGGCGAGTTCACATCGACCGAGTTCTCCGAGTATTGCGCCGACCGTGGCGTACAACGACACCTCACTGCGCCCTACTCCCCGCAGCAAAATGGCGTCGTCGAGCGCCGCAACCAAACGGTGGTGCAGATGGCCCGGAGTATGATGAAGGCTACACAAATGCCGGGCAGGTTTTGGGGAGAAGCGGTCACGACGGCCGTCTTCATCCTGAACCGTGCCCCGACCAAGTCCGTGGAGGGCAAGACGCCTTACGAGGCCTGGCACGGCGAGCGACCGCCGGTGCACTTCTTCCGCACCTTTGGGTGTGTCGCACATGTGAAGGTGGTGAAGCCCAACCTGAAGAAGTTGGATGACCGCAGCATGCCCATGGTCTTCATCGGCTACGAGGACGGCGGCAAGTCTTATCGGGTCTACGACCCTGTAGGCAACCGCGTCCATGTCACCCGCGATGTGGTCTTCGAGGAGTCCGCAAGGTGGAACTGGAGCAAGGACGGTGATGAACCTGTGGTGGACTCCGGTGAGTCTTTCACGGTGGAGTACGTCACCTACAAGGTGCCGTGTGGCCCACACGCCGCACCAGCTCCAGAAGACGGGAGTGCACTGCCGAACTCCGCCCCAACAGACGCGCCGAACACACCTAGAACATCGGCTCCTACGGCGCGTGTCAGCTTCGTCTCACCGACAAGTGCAGCCATGGCCGCGCTGGATGGCCACGACAATGGTGACGAGCCTCTTCGTTTCCGCACCCTCGACAACATCAACAATGCTGGTGCTGCTCTCGGTCCCGAGCTAGAGGAGCTGCAGTTTGTAGCTGCCGATGAGCCCGCCACATTCGTCGAGGCGGAAAAGAGCGAGCCATGGCGGCGCGCGATGCTCGAGGAGATGGCATCCATCGAGGACAACGACACTTGGCGCCTTGTCGACCTCCCTTCCGGCCATCGCCCAATCGGCTTGAAGTGGGTCTTCAAGGTCAAGCGCGACGAGCGCGGCGCCATCATCAAGCACAAGGCGCGCCTTGTTGCGAAAGGCTACGTGCAACGCTATGGAGTCGACTACGACGAGGTCTTCGCTCCCGTGGCTCGCCTTGAGTCAGTACGCCTCTTGCTCGCACTCGCCGGGCACGAAGGCTGGGCGGTCCATCACATGGATGTCAAGACCGCCTTCCTCAACGGTGACCTCAACGAGGAGGTCTACGTCGACCAACCTCCCGGCTTCAAGGTGGCCGGACAGGAGCATAAGGTGCTCCGCCTCCAAAAGGCATTGTACGGCCTGAAACAGGCCCCACGTGCCTGGAATGCAAAGCTAGACGCGAGACTTACCTCGCTCGGCTTCATGCGCTGTCCGTCCGAGCAGGCGATGTATGCGCGCGGTGACGGCACCTCACGGTTGCTTGTCGGCGTGTACGTTGATGATCTGATCATCACCGGCAACGACAACAAGGAAATCAGCCGGTTCAAGGACGAGATGGCAAGCTCATTCAAGATGAGCGACCTCGGATTACTCACCTTCTATTTGGGTATCGAGGTGCACCAGGACAGCACGGGCATCACCATCAACCAGTCAGCATACGCACTCAAGATACTTGAGAAGTGCGGTATGGCTGACTGCAACCCGTCTGTTGTTCCCATGGAGAGCCGCCTCAAGCTGAGCAAGAAGAGCACGGCGCCACCCGCCGACACCACTCTGTACCGGAGTATTGTCGGGAGCTTGCGCTACCTCGTGCACACACGACCTGACATTGCATATGCTGTTGGGTACGTGAGCCGCTTCATGGAGAATCCCACCACTGAACACATGTCCGCGGTGAAGCATGTCCTCCGGTACATCGCTGGGACACGGTCCTACGGGTGCCACTACGGGAGGAAGACTACCGATCCCAAGCTGATCGGGTACAGCGACAGTGACATGGCCGGCGACGTCGATGACCGGAAGAGCACGACGGGGGTGTTGTTCTTCCTCGGATCGAGCCCCATCACATGGCAGTCACAGAAGCAGAAGGTTGTCGCTCTGTCTTCCTGCGAGGCAGAGTACGTCGCAGCCACGACAGCAGCGTGCCAAGGAGTTTGGCTCGCACGTCTTCTCGGCGACATGAACAAGGTTGCGCCTGGTGGCGTGACGCTTCGCATCGACAACAAATCAGCGATCTCCCTCAGCAAAAATCCTGTCTTCCACGATCGCAGTAAGCATATCGAAACCAGATACCACTACATTAGGGAGTGCGTAGAGGACGGGCGGGCTGAAGTGGAGTACGTCAGAACAGAAGACCAGTTGGCCGACATCTTGACAAAAGCACTCGGCCGGATCAAGTTCGAGGAGCTGCGTTCCAAGATTGGCATGATCAAGATTCCCATAAGTGCATGAGCTTAGGGAGTGAATGTTGAATAAACTCATGCACCATGCTCCAGCGTGATACACATGCATGTGCAGCACTCAAAACACATGGAGTGTGAACGTTGGACATTGCCGCACTAGTAATAGTAAGTCATAGATTGTAGCAGTGTTTAGGATACGTTGTGAAGGTCAGTACGGCTGGACTCTAAAGCAGCTGATTCACACTACTAGCTAGTGAAGTTGTAGTACTATAAATACCACCCCTTGTATCCCATATCAGAGCACCAAGTAGCAGCAAATAAAAGGAAGAGAAAATTGCCCAGCTTCTTGTGTCACTCGTTCGTGAAGAGTTCTTTCTACTCTCTGTAGTCTGTAGCGTGTGTCATCTAAGCCACTACAATATATTGGTTTAGAACCGACAAACGACGCTCGCGACGAGGCTGCCGGCTGCTGCGCGGCGCCATCAACACCACCACGAGCCGCGACGACGACCTCCGCGAGGAGGCTGCAACGCGGCGCCATCTTCATCATCCACAAGCCGCGACGACAACGTCCGCGAGGAGGCTGTCGGCGTGCAGCGCGGCGCCATCAGCACATCCACGAGCCGCGACGACGGCGTCCGCGAGGAGGCTGCCGGCGTGCAGCGCGGCGCCATCAACTCTACAGCATGCCACCGACGACGACGTCAGGGCTGCTGGCGTACAGGCTGGCGCCATCCACCATGGCGAGGACAACACCGACCTTGATGAGGCTGCTGGCGTGCAGCGCGGCGCCACCTCCACGGCGCCCACGAGCCGCGACGACGACAACCTCGACGAGGCTACCGGCGCGTAGAGCGGCGCCATCTCCACTACCGACGAGGCGCAGCAATGGCATTTGTGCCAAGGCTGCCGGAGTACAGAGCGGCGCCATCTTCACCACCGGCGAGGCGCAGCGATGACGTCAATCGAGGCTGCCGGCGTGCAGCGCGGTGCCATCTCCATCATAGCGCGAGGCGCAACGACGACGAGTCCGCGGCGCCATCTCCACAGCACCCGCGAGGCACGACGACGACGAGTCCATGCCAAGGCTGCCAATTTGCAGCGCGGCGCCATCTCCGGTACACCCGCGAGATGCGGCGACGACGTCCGTGCCGGGGCTGACGGCGTGCAGCGTAACGCCATCTTCAACTCTACACCATGCCACCGATGACGACGTCGGGGCTGCCGGCGTACAGCCCAGCGCCATCTGCCATGGCGAGGACGACACCGACCTTGACGAGGCTACCGGCGTGCAGCGTGGCGCCATCTCCATGGTGCCCTCGAGCCGCTACGTCGACGACCTTGACGAGGCTGCCGGCGTGCAGCGCGGCGCCATCTCCACCACGAGCGATGGCACCATCCTTGTCAAGGCTGCCGGGGCGCAGCGCGGCACCCTCTCCACCTTCTGCGAGGCACGACGACGACGTTCGTGCTAGGGCTGCCGGCGTGCAGCGCGAGGCCATCCTCTCCACTTCCGCGAGCCGCGACGATGACGTCCTTGACGGGGCCGTTGGCGCGCAGCGCCGCACCCTCTCCATGGTGCCCGCAAGGAGGGACGACGCCATCCTCGACGGGGCTGTCGGCGCAGCGCGGCGCCATCCACACCATTCGCCAGGCGTGACGAGGACGCCCGTGCCGGGCTGCCGGTGTGCAGCGCGGTGCCATCTCTACTCTACGACGCCAACATCCTTGCTGGTGTGCAGCTGTGGCCCTGAACTCACCAGAGCTGGAGCGGCTCTCGCAGCCATGATGTTTGGGAGCTGGGCGCGACCAATGGCGATGCGGCGTGGCTACCAGCTTACTATGTACGTGTGGCCGTACACCTCTTAGCGTGTACGCATGTACACTACAACGTTGGACCCTGAAGGCCACAAGCACATGCCCCCCGGCACTCCCGTTCGAGCCATCGATGCGATAGGCTCTCGAGAACGATGTCACAGTGAAGCTAGTCGTGTGCGCCGGCGGGATGAGCTGGCAAGCTTGTCCATGCCAAGCCTACATGCCTCGAGCTATCATGCACGTGCATGGCAATACACATGCATCTGCTATCCAGGCACAATATGGCTAGCTACTGGTTAGCTAGAGCATGGCACATAGACCAGACGGGCCACTCGACGCCAAGACACGGGGCGTGCCTCCACAGCCAACGGCACACTTGGGTGCGGTGCGTCGGTGCTGGCCAAAGCATCATGTCACCACCAACCTGAGAGCGACTTCAAGGCGTGGCGGTGCCTCGGATACTACTTACACCCACGAACCAGACGACGCCCACACTACTAGCCGCACTGAGGTGGCTCTTGACGGGCGGCCTCACCTTTCGAGGCACGATGGCGCCTTTGATGCTAATTCTCCACGATCCTGTGAGACGGTCTTCTTGTCTACGCTGACAGCCATTAACTTGGCGTTGGTCCAAGACGAGACGCCGACCACATTGGATATGCTGATATGCGTGGCATGCGACGGTTTCACACCGACGTCGATCTCCGTCAACAACTTACTCCCGCGAGGCATACCCCTTGCGCGCCCCGACGAGGCCACTGGTCGTCAAGAAGTCCCAACTGAGCGGACCCATGCTATTCCAACCCCAATTACATCAACACCGTCAAGACCGACGAGGCGCGACGGCGAGGGCGGGCATGGCCGATGTAAAGGCCATGCTTCTTGCGGCGCGTGTACCGACGAGGACACGGGCTCTGCCGCTACCCACACACACCACCACATCATGCATGGAGAACGCGAAGCGACGACGATGAAGACGACCACACGGCTTAATCGGAGGTGTCTCGCGGCGTAACCCGCGGGAGTAATTAACCGGGTGCCTTCCGAGGCCCCGGGAACCAGGAGATCACAATCGCCATAGTCAGGTTGGCCGCGCGAGCAGGCCACGGAGCGCTTTGTATTCGGGAACTTGTACTTTGTTTCTCCAAGAGAGATTAATGAAATGCATGCTTCCCTATCTTTTTCTTGTGTACTACAGTACACTGGCACGCCCGCACTTCTTTTATTATACCTCGGCGCATGAGAAAAACACGCTACTATCCTCCTCCTCAACGTAGCTCATGTGTCTTTCACAGATGTTTTTCTTGTGTCAAACAAAGGGTGGGAACCCAGCGTCAAAATCCTGGATCCTGCTGATCAGTCGGAGTTGAAATCCTGGATGGGCCACTGCTTCCTGCGGAAAAATACTTTGCCAAGCTTGGCTCAAAGTGGTGGTAGAGCTAGCTGCGTTCTGTATCCATGGCCTCAGCAGAGGCAGCCCGACATCGACGCTATCTTCCGACGTGGCAAGCCTCAACCGGAAGACCCAACCCACAGCCCCATTAGTCGCGGAAATGCAAAAAACCGCGACCAATGGGTCCTTTAGTCGCGGCTCGGTTGCCCAACCGCGACCAAAGGCCTGGGCCCAGCGCGCTCGGTGGCCAGCTGGTGGACGGGAGGGGCTTTAGTCGCGGTTGGCCACCGCGACTAAATGTCCCTCAGGCCCAGCAGCCGCCGCGGTGCCAACCGCGACTAAAGCCCCTCCCCTATATATACCAGCCAGCCCACAGCACTTAGCCATTTGGTGCCCACTTCTCTTCACAAACTTCACAAGGGGGTGTAGGTTTGCTTTTGGCTCTTCTTATGCACACAAGGTGTTTGATGAAATGTCCCAAGAGCATGAAACAAACATGATATGAAGTGTCGGAGCCACACTTGATCGAGCTTCCTCATTTATTTTTTCCTCCTCGATCGCGGTTAGCAACAACACTTGAACCTTTCATATATATGTGTCATTGATAAAATATGCATATGTGTGTAGTTCATTGTTTAATTTCTATTTAATTAGTTTAACAAATGCATATGCGATGGTTAATTATATATTTTGTATTATAATAATGCAGATGAATCGGCAATGGATGTACGCTAGCCGACTCTCCGGCGAATTCACTACGGGTTTGCAAGATTTCCTCGTAGTGGCTAATGCGAACAAGCAGGGGGTTTTGTTATCTGTCCATGTGTTAACTGTAAGAATCAGAAGGGTTACTCTTCCTCAAGGGAAGTTCACGTGCACCTGATTCGGCATGGTTTCATGCCAAGCTATAATTGTTGGACCAAGCATGGAGAAAGAGGGGTTATAATGGAAGAAGATGAAGAAGGAGATGACATCGATGAGAGCTATCTTGATCATTTCGGTGATACTTTCATGGATGATGCTGAAGGTGAGGAAGGTGAAGGGGAAGGTGATCAAGAAGAGGTACGTGATGAGCCCGCTGATGATCTTGGTCGGACCATTGCTGATGCACGGAGTCGCTGCGAAACTGAAAAGGAGAGGGAGAATTTGGATCGCATGTTAGAGGATCACAAAAAGTCGCTGTACCCAGGATGCGATAATGGTCTGAAAAAGCTGGGCTGCACACTGGATTTGCTGAGATGGAAGGCACAGGAAGGTGTAGCTGACTCGGGATTTGAAAACTTGCTGAAAATGTTGAAGAATATGTTTCCAAAGAATAACGAGTTGCCCTCCAGTACGTATGAAGCAAAGAAGGTTGTCTGCCCTCTAGGTTTAGAGGTTCTGAAGATACATGCATGCATCAACGACTGCATCCTCTACCGCGGTGAATACGAGAATTTGAATGAATGCCCGGTATGCACTGCATTGCGTTATAAGATCAGAGGCGATGACCCTGGTGACGATGTCGAGGGCCAGAAACCCAGGAAGAAGGTTCCCGCCAAGGTGATGTGGTATGCTCCTATAATACCACGGTTGAAACGTCTGTTCAGGAACAAAGAGCATGCCAAGTTGTTGAGATGGCACAAAGAGGACCGTAAGTCGGACGGGGAGTTGAGACACCCCGCAGATGGAACGCAATGGAGAAAGATCGACAGAGAGTTTAAAGATTTTGCAGCTGACGCAAGGAACATAAGATTTGGTCTAAGTACAGATGGCATGAATCCTTTCACGAGCAGAGCTCCAGCCATAGCACCTGGCCCGTGACTCTATGCATCTACAACCTTCCTCCTTGGTTGTGCATGAAGCGGAAGTTCATTATGATGCCAGTGCTCATCCAAGGTCCGAAGCAACCCGGCAACGACATCGATGTGTACCTAAGGCCATTAGTTGATGAACTTTTACAGTTGTGGGGCAGACCTGGTGTCCGTGTGTGGGATGAGCACAAAGAAGAGGAATTTGACCTACGAGCGTTGCTTTTCGTAACCATCAACGATTGGCCTGCTCTTAGTAACCTTTCGGGACAGTCAAATAAGGGATACAATGCATGCACGCACTGCTTACATGAGACTGAAAGTGTACATTTGCCAAATTGTAAGAAGAACGTGTACATGGGGCATCGTCGATTTCTTCCCAAAAATCATAACGTAAGAAAGCGCGGCAAGCATTACAACGGCAAGGCAGATCACCGGCCGAAGCCTGCGGAACGCACTGGTGCTGAGGTATTTGATATGGTAAAGGATTTGAAAGTCATCTTTGGAAAGGGTCCTGGCGGACAATCAGTTCCGAAGGGAGCTGACGGGCACGTAGCCATGTGGAAGAAGAAATCTATATTCTGGGAGCTAGAATATTGGAAAGTCCTAGAAGTCCGCTCTGCAATCGACGTGATGCACGTTACGAAGAATATTTGCGTGAACATCCTAAGCTTCTTGGGCGTGTATGGGAAGTCAAATGATACAAAGGAAGCACGGCAGGACCAGCAAAGTTTGAAAGACCCTGATGACCTGTATCCGGAACGGTTTCAAGGTCGTGCCAGCTACGCTCTGACCAAAGAAGAGAAGGTCATCTTTTTTGAATGCCTGAGCAGTATTAAGGTCCCGTCTGGATTCTCGTCCAATATAAAGGGAATAATAAACATGGCGGAGAAAAAGTTCCAAAACCTGAAGTCTCACGACTGCCACGTGATTATGACGCAATTGCTTCCGATTGCTTTGAGGGGGCTCCTGCCGGAAAATGTTCGAGTAGCCATTGTGAAGCTATGTGCATTCCTCAATGCAATCTCTCAGAAGGTAATCAATCCAGAAGTTCTACCACGGTTACAGAACGATGTGGTCCAATGTCTTGTCAGTTTCGAGTTGGTGTTCCCGCCATCCTTCTTCGATATTATGACGCACCTCCTGGTTCACCTAGTCGAAGAGATTTCCATTCTCGGTCCTGTATTTCTACACAATATGTTCCCCTTCGAGAGGTTCATGGGAGTATTAAAGAAATATGTTCGTAACCGTGCTAGGCCAGAAGGAAGCATCGCCAAGGGCTATGGAAATGAGGAGGTAATTGAGTTTTGTGTTGACTTTGTTCCTGACCTTAAGCCGATTGGTCTTCCTCGATCGCGGCACGAGGGGAGACTAAGTGGAAAAGGCACGATCGGAAGGAAATCAACGATATGTATGGACGGCCATTCTCTGACTGAAGCACACCACACAGTTCTGACCAATTCCAGCTTGGTGGCTCCGTACTTTGAGAAACACAAGAATATTTTACGCTCGGACAACCCGGGGAAGCCTGAATCCTGGATTAGGAAGGCCCACATGGAGACTTTCGGCGGTTGGTTGAGAAAACATTTCATGAGTGACAATGAGGTTGTAGATCAGCTGTACATGTTGGCCAAGACACCATCTTCGACTATAACGACTTTCCAAGGGTACGAGATAAATGGGAATACATTTTACACGATCGCCCAAGATAAAAAGAGCACCAACCAAAACAGTGGTGTCCGCTTTGATGCAGCAACCGAGAATGGGCAAAAGGTCACATATTATGGTTACATAGAGGAGATATGGGAACTTGACTATGGACCCTCCTTCAAGGTCCCTTTGTTCCGGTGCAAATGGTTCAAGCTAACAGGAGGTGGGGTAAAGGTGGACCAGCAATACGGAATGACAATGGTGGATTTCAACAATCTTGGTTACCTTGACGAACCATTCGTCCTAGCGAAAGATGTCGCTCAGGTTTTCTATGTCAAGGACATGAGTAGCAAACCGAGGAAACGGAAAGATAAGAAAACGATCAGTACATCATGCGATGATCCAAAGCGCCACATTGTTCTTTCAGGGAAAAGAAACATCGTGGGAGTGGAGGACAAGACAGACATGTCAGAAGATTATAATATGTTTGGTGAAATTCCGCCCTTCAAAGTGAACACCGATCCAAGCATTAAGTTAAATGATGAGGATGCTCCATGGATACGGCCCAATCGTAAGCAAGCAGGGACACAAGGGAAGAAATGATGTGTAATAATTTATTGTACCAAACTTTGTTGAATGGATCATGTGAATTATATTGCCCGTGATGTGTTTGGTGTCCATTTTCGAATGATTCGATTGATTCGAGAGATAGCACTGATGATACATGAAATTTGGAGTGATTTAGTCATACTCCTGCCTAGGCGTATAATATGCATACGTAGTCTTCATAGTCGCCGCCGTTGTACCGGTAGTCGTCGCTTTCTAAGTTACCGCCGTTGCCGTTGCTGTCGCTGTCGTCGCGGCGCTCGTGGCTCGAATCGAGGGTAGCGCAGCGGGGATATCGCCGGCCGTGATGTAGTCCATGACGCTCTGCAGAGTCCGGCCGTACCACCATAGCCGACGGCCGGCCTCGTGGAAGTTCCCAGGAGGCAGACCGTCCTCCTCATACCTGGCGAGCGCCCTCTCACGCCGATTGATGAAGAAGGCGTCCCAAGTATGCTGGTTATCGGATGCCAGCGGGGATTCATCCGCTGCTCCGGCGTGAGGTCGAGGTAGTAGTGGTTCGTGATGGCCGCCCGGCGCGGAGTACCCTGAGGGAGGGAGGGACCGGCACGCCGCCGGCGCTTAGGCTCCAGCCGAGGGGACGCGGTAGCCCGGTGGGCAAGGGTAGTTCGAGGCGCAAAGCTCCTCCAGCTGCTAGGTTAGAGTGGGTGCGGTGGAAGCCATGAGAGAGTGATGAGAGATTGGAGAGATGTGATAATGCTGGCCAAGCCGGGCAACATATATGTAGTGAGAAATGGCGGGAAAAATGGGAGCGGGAAGACAGGAGGCGGGAAGAAAGTGGCGGGAAGAAAGAGGCGGGAAGAAAGAGGCGGGAAGAAATTGGCGGGAAGAAAGAGGCGGAAAGACAGAGGCTGGAAGAGGGGGCCGGCGGAAAGACAGAGGCGGGAAGAGGGGGCCGGCGCCGGAAAGACAGAGGCGGCCGGGAAGAACTTGTATTTTTAAGATTTTTAAATGAATTAGTTTTATTTTACTGAATTTTTTTATATATTATTTGTATTTTTAAGATTTTTAAATGAATTAGTTTTATTTTTCTGAATTTTTTAATATATTATTTGTATTTTTAAGATTTTTAATGAATTAGTTTTATTTTTCTGAATTTTTTGATATATTATTTGTATTTTTAAGATTTTTAAATGAATTAGTTTTATTTTTCTGAATTTTTTGATATATTATTTGTATTTTTAAGATTTTTAAATGAACTAGTTTTGTTTTTCTTTAATTTTTTATATATTATTTGTATTTTTCATATTTTGAAATGAATTAGTTGTATTTTTCTGAATTTATTGATATATTATATGTATTTTTAACATTTTGAAAAATAAAAGTAATTTGAAAATAACCATTAGTCGCGGTTGGCCTCGCCAACCGCGACTAAAGGGTTTTTCCGCGGGAAACGAAAACGGCTAAAATGCCTTTGGTCGCGGTTGGGGACCCCAACGCGACCAAAGGTCGCCCACTATAAATTGCGCCCGAACCGCCGCGCCCCCATCGTTTCCGATCGTCTCCGCGAAGAACTCGTCTCCTGGACGCCGCTGCGCCGCGCCGCCGACCGCGCTGCCGCCGCCGCCGCTTCTCTCGCTGCCGAACTCGTCGCCCGTCGCGCCTCTCGCCGCCGCTCCTTCGCGTACGTCTCGCCCTCCGCCGCCGCCTCCTCTCGCGCACACCGCGCGCGCCGCTCTCCTCGCACAACGTCGCGCGCGGCGGGCCGAGGCGCGCACACCGATACGCTCCAACGTATCGATAATTTCTTATGTTCCATGCTACTTTATTGATGATACCTACATGTTTTATGCACATTATATGTCATATTTATGCATTTTTCGGAACTAACCTATTAACAAGATGCCGAAGAGAGTGTTTTCTGCTGTTTTTGGTTTCAGAAATCCTAGTAAAGAAATATTCTCGGAATTGGACGAAACTTTCGCCCAGGGTCCTATTTTTGCACGAAGCTTCCGAAGACCGAAGACCTAACGAAGGGGCCACGAGGCAGCCAGGGGTGGCCGGCGCGGCCCAGCCCTGGCCGCGCCGACCTGCCCCCCGGGCCCCTCGTGTGGCCCCTCGCGTTGACCTTCCGCCACTTAAAGCTCCCGTCGCGAAACCCCCAGCACGAGAGCCACGATACGGAAAACCCACAGAGACGCCGCCGCCGCGAATCCCATCTCGGGGATTCTGGAGATCGCCTCCGCACCCTGCCGAGAGGGGATTCATCTCCCGAGGACTCTTCATCGCCATGATCGCCTCCGGAGTGATGAGTGAGTAGTTCACCCCTGGACCATGGGTCCATAGCAGTAGCTAGATGGTCGTCTTCTCCTTGTTGTGCTTCATTGTTGGATCTTGTGAGCTGCCTAACATGATCAAGATCATCTATCTGTAATACTATATGTTGTGTTTGTCGGGATCCGATGGATAGAGAGTACTATGATTATGGTGATTATCAATCTATTGTTTATGTGTTGTTTATGATCTTGCATGCTCTCCGTTATTAGTAGAGGCTCTGGCCAAGTTTTTGCTCTTAACTCCAAGAGGGAGTATTTATGCTCGATAGTGGGTTCTTGCCTTCATTGAATCTGGGATCGTGACAGAAGGTTCTAAGGTTGTGATGTGCTGTTGCCACTAGGGATAAAACATTGATGCTATGTCTAAGGATGTAGTTGTTGATTACATTACGCACCATACTTAATGCAATTGTCTGTTGCTTTGCAACTTAATACTGGAGGGGGTTCGGACGATAACCTGAAGGTGGACTTTTTAGGCATAGATGCAGTTGGATGGCGGTCTATGTTCTTTGTCGTAATGCCCGGATTAAATCTCACTATATTTACCATGTCATGTATATGCATTGTTATGCCTTTCTCTATTTGTCAATTGCCCGACTGTAATTTGTTCACCCAACATGCTTTTATCTTATGGGAGAGACACCTCTAGTGAACCGTGGACCCCGGTCCTATTCTTTACATAGCATACAATCTACTTGTTTTACTGTTTTCTTTGCAAACATCTTCCACTCGATACGTTTAATCCTTTGTTACACAGCAAGCCGGTGAGATTGACAACCTCACTGCTTCGTTGGGACAAAGTACTTTGGTTGTGTTGTGCAGGTTCCTAGTTGGCGCCGAATCCCTGGTGTTGCGCCGCATCACATTTCGCGACCATCAACCTTCAACGTGCTTCTTGGCTCCTCCTGGTTCGATTAAACCTTGGTTTCTTTCTGAGGGAAAACTTGCTACCGTGCGCATCATACCTTCCTCTTGGGGTTCCCAACGAACGTGTGAGTTACACGCCATCAAGCTCTTTTTCCGGCGCCGTTGCCGGGAGATCAAGACACGCTGCAAGGGGAGTCTCCACTTCTCAATCTCTTTACTTTGTTTTTGTCTTGCTTTATTTTATTTACTACTTTGTTTGCTGCACTAAATCAAAACACAAAAAAATTAGTTGCTAGCTTTACTTTATTTATTATCTTGTTTGCTATATCAAAAACACAAAAAAATTAGTTACTCGCATTTACTTTATCTAGTTTGCTTTATTTACTGTTGCTAAAATGGCCAACCCTGAAAATACTAAGTTGTGTGACTTCACAAATGCAAATAATAATGATTTCCTATGCACACCTATTGCTCCACCTGCTACTACAGCAGAATTCTTTGAAATTAAACCTGCTTTACTAAATCTAGTCATGAGAGAACAATTTTCTGGTGCTAGTTCTGATGATGCTGCTGCCCATCTCAATAATTTTGTTGAACTTTGTGAAATGCAAAAGTATAAAGATGTAGATGGTGATATTATTAAATTGAAAGTGTTTCCTTTCTCATTAAGAGGAAGAGCTAAAGATTGGTTGCTATCTTTGCCTAAGAATAGTATTGATTCATGGACTAAATGCAAGGATGCTTTTATTAGTAGATATTATCCTCCCGCTAAAATTATTTCTTTGAGAAGTAGCATAATGAATTTTAAACAATTAGATACTGAACATGTTGCTCAAGCATGGGAGAGAATGAAAACTTTGGTAAAGAATTGCCCAACCCATGGACTGACTACTTGGATGATCATCCAAACCTTCTATGCAGGACTAAATTTTTCTTCGCGGAATTTATTGGATTCAGCTGCTGGAGGTACCTTTATGTCCATCACATTGGGGGCGGCTACAAAACTTCTTGATGATATGATGGTGAATTACTCTGAATGGCACACGGAAAGAGCTCCACAAGGTAAGAAGGTAAATTCTGTTGAAGAAACCTCTTCCTTGAGTGATAAGATTGATGTGATTATGTCTATGCTTGTGAATGGTAGATCTAATGTTGATCCAAATAATGTTCCTTTAGCTTCATTGGTTGCTCAAGAAGAAAATGTTGATGTGAATTTCATTAAAAATAATAATTTCAACAACAATGCTTATAGGAACAACTATGGTAATACTTATGGTAGATATGAGGAAAGGATGTTAGAAATTGAAAGATCCACTAAAAACTTTATGCAATCACAATATGAGCAAAATCAATTGTTTACTAAAACTATGAATGAACAATCTACCTTGTTGAAAAATATAGGAAATCAACTCGAAAACTTGAATAGGGAGATTTCTGGTCTGCAAACTAAAATTTCAAATGCTGAAACCCGAATCTCATACATGTCTGCATCACAATCTTCTTTAATTAATAAAATGGCTGCTAAACCTGATGATCTTGATAATAAGATTACTACTACAGCAAATGCCATCCAAGTTAGAATTAATGAGAATATAAGATTAATGGCTGAGTTGCGTGCTAGGTGGGATAGAGAAGAAAATGAAAAACTAGCTAAAGAGAATAATGTAGCTAAAGTTTGGACTATTACCACCACTAGTAATGCTAATTCCTCACATGTTGCTACACCTCCTACTATCAATGGTAATATAATTGGTGGTGGCAATGTTTCTACTCCTAGTGCAAATCGTACAAAACTGCCTGAAATTGCTAAAACTGCTGAAACTGCTTGTGATAAAACTGCTGAAATTTTTTCCAACCTTGGGAATAATGATCCCATTGCTGTAGCTCATAATGATTTAGATTTTGATGATTGCCACATCTCTGAAGTTATAAAGTTCTTGCAAAAACTTGCTAAAAGTCCTAATGCTAGTGCTATAAATTTAGCCTTTACAAAACATATTACAAATGCTCTCATAAAAGCTAGAGAAGAGAAACTAAAACTTGAAACTTCTATTCCTAGAAAGTTAGAAGATGGTTGGGAGCCCATCATTAAAATGAAATTCAATGACTTTGAATGTAATGCCTTATGTGATCTTGGTGCAAGTATTTCTGTTATGCCTAAAAAGATTTATGATATGCTTGACTTGCCACCATTAAAGAATTGTTATTTGGATGTTAATCTCGCCGATAATGTTAAAAAGAAACCTTTGGGGAGGATTGATAATGTGCATATTACGGTTAACAATAACCTTGTCCCCGTTGATTTTGTTGTCTTGGATATCGAATGCAATGCATCTTGTCCAATTGTGTTGGGAAGACCTTTTCTTCGAACTGTTGGTGCTGTTATTGATATGAGGGAAGGTAATATTAAATATCAATTTCCTCTCAAGAAAGGTATGGAACACTTCCTAGAAAGAGAATGAAGTTGCCTTTTGATTCTATTATTAGAACAAGCTATGATGTTGATGCTTCTACTCTCGATGTTACTTGATTTGCACTTTCTGCGCCTAGCTGAAAGGCGTTAAAGAAAAGCGCTTATGGGAGACAACCCATGTTTTTTACCTACAGCAATTTTTTGTTTTATTGAGTCTTGGAAGTTGTTTACTACTGTAGCAACCTCTCCTTATCATGTTTTTGTGCCAAGTAAAGTTTCTATGTCAAAGTTGATGTTATATTTGGGATCGCTGCGCAGAAACAGCATTGCTGTCTGTCACGAATCTGGGCATAATTCTCTGTAGAAAATTCGAAAAAATCTGCCAATTTACGAGCGTGATCCTCAGATATGTACGCAACTTTCATTAGTTTTGAGTTTTTCCATTTGAGCAAGTCTGGTGCCATTTATAAATTCGTCTTTACGGACTGTTCTGTTTTTGACAGATTCTGCCTTTTATTTCGCATTGCCTCTTTTGCTATGTTGGATTTATTTCTTTGATCCATTAATGTCCAGTAGCATTATGCAATGTCCAGAAGTGAAAAGAATGATTGTGTCACCTCTGAATGTGTGAATTATTAATGATGCACTAACCCTCTAATGAGTTTGCTTGAAGTTTGGTGTGAAGGAAGTTTTCAAGGGTCAAGAGAGGAGAATGATATACTAAGATCAAGAGGAGTGAAAGCTCTAAGCTTGGGGATGCCCCGTGGTTCATCCCTGCATATTTTAAGAAGACTCAAGCGTCTAAGCTTGGGGATGCCCAAGGCATCCCCTTCTTCATCGACAACATCATCAGGTTCCTCCCGAAACTATATTTTTATTCACATCTGGTGTTCTTTACTTGGAGCGTCGGTTTGTTTTCGTTTTTGTTTTTGTTTGAATAAGATGGATCCTAGCATTCACTTTGTGGGAGAGAGACACGCTCCGCTGTTGCATATGGACACATGTGTCCTTAGGCTTTACTCATAATGTTCAAGGCGAAGTTTCTTCTTCGTTAATTTGTTATATGGTTGGAATTGGAAAATGCTACATGTAGTAATTCTAAAAATGTCTTGGATAATGTGATACTTGGCAATTGTTGTGCTCATGTTTAAGCTCTTGCATCATATGCTTTGCACCCATTAATGAAGAAATACATAGAGCTTGCTAAAATTTGATTTGCATATTTGGTTTCTCTAAGGTCTAGATAATATCTAGTATTGAGTTTTGAACAACAAGGAAGACAGTGTAGAGTCTTATAATGTTTACAATATGTCTTTTATGTGAGTCTTGCTGCACTTGTTCATCCTTGAGTTTGCTTCAAATAACCTTGCTAGCCTAAACCTTGTATCGAGAGGGAATACTTCTCATGCATCCAAAATCCTTGAGCCAACCACTATGCCATTTGTGTCCACCATACCTACCTAATGCATGGTATTTCTCCGCCATTCCAAAGTAAATTGCTTGAGTGCTACCTTTAAAATTCCATCATTCACCTTTGCAATATATAGCTCATGGGACAAAATAGCCTTAAAAACTATCGTAGTATTGAATATGTACTTATGCACTTTATATTTTATTAAGTTGCTTGTTGTGCGATAACCATGCTTCTGGGAACGCCATCAACTATTGTTGAATATCATGTGAGTTGCTATGCATGTCCGTCTTGTCTGAAGGTCTATCATTTTAGTGGTTGGAGCATGCAAAATTGTTAGAGAAGAACATTGGGCCGCTAACTAAAGCCATGAATCATGGTGGAAGTTTCAGTTTTGGACATATATCCTCAATCTCATATGAGAATAATAACTTTGCTACATGCTTATGCATTAAAGAGGAGTCCATTATCTGTTGTCCATGTTGTCCCGGTATGGATGTCTAAGTTGAGAATAATCAAAAGCGAGAAATCCGAAATGCGAGCATTCTCCTTGGACCTTTGTACAGGCGGCATGGAGGTACCCCTTTGTGACACTTGGTTGAAACATGGCATGCAAAGATCCGGTAGTCCAAGTTAAGTAGGAGGTGCGGGCACTATTAGTATACTATGCGTGAGGCTTGCAACTTGTAAGATATAATTTTCATAACTCATATGCTTTATTACTACCGTTGACAAAATTGTTTCATGTTTTCAAAATAAAAGCTCTAGCACAAATACAGCAATCGATGCTTTCCTCATTGAAGGACCATTCTTTTACTTTTATTGTTGAGTCAGTTTACCTATCTCCTTCCACCTTAAGAAGCAAACACTTGTGTGAACTGTGCATTGATTCCTACATACTTGCATATTGCACTTGTTATATTACTTTATGTTGACAATATCCATGAGATATACATGTTACAAGTTGAAAGCAACCGCTGAAACTTAATCTTCTTATGTGTTGCTTCAACACCTTTACTTTGATTTATTGCTTTACGAGTTAACTCTTATGCAAGACTTATTGATGCTTGTCTTGAAGTACTATTCATGAAAAGTCTTTGCTATATGATTCAGTTGTTTACTCATGTCATTACCTTTGCTTTGATCGCTGCATTCATTACATATGTTTACAAATAGTATGATCAAGATTATGATGGCATGTCACTTCAGAAATTATCTTTGTTATCGTTTTACCTGCTCGGGACGAGCAGAACTAAGCTTGGGGATGCTGATACGTCTCCAACGTATCGATAATTTCTTATGTTCCATGCTACTTTATTGATGATACCTACATGTTTTATGCACATTATATGTCATATTTATGCATTTTCTGAACTAACCTATTAACAAGATGCCGAAGAGCCAGTTGTTGTTTTCTGTTTTTGGTTTCAGAAATCCTAGTAAAGAAATATTCTCGGAATTGGACGAAACTTTCGCCCAGGGTCCTATTTTTGCACGAAGCTTCCGAAGACCGAAGACCTAACGAAGTGGGGCCACGCAGGGGGGTGGCGCGGCCCAGCCCTGGCCGCGCCGACCTGCCCCCTGGGCCCCTCGTGTGGCCCCTCGCGTTGACCTTCCGCCTACTTAAAGCTCCCGTCGCGAAACCCCCAGACGAGAGCCACGATACGGAAAACCTTACAGAGACGCCGCCGCCGCGAATCCCATCTCGGGGATTCTGAGATCGCCTCCTGCCGGAGAGGGGATTCATCTCCCGGAGGACTCTTCATCGCCATGATCGCCTCCGGAGTGATGAGTGAGTACTTCACCCCTGGACCATGGGTCCATAGCAGTAGCTAGATGGTCGTCTTCTCCTTGTTGTGCTTCATTGTTGGATCTTGTGAGCTGCCTAACATGATCAAGATCATCTATATGTAATACTATATGTTGTGTTTGTCGGGATCCGATGGATAGAGAGTACTATGATTATGGTGATTATCAATCTATTGTTTATGTGTTGTTTATGATCTTGCATGCTCTCCGTTATTAGTAGAGGCTCTGGCCAAGTTTTTGCTCTTAACTCCAAGAGGGAGTATTTATGCTCGATAGTGGGTTCTTGCCTTCATTGAATCTGGGATCGTGACAGAAGGTTCTAAGGTTGTGATGTGCTGTTGCCACTAGGGATAAAACATTGATGCTATGTCTAAGGATGTAGTTGTTGATTACATTACGCACCATACTTAATGCAATTGTCTGTTGCTTTGCAACTTAATACTGGAGGGGGTTCGGACGATAACCTGAAGGTGGACTTTTTAGGCATAGATGCAGTTGGATGGCGGTCTATGTTCTTTGTCGTAATGCCCGGATTAAATCTCACTATATTTACCATGTCATGTATATGCATTGTTATGCCTTTCTCTATTTGTCAATTGCCCGACTGTAATTTGTTCACCCAACATGCTTTTATCTTATGGGAGAGACACCTCTAGTGAACTGTGGACCCCGGTCCTATTCTTTACATAGCATATAATCTACTTGTTTTACTGTTTTCTTTGCAAACATCTTCCACTCGATACGTTTAATCCTTTGTTACAGCAAGCCGGTGAGATTGACAACCTCACTGCTTCGTTGGGACAAAGTACTTTGGTTGTGTTGTGCAGTCCTAGTTGGCGCCGGAATCCCTGGTGTTGCGCCGCATCACATTTCGCGACCATCAACCATCAACGTGCTTCTTGGCTCCTCCTGGTTCGATTAAACCTTGGTTTCTTTCTGAGGGAAAACTTGCTACTGTGCGCATCATACCTTCCTCTTGGGGTTCCCAACGAACGTGTGAGTTACACGCCATCACACACCACACGTGCCGCCACTGCCGCCGGCCGGCCGGCCGGGCACAGCACACGGGCCGGAGATCGAGGGGCGGCGCGCACGCGCGTGTACGTACGTGTGGCGCGCGCCCCCCTCTCTCCGATTTTTTTAACTTAATTAACTAAAATTTAAATTTGACTTAACTAATTTTTTAGTTCTAATTATAAATTTGACTTAACTAAAATTTAAATTAAATCTCATCTTAACAAAATTAACTATATAAATTTAACAAAATTTGAATTAAATCTCTAGCTATCTTAACATAATTTTAATTATAAATTTGACTTAACTAGAAAATTAACTTAACAAAATTTTAATTATAAATTTGATTTAACTACTTAACAAAATTAACTCTATAAATTTAAATCTATAACAAAATTTGAATTAATTAAATCTCTATCTTAACAAAATTTCAATTATAAATTTGACTTAACAAATTTTTTATCTCTATCGCCGCCCCCTCCGTATATAGAGGAGAGACAGAAACACACCGACCCCGCGTGTATACAGAGGGGGCGGCGAGGGGGCGGCGCCACCGCCACCGCCGCCCCCCTTTCGCCACCGCCACCGCCCCTTTCGCCACCGCCGCCCCCTTTCGCCACCGCCACCGCTCCCTTCGCCACGCGCTTTCCACCGCCGCCCTTCGCCACCGTCGCCTCTCTCTTTATATGTAGAAGAGATGTGATAATAATGCTGGCATATACACAATTACTTAGTTTTTACTACATGTTTTCAGGACTGACATATGGCGGACGATAGAGCTGACCCGATTATGGAGAACTATGATCCAGAAATTGAAGAACAGCTATTTGGCATCATAAAAGGCGATATTCCTTATGTGCCGACCGAACAAGATGAAGAGGATATTTCTTCTTATCTGAATCTTGACGGTCAAGATGAAGGCCGTCAGCAAGATGATGGGGAAGAAACGTCGATCAACGACGATCTTCAATTGCAAGTAGCAACTAGCTCCGGCGCCGAGGTATATATATATACATTTTTCCTCTGGTGATACAAACTTACTGATTTGAATAAATATGTGTGTACTAACACGCGCGACTCTCTTTCTTATTTTAGCCCTCGGCCGGATCGTCGAAAAAATCGAGTACGTCGTCGTCAAAGCGTGGCGCAACCAAGACGCTCAAACCAGGAGAAACATATACCATCGAGGTTGTCGACAGTGCAACCGGCAGGCCGCTGGAGCCCCCGAAGTACGCCACCAAGTTTATCAACCAATGCGGAGCCGTTGTTAGAGACAACATCTCGATCACCCTCCAGGAGTGGAATGAGCCAAAGAAGGCACGTCTTGGTTTCACTTTTGTTGACAAGAGAACTAAAAAGGATTGCTTTCAAAAGCTTATGGAGCATTTCATCCTACCTCCGGAATACCACAAATTCGATGAGGCGGGTAACAAGATTCAGGAAAACAAGGAGAGGAGGAGGCTACTCAAACACTTCGCTCTTGGTAAGATGGCCGATACATTCCGGAAATTCAAGCAGAATCTAGCCCGTGACTATGTCAACCAGAACAAGACTCCGGAATTCAAAGGACAGTATGAGAGACTTGAACATGATTGGCCAGAATTTGTGAAGCAGAAGAAATCGGAGCATTTCATTGAAATATCGAAAAAATAAGGAAAATGCGGCTAAGAAGGAGTACAATCATGTTATGGGGCCAGGAGGGTATCGCTTTTGGGAGCCTAAGTGGGAGAAGATGGAGAACGAGCTGAGGAGGCGAGGAATCCGTCCAGGTACGGAGGGATGGGACCGAAGGGCCAAAAGCTGGTGGTACGGGCATGGGGGAACGCTAGACCCGGAGACAGGGGCGTGTGTTTACGGGAACAAAATGTTTAAACCCACCCAAGCCCTTATTGACGCAATGAGGGATGCTCAAGAGGGGAAGATCAAGTTCAACAGAGAGAACGACGCGCTGACAAGAGCCCTCGGGAATCCTGAACACGGAGGACGTGTACGAGGCATGCCCGGGAACATTACGTGGAAAGAAGGGTTCTCCCAGGACGATGACCCGTACGGTTACAGAAGCCGTAAGAGAAAGTCGGATCGGGATGCCGATGTTGTGGCGCGGTTGGCATCGGATCTCGATGAGATGAAGAAAACCCTGTCTATACTAGTACAGGAGAGATCGGCAGCTGGGACGCATGAAGATCATCCAGCGGATCTCGGAAGCCAGCAGCGGAGAAGCAGCGTGGCTTCCACGGAGGTCCAGCCGGCTACTGATGCACCGGAGATCCAAATTACTGCACCGGAGCCTCCTCGCTACCCCGTGGACGATGTAAAGGAGATGAAACAATGTCATCTGCATTATCCTACTGGGAACATGTCCACGAAGGTAGCCATCGGCAGTGCTTTGCCATGTGAGCCTGGAGCACTCCACCACAACAATCCCATTGCAGATGGCTATGCTCGTGTCACGGTGGAGGAAATAGTCCCAGGGTTTGAGGACCTGGAGATTGACATTGCTACACCCGAAGGGGAGAGAAGACTTGGAGGTGTCAAGCGCCAGTTTATTCTCTGGAAAAAGAAGTTTATCAAGTTTCCAGACGAGGCGCCAAGGCGAACAAGTCCACCCCCCTCCGGTGGTGGTGGCGGCGGCGGCGGTGGTGGTGGTTCACCTACACCTCCTTCACGTCAGCCGACGCCGCCCCCCAATTCACCTCCGGCGGGTAAGCAGCCGCCCCCACCCCCGAAGAAGCCGCCCCCGGCAAAGAAGAGGAAGCAGTCCTGGACTATTAACCCGGACCCTTATGTACCTAGGACCACAAAGATACCGGAGCCATCACTGAAGCCTCTCACCCCGAGACCTTATGACCTTAGTGTGGAGGAAAATGCAGCGGTCGTGGCTGCTCAGCATGAGAAATGGCAGGCGGACTGCAAGAAGAAAAGAGAGCCCGAGCCCAAGCCAGTATATTCTGACAAGCAAAAGAAGTGGGCTAAGTCATTTTTGACCGAACCGTCCCAAGCCGCGAAGAATCTGCCTGACTACTATTCACATGAACTTCGTAGGCAAGCATTCATCTTGAAGGAGAAGCAAGAGTTGGCGGAGAAGCAGGAGAAGAAAGCCTCTCATAGTGAAAGTAAAAAAGAGGGGAAACAAGTTGCCCAGCTCGGGAAACAGAGTAAACAATCCATCGCCCCTCTCATAGTGAAAGCCGCCGGTCCGGATGACCCCGAAATCATAGCAGCTGCGGCAAGACAGGGATTGACTGTAGCGAGTGCCATAGAACAAGCGGCCAACTTAGGTCTGACTCTTCGTGCAGTGTTAGGCCTTGATGAGGCAACAATGAAGGACGTAGTAATTACATATGTGTCGAATGGGCCTCTCGTCGAGCCTGCGCAGGAAAAGGATCTACCTCCACAAATGACAGGTCTGCTAAATTGGTACAAGGCTTACATAAAATTAAAAAACGCCAAAGACTATATTTATGCGGAAGTTAGACCTGAGCATCACTTCAAACATTACTATGTACAAATTCATCGGAGTGAATTGTTCCAGCTTTTCAATCTGCGCGAGCTCGACAAATCTATCATCA
Organism: Lolium multiflorum; assembly: GCA_030979885.1. Lineage (NCBI taxonomy): Eukaryota > Viridiplantae > Streptophyta > Magnoliopsida > Poales > Poaceae > Lolium > Lolium multiflorum. The sequence continues at coordinate 248,180,599 of CM061747.1, forward strand.
GTTGCTACGTTCTGTAAGTGATTTATTTCTACCCCATCTCGTTCATTGCCTGCACTATATATATATATATATATATATATATATATATTGTCCTAATTAACTATCTTGTTGTGTATGCAGAATGAAGAAGCGGGAATGCATAATAAGGAACATCCATGATGTTGGGTTCATTGACCCACATATCGTTAATTCATATGTGTTACAACATTTTCCCGCCGACATGGAGGCCGACCTGTGGATGTTTTTTTCAAGTCAGGAACTCAAAAGTGATATTCTATTTTCTTACCATTTTGGGTGAGTGTTTCTGTCTTGAGCACATTCTCTTTTGTTTACTATAATCGATGAGTTAATTATGCATGACTGTGCATGTATCGTGTCCGCAGGTTCCACTGGATTCTGCTAGTAATTCAATTTGACGACTCCACAGTTCTCATCCACGACTCTCTGAATCTGAATGCAAAGCTTTGGGCCGACTTGAGAAAAATGATGCAGAAGTAATTATATATTTTCATTCACTTGCGCTCTATATCGATCGGCCTATTTTGTTCATTTCCTAATATCAAGTAACTAATAACTCTCTTGTTCATTTAATTTTCTTTGCCTCGTAGGGTTTGGACACGGTTCGTAGACACAAAGGTCGGTGAATTCAAAAAAGAGCTACAGTGGAAAAGGGTAGTGTCTGCGACTGGAGATATTCAGCCAAAGGGGACCAATCTATGTGGATACTATGTTTGTGAGATGATCCGGAGATACACCTCTGAGCGGATTTCGTGTCCGAACAACATTAGCAGGAATAACCTTCGGAAGACGCTTAGTCTAGAAGCTCGCTTCCGACCACTTCAAGAGGAACTAGCTGGATGGATCGCGAAGCAAGTCATCGATCCTAGTGGAGAACACTATGTAGAGGATGTAGAACTTCATATGCAGTAAATCATATGTATGGAAACTAGTTCAAAATTGTATATGGTCATCGATATTGAATATATATTGTCAATTCCTCTTGAATTCTTTTTGGTTCTAATTTCAAATTTGTTTGAAATTGTACGTTCATATGCATGTATATGTAGTACCGTAGAATATGTGAAACTCCTTCAAAATTAAAATAAAATAGAAAAGAAAATAAAACAATACAAACTAAAAAGAAACCAGGTTTAGGGGGGCTAAAACCCTAAACCTGCGGCGGCCTTTAGTCGCGGTTGGCCAGGAGAACCGCGACTAAAGGTCCTCCGCCCCGAAGGAGGCTGGCGGCCACGTGGAGGCGCCTTTAGTCGCGGTTCGTGAACCGCGACTGGGGTGGGCTTTAGTCGCGCTTCGCGGTTGCGCAACCGCGACCAATGGCAGTTGCGAACCGCGACCGAAGCCCTTTTTTCCACCAGTGTCTTGTCTACGCTGACAGCCATTAACTTGGCGTTGGTCCAAGACGAGACGCCGACCACATTGGATATGCTGATATGCGTGGCATGCGACGGTTTCACACCGACGTCGATCTCCGTCAACAACTTACTCCCGCGAGGCATACCCCTTGCGCACCCCGACGAGGCTGCTGGTCGTCAAGAAGTCCCAGCTGAGCGGACCCATGCTATTCCAACCCCAACTACATCAACACCGTCAAGACCGACGAGGCGCGACGGCGAGGGCGGGCATGGCCGATGTAAAGGCCATGCTTCTTGCGGCGCGTGTACCGACGAGGACACGGGCTCTGCCGCTACCCACACACACCACCACATCATGCATGGAGAACGCGAAGCGAAGACGACGAAGACGACCACACGGCTTAATCGGAGGTGTCTCGCGGCGTAACCCGCGGGAGTAATTAACCGGGTGCCTTCCGAGGCCCCGGGAACCAGGAGATCACAATCGCCATAGTCAGGTTGGCCGCGCGAGCAGGCCACGGAGCGCTTTGTATTCGGGAACTTGTACTTTGTTTCTCCAAGAGAGATTAATGAAATGCATGCTTCCCTATCTTTTTCTTGTGTACTACGGTACACTGGCACGCCCGCACTTCTTTTATTATACCTCGGCGCATGAGAAAAACACGCTACTATCCTCCTCCTCAATGTAGCTCATGTGTCTTTCACAGATGTTTTTCTTGTGTCAAACAAAGGGTGGGAACCCAGCGTCAAAATCCTGGATCCTGCTGATCAGTCGGAGTTGAAATCCTGGATGGGCCACTGCTTCCTGCGGAAAAATACTTTGCCAAGCTTGGCTCAAAGTGGTGGTAGAGCTAGCTGCGTTCTGTATCCATGGCCTCAGCAGAGGCAGCCCGACATCGACGCTATCTTCCGACGTGGCAAGCCTCAACCGGAAGACCCAACCCACAGCCCACCGGGGCGACTGCACTGCAGGCCCTAAACCCCTACGGCACATAAGCGCCCAAGAGGCTGAGGCCATCTTTTTTTTACTGCGAAAAAAATAAAGAGGGCCTGAGGCCACCGAAACATGCGAACTTTGTAGACAAAGGCCACCGGCCCTACGCGCCCAATCCCGTCCGCGCACCTGCCCGCCGCGCCGCTGGTCCCGTGACTCCCGTCGCGAGGTACGCGGCTCCCGATGCAATCGTACAATACCTTTCTCGGCCTTTTGGCTAAGATCAAGTGAAGCAATCGTACACGGTATCGTGGTCTCGTAGATTCTCACGCTACTACTGCACAGCTTGCACCAACTTTATACGTGTTACACTTGATGCACTGTCCCTCAAATGTACGGAAATTCAATTTGGACATCGTTAGAGCAAGTTTAATAGTATACAGCATGTTGCTCATAGTGTAACATATGTAATGCTACTAGTCAGTTACTACCTCTATATTGGGTAATAACTTAGATGTGTTCATGCTTGTGTTATTATTATATTGTAGACTTATATTGCCTTCAAATGTGTGATATTATGGTAACATAGCTAGTTACGATCTCACTTTTTTTTCATTTATTATAATGATATGTCACCAAAATACCATGAGATGTGTGATGTTACCATATATGTTATCTTCACTATGAGCAGTCTAAGCCAAGTGACATGTCATCATAGCCAAGTTAGAGCCAACATATACAATAGTAAGCTATGAATGTATGACCCATCTTTTACTCTCATAAAATGCCTAGAAGTATGTGCTAGAGTTGGCTCTTGCATAAGAGCCCACTCCTCTTCTCTCTCCTCCTCTCTTTTCTCCAACTAAGCAATAATATACTATTTTAAATCTTATAACCAGCAAATAGAACTTATTGTACTTGCTCTTATGATTATTTGTTGGGTAGGCATCAGCCCGATTATACAGGTGGGCATGCCATGAGAACATTAATGGCTCTGGGTATATAGGTTCAATAATGGTCAAACTACACAATTGCCACTTTTACACCGGTCTCTAGGTACTCTGTAGTATGTACTCATCTATATATGGTCGTAAACTCAGGTACTGCCATTTATTCAAAATATTTGTATGCAAGTCCCATTTTCCAAGTAATGTACTCCCTCCGTCTCAGATTAACAGGCACGCACGTAGTTTAAGACAAAGTTTAAATATTAATTTGGTCAACAAAATATTAATTATATGTCTACAAATTTATACCATTAGATTCGTATTCAAAAAAGGTTTCGAATGATATAATTTTTTTAACTTATATTTCATATTTTATTGACTAAAATGATGGTCAAACTAGTTTTTTGGGCAACATGCGCGCCTGTTAAACTGAGACGGAGGAAGTAGAAGGATTCTCACCACTGTGTTCTTGCAACATTGATGTTTTCTTGAAGTCGCATTAACATTTAGGAGGTTTAGATTAGTTTCAACAGTTTCAAACAAGACCGCTCACTTTTGTTTCACAATACATTGCATATATATATAATACTAATCAGATCAAGAAAGAAACCCGTATATAGAATCCACCACTACAATAGATTGCCTGTGTATTCCGTATTTTTCTTGTGTTCCAGATGATACTATATTTGTGCTATACAAAGAGGATTAACGTGTTGGCAAAGACTTATCTAGTTCGTTAGGGAGTGGATGTATAACTCAGCAAAGCTAGTTCTAGTCTTCGCACTACGGGAACCCGCCGCGGGGCCGACGGCCAGAATCTGTGCCGACGGCCGCCGTCGGCACATAACGCCACGCCGTCAGCCCAGGAAAGTGGCCGTCAGTACAGCTTGGCCGTCGGCACGAACCTCCTGGGCCGAAGGCCGCCGTCGGCACAGCTCAGCCGTCGGCACACGCCTAGGCTGTGCCGACGGCACGCAACCTACCCGTCAGCACATGGGCAGATGGTAGGGCCACCGACAGCCACCGACAACGGCCAGCAGCTGGCAAACGGCGGACTGTGCCGACGGCCGGCCGTCGGATGTGGGCCGACGGCCAGGCCGTCGGCACAGCTTCCCGCCAATTTTTCCTCCAACATTCCCGCCATTTTTCCCCGCTCCTTCCCTCCCGCCATTCTTCTCGCGCCCATTCTCTCCCGCCAATTATTCCCGCCGTTTCAGCCCTCGTCGTCCTATATATAGCCATGTCTTCTCCACACTAACATCACCAGCAACATTTCTCTCCTCATCAACTCTCTCATCCAAAAAACACCACAGAATCCTCTGAGCTCAGCTGCCGTCGAGATGGCTCCTCGTCGCCGTAGCAACACGGGCTTCATCGGCGTTCGCCAGCGGGCTGCGGGCCATTTCGCGTCCGAAATCACCGCCGGTGGTGTGCGTGTGTGGCTCGGCACCTTCTACACGAAGGAGGCTGCTGCCCGCGCATACGACGTTGCGGCTTGGAGGTTTGGCCGGCCGCGCCACGAATTGAACTTCCCGGAGGTCAGGTCTCTGACGGAAGCCAGAGTCTCTCTACTGAGCCGCTACTTCGCTCGAGGGTGAAGCGCAGCGGTTCAGAGATGGCCAGCGGCGGATTGATACCACCGAGGCGGACGAGCAGTTCATGGCACAGTGGCGCAGAGACCATCCCGGAGACGTCGCGGCCACGCGCGCATTCTGGAAGGAGAAGCAGGCGTACAGGAGAGAGAGGAGGGCGGGAAAGCGGCAGAGGAGGGCCGAATATGACGCGGAGTACGCCAAAGGAGAGGCGTCAACATGGGGGGAAAATGATGAACGGTGGATGTGGTACCGCTTCAGAGGACACCCCTAGCGAGGACGAAGATTTCGAGAACTGATTAGTATGTGTGTGTGTCGAGTCCGTGTGTCTAACGGGTCATGTGTCGACCCAGTGTTAAGTGCTTTGTTCGTGTGTGGGTTTAGTTTTTTAAGTGTTTTGGTTTGTGTGTTAGTAGTGTAGTTTTTAAGTGCTTTGCTTCGTGTGTGGGTGTAGTTCTTTAAGTGCTTTGGTTTGTGTGTGGTCTAGTTCTTTAAGTGCTTTGGTTTGTGTGTGGGTCTAGTTATTTAAGTGCTTTGTAACGTGTGTGGGTCTCAAGTTCTTAAGTGTATCATTATTGTGTGTCGTCAGAAATCGAGCATCGGAAGGTGGGAATGGTCCCAAAACTCAGGCAGATTATAGACTGTAGGGGTAAAATCCAGGATCTGAATGTGAAAAACTCCTGGTACGGCTAAAATGGAGCCTATTTTATGGTAAAGTAAGCCCAACCTATGGTTTCCCATGTACATATGTCCTAAACAAACCAAAGCAAATAAAAAAATCTATTGTTACACCGTCACACGGAGAAAGCTATAGGGGTAGATCTGCGGGGTCCCCGCCCTAGGGTTTCCGAAGATACAGATCAGCGGAGCGTCGGAACCGCTTAAAAACTTGCATATGTCCCTAGCATATGTGCACAAGTGTGATGTAGGGTTTGGCTAACCTTGCATGTACACCCGGCGTTGACGATTATTTTCGCAGACATGGGCCAGCACTTGGTGAAAATCCAGGATCTGTATGTGCAAACTCCTGGTACGGCTAAAATGGAGCCTATTTTATGGTAAAGTAAGCCCAACCTATGGTTTCCCATGTACATATGTCCTAAACAAACCAAAGCAAATAAAAAAATCCATTGTTACACCGTCACACGGAGAAAGCTATAGGGGTAGATCTGCGGGGTCCCCGCCCTAGGGTTTCCGAAGATACAGATCAGCGGAGCGTCGGAACCGCTTAAAAACTTGCATATGTCCCTAGCATATGTGCACAAGTGTGATGTAGGGTTTGGCTAACCTTGCATGTACACCCGGCGTTGACGATTATTTTCGCAGACATGGGCCAGCACTTGGTGAAAATCCAGGATCTGTATGTGCAAACTCCTGGTACGGCTAAAATGGAGCCTATTTTATGGTAAAGTAAGCCCAACCTATGGTTTCCCATGTACATATGTCCTAAACAAACCAAAGCAAATAAAAAAATCCATTGTTACACCGTCACACGGAGAAAGCTATAGGGGTAGATCTGCGGGGTCCCCGCCCTAGGGTTTCCGAAGATACAGATCAGCGGAGCGTCGGAACCGCTTAAAAACTTGCATATGTCCCTAGCATATGTGCACAAGTGTGATGTAGGGTTTGGCTAACCTTGCATGTACCCGGCGTTGACGATTATTTTCGCAGACATGGGCCAGCACTTGGTGAAAATCCAGGATCTGTATGTGCAAACTCCTGGTACGGCTAAAATGGAGCCTATTTTATGGTAAAGTAAGCCCAACCTATGGTTTCCCATGTACATATGTCCTAAACAAACCAAAACAAATAAAAAAATCCATTGTTACACCGTCACACGGAGAAAGCTATAGGGGTAGATCTGCGGGGTCCCCGCCCTAGGGTTTCCGAAGATACAGATCAGCGGAGCGTCGGAACCGCTTAAAAACTTGCATATGTCCCTAGCATATGTGCACAAGTGTGATGTAGGGTTTGGCTAACCTTGCATGTACACCCGGCGTTGACGATTATTTTCGCAGACATGGGCCAGCACTTGGTGAAAATCCAGGATCTGTATGTGCAAACTCCTGGTACGGCTAAAATGGAGCCTATTTTATGGTAAAGTAAGCCCAACCTATGGTTTCCCATGTACATATGTCCTAAACAAACCAAAGCAAATAAAAAAATCCATTGTTACACCGTCACACGGAGAAAGCTATAGGGGTAGATCTGCGGGGTCCCCGCCCTAGGGTTTCCGAAGATACAGATCAGCGGAGCGTCGGAACCGCTTAAAAACTTGCATATGTCCCTAGCATATGTGCACAAGTGTGATGTAGGGTTTGGCTAACCTTGCATGTACACCCGGCGTTGACGATTATTTTCGCAGACATGGGCCAGCACTTGGTGAAAATCCAGGATCTGTATGTGCAAACTCCTGGTACGGCTAAAATGGAGCCTATTTTATGGTAAAGTAAGCCCAACCTATGGTTTCCCATGTACATATGTCCTAAACAAACCAAAGCAAATAAAAAATCCATTGTTACACCGTCACACGGAGAAAGCTATAGGGGTAGATCTGCGGGGTCCCCGCCCTAGGGTTTCCGAAGATACAGATCAGCGGAGCGTCGGAACCGCTTAAAAACTTGCATATGTCCCTAGCATATGTGCACAAGTGTGATGTAGGGTTTGGCTAACCTTGCATGTACCCGGCGTTGACGATTATTTTCGCAGACATGGGCCAGCACTTGGTGAAAATCCAGGATCTGTATGTGCAAACTCCTGGTACGGCTAAAATGGAGCCTATTTTATGGTAAAGTAAGCCCAACCTATGGTTTCCCATGTACATATGTCCTAAACAAACCAAAGCAAATAAAAAAATCCATTGTTACACCGTCACACGGAGAAAGCTATAGGGGTAGATCTGCGGGGTCCCCGCCCTAGGGTTTCCGAAGATACAGATCAGCGGAGCGTCGGAACCGCTTAAAAACTTGCATATGTCCCTAGCATATGTGCACAAGTGTGATGTAGGGTTTGGCTAACCTTGCATGTACACCCGGCGTTGACGATTATTTTCGCAGACATGGGCCAGCACTTGGTGAAAATCCAGGATCTGTATGTGCAAACTCCTGGTACGGCTAAAATGGAGCCTATTTTATGGTAAAGTAAGCCCAACCTATGGTTTCCCATGTACATATGTCCTAAACAAACCAAAGAAAATAAAAAAATCCATTGTTACACCGTCACACGGAGAAAGCTATAGGGGTAGATCTGCGGGGTCCCCGCCCTAGGGTTTCCGAAGATACAGATCAGCGGAGCGTCGGAACCGCTTAAAAACTTGCATATGTCCCTAGCATATGTGCACAAGTGTGATGTAGGGTTTGGCTAACCTTGCATGTACCCGGCGTTGACGATTATTTTCGCAGACATGGGCCAGCACTTGGTGAAAATCCAGGATCTGTATGTGCAAACTCCTGGTACGGCTAAAATGGAGCCTATTTTATGGTAAAGTAAGCCCAACCTATGGTTTCCCATGTACATATGTCCTAAACAAACCAAAGCAAATAAAAAAATCCATTGTTACACCGTCACACGGAGAAAGCTATAGGGGTAGATCTGCGGGGTCCCCGCCCTAGGGTTTCCGAAGATACAGATCAGCGGAGCGTCGGAACCGCTTAAAAACTTGCATATGTCCCTAGCATATGTGCACAAGTGTGATGTAGGGTTTGGCTAACCTTGCATGTACACCCGGCGTTGACGATTATTTTCGCAGACATGGGCCAGCACTTGGTGAAAATCCAGGATCTGTATGTGCAAACTCCTGGTACGGCTAAAATGGAGCCTATTTTATGGTAAAGTAAGCCCAACCTATGGTTTCCCATGTACATATGTCCTAAACAAACCAAAGCAAATAAAAAATCCATTGTTACACCGTCACACGGAGAAAGCTATAGGGGTAGATCTGCGGGGTCCCCGCCCTAGGGTTTCCGAAGATACAGATCGGCGGAGCGTCGGAACCGCTTAAAAACTTGCATATGTCCCTAGCATATGTGCACAAGTGTGATGTAGGGTTTGGCTAACCTTGCATGTACCCGGCGTTGACGATTATTTTCGCAGACATGGGCCAGCACTTGGTGAAAATCCAGGATCTGTATGTGCAAACTCCTGGTACGGCTAAAATGGAGCCTATTTTATGGTAAAGTAAGCCCAACCTATGGTTTCCCATGTACATATGTCCTAAACAAACCAAAGCAAATAAAAAAATCCATTGTTACACCGTCACACGGAGAAAGCTATAGGGGTAGATCTGCGGGGTCCCCGCCCTAGGGTTTCCGAAGATACAGATCAGCGGAGCGTCGGAACCGCTTAAAAACTTGCATATGTCCCTAGCATATGTGCACAAGTGTGATGTAGGGTTTGGCTAACCTTGCATGTACACCCGGCGTTGACGATTATTTTCGCAGACATGGGCCAGCACTTGGTGAAAATCCAGGATCTGTATGTGCAAACTCCTGGTACGGCTAAAATGGAGCCTATTTTATGGTAAAGTAAGCCCAACCTATGGTTTCCCATGTACATATGTCCTAAACAAACCAAAGCAAATAAAAAAATCCATTGTTACACCGTCACACGGAGAAAGCTATAGGGGTAGATCTGCGGGGTCCCCGCCCTAGGGTTTCCGAAGATACAGATCAGCGGAGCGTCGGAACCGCTTAAAAACTTGCATATGTCCCTAGCATATGTGCACAAGTGTGATGTAGGGTTTGGCTAACCTTGCATGTACCCGGCGTTGACGATTTTCGCAGACATGGGCCAGCACTTGGTGAAAATCCAGGATCTGTATGTGCAAACTCCTGGTACGGCTAAAATGGAGTATTTTTGGTAAAGTAAGCCCAACCTATGGTTTCCCATGTACATATGTCCTAAACAAACCAAAGCAAATAAAAAAATCCATTGTTACACCGTCACACGGAGAAAGCTATAGGGGTAGATCTGCGGGGTCCCCGCCCTAGGGTTTCCGAAGATACAGATCAGCGGAGCGTCGGAACCGCTTAAAAACTTGCATATGTCCCTAGCATATGTGCACAAGTGTGATGTAGGGTTTGGCTAACCTTGCATGTACACCCGGCGTTGACGATTATTTTCGCAGACATGGGCCAGCACTTGGTGAAAATCCAGGATCTGTATGTGCAAACTCCTGGTACGGCTAAAATGGAGCCTATTTTATGGTAAAGTAAGCCCAACCTATGGTTTCCCATGTACATATGTCCTAAACAAACCAAAGCAAATAAAAAAATCCATTGTTACACCGTCACACGGAGAAAGCTATAGGGGTAGATCTGCGGGGTCCCCGCCCTAGGGTTTCCGAAGATACAGATCAGCGGAGCGTCGGAACCGCTTAAAAACTTGCATATGTCCCTAGCATATGTGCACAAGTGTGATGTAGGGTTTGGCTAACCTTGCATGTACACCCGGCGTTGACGATTATTTTCGCAGACATGGGCCAGCACTTGGTGAAAATCCAGGATCTGTATGTGCAAACTCCTGGTACGGCTAAAATGGAGCCTATTTTATGGTAAAGTAAGCCCAACCTATGGTTTCCCATGTACATATGTCCTAAACAAACCAAAGCAAATAAAAAAATCCATTGTTACACCGTCACACGGAGAAAGCTATAGGGGTAGATCTGCGGGGTCCCCGCCCTAGGGTTTCCGAAGATACAGATCAGCGGACCGTCGGAATCGCTTAAAAACTTGCATATGTCCCTGATACGTCTCCGACGTATCGATAATTTCTTATGTTCCATGCTACTTTATTGATGATATCTACATGTTTTATGCACACTTTATGTCATATTCGTGCATTTTCTGGAACTAACCTATTGACGAGATGCCGAAGTGCCCTTCTGCTGTTTTTGGTTTCAGAAATCCTAGTAACGAAATATTCTCGAATCGGACGAAATCAACGCCTGGTTCCTATTTTCCCGAACCATCCGTAACACCCGAGAGCCGCCGAGGAAGGGGCCCCACACCACACCCGGCGCGGACAGAGGGGGCCGCGCGCCTATGGTGTGGTGGCCCTGCCCCCTCCGAGGCTGCCCTTTCGCCTATTTAAAGCCTCCGTAAAAACCCACGGAGGAAGCCACGGTACGCGAAACCTTCCAGCCGCCGCCATCGCGAAGCCAAGATCTGGGGGACAGAGTCTCGTTCCGGCACCGGGACGGGGAAGTGCCCCGAAGGCTTCTCCATCGACACCGCTGCCATCTCCACCGCCATCTTCATCAACGCTGCTGCTCCCATGAAGAGGGAGTAGTTCTCCATCGAGGCTCGGGCTGTACCGGTAGCTATGTGGTTCATCTCTCCTATGTACTTCAATACAATAATCTCATGAGCTGCCTTACATGATTGAGATTCATATGATGACGCTTGTAATCTAGATGTCATTATGCTAGTCAAGTGAGTTTTACTTATGTGATCTCCGAGACTCCTTGTCCCACGTGTGTAAAGGTGACAGTGTGTGCACCGTGTGGGTCTCTTAGGCTATATTTCACAGAATACTTATTCACTGTTATGAATGGCATAGTGAAGTGCTTATTTATATCTCTTTATGATTGCAATGTGTTTTGTATCACAATTTATCTATGTGCTACTCTAGTGATGTTATTAAAGTAGTTTTATTCCTCCTACACGGTGTAATGGTGACAGTGTGTGCACTCGTGTTAGTACTTGGTTTATGCTATGATCATGATCTCTTGTAGATTGCGAAGTTAACTATTGCTATGATAGTATTGATGTGTATTATTCCTCCTACATAAGCATGAAGGTGACAGTGTGCATGCTATGTTAGTACTTGGTTTAGTCGTTTCGATCTTTCATGCACTCTAAGGTTATTTAAATATGAACATTTAATTGTGGAGCTTGTTAACTCCGGCATTGAGGGTTCGTGTAATCCTACGCAATGTGTTCATCATCCAACAAGAGTGTAGAGTATGCATTTATCTATTCTGTTATGTGATCAAAGTTGAGAGTGTCCACTAGTGAAAGTCTAATCCCTAGGCCTTGTTCCTAAATATCGCTATCGCCGCTTGTTTTCCTTTATAATTACTACTGCCGTTACTACTGCTTGTTTACTTCCCGCAATATTACTACCATCAACTGCACGCCAGCAAGCTATTTTGGCGCCGTACTACTGCTCATATTCATTCATACCACTTGTATTTCACTATCTCTTCGCCGAACTAGTGCACCTATTAGGTGTGTTGGGGACACAAGAGACTTCTTGCTTTGTGGTTGCAGGTTGCATGAGAGGGATATCTTTGACCTCTTCCTCCCCGAGTTCGATAAACCTTGGGTAATCCACTTAAGGGAAACTTTGCTGTTCTACAAACCTCTGCTCTTGGAGGCCCAACACTGTCTACAAGAATAGAAACTAGACATATGTCCCTAGCATATGTGCACAAGTGTGATGTAGGGTTTGGCTAACCTTGCATGTACACCCGGCGTTGACGATTATTTTCGCAGACATGGGCCAGCACTTGGTGAAAATCCAGGATCTGTATGTGCAAACTCCTGGTACGGCTAAAACGGAGCCTATTTTATGGTAAAGTAAGCCCAACCTATGGTTTCCCATGTACATATGTCCTAAACAAACCAAAGCAAATAAAAAATCCATTGTTACACCGTCACACGGAGAAAGCTATAGGGGTAGATCTGCGGGGTCCCCGCCCTAGGGTTTCCGAAGATACAGATCAGCGGAGCGTCGGAACCGCTTAAAAACTTGCATATGTCCCTAGCATATGTGCACAAGTGTGATGTAGGGTTTGGCTAACCTTGCATGTACACCCGGCGTTGACGATTATTTTCGCAGACATGGGCCAGCACTTGGTGAAAATCCAGGATCTGTATGTGCAAACTCCTGGTACGGCTAAAATGGAGCCTATTTTATGGTAAAGTAAGCCCAACCTATGGTTTCCCATGTACATATGTCCTAAACAAACCAAAGCAAATAAAAAATCCATTGTTACACCGTCACACGGAGAAAGCTATAGGGGTAGATCTGCGGGGTCCCCGCCCTAGGGTTTCCGAAGATACAGATCAGCGGAGCGTCGGAACCGCTTAAAAACTTGCATATGTCCCTAGCATATGTGCACAAGTGTGATGTAGGGTTTGGCTAACCTTGCATGTACACCCGGCGTTGACGATTATTTTCGCAGACATGGGCCAGCACTTGGTGAAAATCCAGGATCTGTATGTGCAAACTCCTGGTACGGCTAAAATGGAGCCTATTTTATGGTAAAGTAAGCCCAACCTATGGTTTCCCATGTACATATGTCCTAAACAAACCAAAGCAAATAAAAAAATCCATTGTTACACCGTCACACGGAGAAAGCTATAGAGGTAGATCTGCGGGGTCCCCGCCCTAGGGTTTCGAAGATACAGATTTCCAATCCGAACCACGGCGACGGTTTTTCCATTTTCGGGTGCCGAAGGGCTTTTTTGTGAAGCAGCACATGGTGCGCATTTCAGATTGCGCGAGACCTCCGCGCAGCGGTAGGATACCTCCTACGCACCACCTATCACATGCCATATGCGCGCGTAGCCATCTGGGAATCCTCCCGCTTCCTGCGGTGTCCCGCCGAATCCGCCGGAAACCGACCGGATTTGAACTGGGGCGACACTTTCCTTCGCTCAATAAATGGAGGGAAAAATGTTTTTAGGTCTATGACGCGTCATTTTATGTGCTAAATGTTTTCCGTTTAGCGCGTTGGCGGATGGGTGCAACCGCGCGCCCGGTACGGCCATACCGCATGTCTCGGCGGCCCCGTTTTGCACAGTTGGCGAAGTAAACGAAATCATAAAATCGCGCGGACCCGCGTGGCATCATTTTTTGTGTCCTAGCAACCACTGCAAAAGACGGAACTGGGATACGGCAATTATCTTGAAAAACCCTTCACGACAGGGCTATCACGTCCGGAGTTCTATGGCTTTTAGGGGAAATGAGTAGGAAACGGCCCGTTTCACCACATAGTTTGTCGAAACGAGGCCATATTTGGCACGTGCGTGGGCCCTAGGATGGGAAGCAAGGCCCCGTTCGCGGATTTCCAATCCAACCACGGCGACGGTTTTTCCATTTTCGGGTGCCGGAAGGGCTTTTTTGTGAAGCGCCTACATGGTGCGCATTTCAGTATTGCGCGGGACCTCCGCACAGCGGTAGGATACCTCCTACGCACCACCTATCACATGCCATATGCGCGCGGTAGCCATCTGGGAATCCCTCCCGCTTCTGCGGTGTCCCGCCGAATCCGCTGGAAACTGACCGGATTTGAACTGGGGCGACACTTTCCTTCGCTCAATAAATGGAGGGAAAATGTTTTTAGGTCTATGACGCGTCATTTTATGTGCTAAATGTTTTCCGTTTCGCACGTTGGCGGACGGGTGCAACCGCGCCCGTACGGCCATACCGCATGTCCCGCGGCCCCGTTTGCACAGTTGGCGAAGTAAACGAAGTCATAAAATCGTGCGGAGCCGCGTGGCGTCATTTTATGTGTCCTAGCAACCACTGCAAAAGACGGAACTGGATACGGCAATTATCTTGAAAAACCCTTCACGAACAGGGCTATCACGTCCGGAGTTCTATGGCTTTTAGGGGAAATGAGTAGGAAACGGCCCGTTTCACCACATAGTTTGTCAGAACGAGGCCATATTTGGCACGTGCGTGGGCCCTAGGATGGGAAGCAAGGCCCCGGTCGCAGATTTTCAATCCGAACCACGGGCGACGGTTTTTCCATTTTCGGGGTGCCTAAGGGCTTTTTTGTGAAGCAGCTACATGGTGCGCATTTCGTATTGCGCGGGACCTCCGAGCAGCGGTAGGATACCTCCTACGCACCACCTATCACATGCCATATGCGCGCGGTAGCCATCTGGGAATCCCTCCCGCTTCCTGCCCGCCGAATCCGCTGAAACCGACCGGATTTGAACTGGGGCGACACTTTCCTTCGCTCAATAAATGGAGGGAAAAATGTTTTTAGGTCTATGACGCGTCATTTTATGTGCTAAATGTTTTCCGTTTCGCGCGGCGGAGGTGCAACCGCGCGCCCGGTACGGCCATACCGCATGTCCCGGCCCCCGTTTGCACAAGTAAACGAAGTCATAAAATCGCGGAGCCGCGTGGCGTCATTTTATGTGTCCTAGCAACCACTGCAAAAGACGGAACTGGATACGGCAATTATCTTGAAAATAAAAATAGAAAAATATAAATAGAAATAACCGCGTGGCGTCATTTTATGTGTCGCCACCCTCAGCTCCTCCACCCCGCGCGCTCAGCTCCTAGCAACCACTGCAAAAGTAAATAAAGAAATAAAAAGGAAAAAAGAAAAAGAAAAGAAAAATAAAAATAGAAAGAAAAATAAAAATAGAAATAGAAATAAAAAAAGAAAAAAAAAGAAAAAAAGTGTGCCGACGGCTAGGCCGTCGGCACAGGTAGGGTTGGTTAACTTGGTCGGGCCGACCGACCGAGCACGCACGCACGCACGCACGCACGCCCTCAGCCGCCACCCTCAGCTCCCTCTTCCTCACCGCGCCGCCATCGCCTCCCCAACCCCGCGCCATCACGCTCCCCAACCCCGCGTCCCTCCTCTCACTGCGCGTCCTCCTCCTCACTGCGCCGCCGCCTCCTCCAACCCCGCGCCGCTTTCCTCGCCGCGCCCGTGCCTCGCCCGCTCGCCGCGCCCCCCGCTCCACCCCGCGCCCGCCTCCCCGGATCCGCCCCTGCCTCCCCATAGGTAATTTTTTTTGCATTTTACTAATTACTTGTTGCAATCTGAAAAAATAGCAAATAGAAACAAAAAATGAAAATAGGAAATAGAAATAGAAATGGAAATGGAAAATAGAAATGGAAAATAGAAATGGAAAATAGAAATAGAAATGGAAAATAGGAAATAGAAATAGAAATGGAAAATAGAAATGGAAAATAGAAAATAGAAATAGAAATGGAAAATAGCAAATAGAAATAGAAAATGGAAAATAGCAAATAGAAATAGAAATGGAAAATAGGAGATAGAAATAGAAATGGAAAATAGAAAATAGAAATAGAAATGGAAAATAGCAAATAGAAATAGAAATATGATTTTAACAATTTGAATTTGTTGTTGTCTAAACTAGGCCGATGGCGTGACGACCCCGGGTCCCTGCTGCTTGACGCGATTCGAGACGGTCGCCGACATCGCCGAGGGTGAGCTAAAACTCCACCTCCTCCATATTTTTACATCACTAGATTCATTTTTCAAGTAAAGTTGCGTAACCTAGGTGTCACTTCCCGTCCGCGAGCGTTACGCGGATAAATATGCATTAGTGGTCGGCATATTTTCAACCGTAACGCTTGCGGCATTTACGGGACAGTCGGCGGATGCGTAGTTGTCTATGTTTTCCATGTTCTACTCCGGTCCGAGTCAGGATTTCGGCGGCGCCTCCCCGTTGTTCTCCGGATGCACATCCTCTCGGTTTTTTGCCGAGACGTGTATCGGGAGAGCAGCGGGGAGGTGCTGCCGAAATTCTGACTTGGACCGGGGTAGAGCATGGAGAACGTAGCCAACTACGGATCCGGCGGCTGCTAGGAGCCCACCTAGTAGAGATGTAGGTTGATGCATGCGTTTCGCCCGGTAAAATAAATAAAAATATGATGCATTTAATTTCATGGTACTATTTGTTGTTTGTCTCCCAATCAAGCAGAGGATGGCTGATAATGGGTGGATGTACAGTGGCCGTGCTAGTTCGACTGAAATGACAGAAGAGTGGGTATGGAAGACCAATTTATTAGTGAAGGAGTTAGCGCGTGGTTCAAAGTCAGGCGTTCGTCCAAGTTGCCCTTGCGCTCGTTGCAAGAGGCGTCATCGTCACGGAAAGGATGATATGACTAAACATCTTTGGTTGAATGGGTATATGCCTGATTACGTCACGTGTGTCGACTTTGCTCAGTACGAACGTGACAGAGGTGAGGTGATGAGGCAGCGAATCGATGGCAATGAGGACGATGGGATTAGATACTTGCTAGATGATCTCCACGATGCCTACATGCCAGAATCGCCAGAACAGGAGGAACCGCCAGAACCGGAGGGACCGCCAGAACCGGAGGAACCGCCAGAACCGGAGGAACCCGAGCCTACCGCAAAGGCCTTCTATGATATGATGGCTGCGGCTAAGAGGCCTCTATACGAGGGTGCAAAAATTTCTCAGCTCGATGCCATCGCGCAAGTACTAGCCGACAAGGCCCAGTTCGACAGCACCCGTGCATGCTTTGAAAAAAATCTGGTAACAGTTGGTAACATGTTGCCCGAAGGCCATTGTCTGCCTAAAACCATGTATGCAGCAAAGAAAATGTTGAAAGCGCTCAGCATGGATTATGTGAAGTATGATTGTTGTCCCAAAAACTGTCTTTTGTTTTGGAAAGAGTTTGCGGATGACAAATATTGTAGCAAGTGTGGGTCCTCTAGGTATCATGAGATAACCAGAGCTAATGGTGAGAAGGTGCAGACAAAAGTCGCCGTGAAGATTCTTCGTTATCTCCCGTTCATAAAAAGAATCCAACGGCTTTACATGTCCGAGGAGTCAGCCAAACAGATGACGTGGCATAAGAACGGGTTGAGATTCAAGGACGAGGAGGGACGGCTAAACATGGGGCACCCATCTGATGGTAAAGCATGGCGGAACTTCGATGCAAAACACCCTGATAAGGCAAATGATGCTCGGAATGTCAGAATTGCGATAGCAACCGATGGATTCAATCCATATGGTATGTCAGCATCCGCGTACAGCTGTTGGCCCGTGTTTGTTATTCCGCTCAATCTCCCTCCCGGAGTCCTTATGCAAAGGAAGACCATATTCCTGTCGATGATCATTCCAGGGCCTGATTACCCGGGGAAGAATTTGAGTGTATTCATGCAACCGCTTGTGGATGATTTGCACCACTCTTGGCACCATGGGACCTTGACATACGACCGAGCAACGAAGACAAACTTTGTCATGAAAGTTTGGTTCCAATATTCCATGCACGACCTACCTGGGTACGCTCTATTTTGCGGGCATTGTACAGCTGGTAGGTTTCCATGCCCAGTGTGCAGGCACCGACTGGAGTTCATTTGGCTGAATGCGGGTCGCAAATATGTCGCATTTGACAAACATCGAAAGTACCTCAAAAGAGGGCATCGGTTCAGAGGAGACAAAAAGAACTTCACAAAGGGCAAAGTTGTGCGTGAAGAAGAAACGATACCAAAGTTCAATGGTGAAACTGTTGATGGTGAGCTACGTGCTCTCCAGCGTAGTAAAGAACCCGGCAAAACATATGTGGGATATGGCGAGACACACAACTGGACTCACGTGCCAGGCTTAACGCAGCTCGAGTATTACAAGGATCTCGAACTTCCCCATAACATCGATATGATGCACACCGAAAAGAATGTGGGGGAGTCCGTTTTTAACACCGTCCTGAACATTCCTGACAAGACAAAGGATAATGTCAAGGCTAGAGTCGATGTTGAGAATCTGTGTGACAGGCAAAGACTACACATGCATCCTCCTGAGGGCAATCGAAAAAATTGGGTCAAGCCGCATGCCAACTACGTGCTTGATAGTCTCCAGAAGAAGGAGGCAATGATGTGGCTGAAATACGCCGTTATGTTCCCAGATGGCAGACAAAAATAAGATTGAAGCATGCATAGCTGAGGCAACTATCCTTCGGGAGATGGCAGACGCCACGACAACGTACTATGCGGATGATGTTCCCACTATGCATAACCCGATATCTCGGTACAATATCGACGAGCCCAAGCATGACCCCAAGCTCCTCCTCTTCAAATGTCACGGTGGCAAGGCTGGTGCCTCTAAAAAGGGCATCTTGACAAAGGAAGAGAAAGATTGCATAATGTTTTATGTGGTTACGAACATGCAAGAAGTGCTCAAATTCATAAGGTAAAATGGTGAACAAATTACTTTGCAATTAGTAACTCGATTTTGGTCTAATACGTTTTTTCTCCCTTTTAGCCAATACAAGGATGAATATTGGACGAGATCGACGGATCCCTCTGATGCGGAGATGGAGATTCTTTTGAAAGAGAGTCGTCCCGGAAAGAAAAAATTCCTGGATTGGTTCTACGAAAAAGTAATTTCTAACAAGTCCCTTTTAGCCAATACTTTTGCAATCCGTAACTAATGCAAAGAAACAATTTGAACTGAATTTGTAGGGAGGTGATCCCAACGTTGAGATGACGGATGAGCTGAGATGTGTTTCCCAGGGTTGCAACCGTAGAATCTCAATGTATGAGAAGTACGATGTGAATGGGTATCGCTTCCATACAGAGTATCACCAGAAGAATCGGCCTAACCCAAAAACTATAAATACTGGGGTCTTCACGAAAGGATCCGATGACATAGAATACTACGGAAGGTTAGAGAATGTATACGAGCTGACATTCAATAGGACAAACATACAACTCAATCTCGTTGTGTTCAAATGCCACTGGTTTGACCCACAAGTTGGACAGAGAAGCACTCCTTCCATTGGGTTAGTTGAAGTTAGGCCTTCAACCTGCTATAGCGGAGCCGATGTCTTTGTTGTGGCTCACCAAGCCAAGCAAGTTTATTATTTGCCCTACCCATGTCAAAAGGAGTATCTCAAAGGCTGGGAAGTCGTGTTCAAGGTATCACCACATGGTAAGCTACCCATGCCCTCCGACGAGGATTACAACAACATTGACCCTGTAACATACGAGGGAATTTTTTATCAAGAGCAAGAGAACTTTGGGGATTTCGAAATAGAAATTGGTCTTGAGGACCTCGAGAACGAGGCACATCTTCATGGTGAAACAGTGGTGGACCTAAAGGACATACAAATGCTCACCAAGTTACATGAGGGCAATGGGTTCAATGATGAGCCTCCACCGGACATTCCCACCCAACCTCATTACTCACATGATACTGATAGTGATAGTGAAAATGAGAACCCAACGCCTCGTTATGAGAACCCAATGCCTCATTATGATAGTGATGATTTGAGGTGAGGGTCCTTTATGTCTTTATGCTTAGTATCTATTTTTCAATATGCTTCTTATACTTAGTATTTATTTTTCAATATGCTTCTTATGCTTAGTATCTATTTTTCAATATTTTTCTTATGCTTGGTATTTATTTTTCAATATGCTTCTTATGCTTAGTATCTATTTTTCAACATGCTTCGCCATATGTTTTTTTTGCTTAGTGTCTACATTTTATTAAGGCATGAATGCTTACTTGTTTACTCTTTGTCAATGCAGGTGATTGATCAATATGAGCGGAAGCAAGGAATCCATGAACTCCATTCTGAAGACCATGAGGACCCAGAAGTTCACCGGGACCACTAGAAGTGGAAGACCAACGCGTGCCAGCTCGCGTTACGCGGACGATGACACGGGTGGAGTTGGAGGTGGAGGTGTAGGTGGAGGTGGAGGACGTGGTGGAGGTGGAGGACGAGGTGGAGGACGAGGACGAGGTGGAGGTGGAGGACGAGGACGAGGTGGAGGACGAGGACGAGGTGGAGGTGGAGGACGAGGACGAGGTGGAGGTGGACCTTTCCTTGGTGACATACCCTCTGCTTCTGGCGACGTGGCTTCCCAGTCCGCTCACACACAGTCTACTGAGGGGGAGATGGAGGTGGAGATGGAGGTGGAGGGGCAGGACGAGGAGGCGGAGAGGGAGATGGCGCCGAAGAAGTTGCGCATTCGTGGTGAAGCGCAAGTCCCTGATGAGAGGAGGGAGCCTACTAGCCACGAGGCGAAAGCCCTCATCATCCCGAACGAAAAAGAGTAAGTTTAATTTTGAACATGTAGATTCATTTTGCTATGTACTAATGTTTTCATTATTGTGCATAACTGATTGGCATACTAATGTTTTGATTATTGTGCAGCAATTGGACATATGACAAGGGGGTTCGCCAGCCGTCGAGCATGATTGGAGCTCTTATTAGGCAGTATTGGCCGGGCTTTTACACTCCGGTCCTCGGCGGCGAGAGGAAGCTAGCCGAGACTTGGGCGGACTATGAGGCAGCTCCTTGCCCGGGCTTTGGGACAGCTTCTGACGCCGTGTACACCAAGTTTTGGGTAAAGCATGCTTCTCGAGTTTACTTCATAGTTGATGATCACACTATGCTAACTCATGTCTCTCTCACAATTATTCTTATGCATGATTGCAGACCCATTATAAGGTGCCTGATGATATGGTTGAGCAACGGGAAGGCGGTACTGACTAGGGCTTGTCAGAGGTTGACAAGGCAACAGTGGTACAATCAGAAGCATACCTGCATCGGGCACTTCAAGGCTGAGCAGGGCATGAGGGTCAAGAAAGCTGACAATATCAGGAACGATCCTCAGCTGACGAAGGAAGATTACTTGAGGGTAAGTAAATATTCAATGAGACTATGTTGCTGCATAGTTGGGATTGCATTATGTGTTCTTCAAATGAGTTTTGGTTTTTCAGGTTATGCCCCTATGGTGCGAGAATAAGGAAGACGCATTTGAGGCCTTGGTAGCGAGGTGGGTTGGCGAAGACGCCGACTTCATCGCCAAGAGCGCGCGCAACAAGGCAAACCGTGGCACTGGAGGAACACACAGTGCAGGAAGCCGCAACACTGAGCGCTACAGGAAGCACAAGGTACATATATACATGGAACAACTTGCATTTACTTCCCCTCATATTACTACTTGATACACATACCATTTCTTTTGCCGTGCAGGAGGCGGAACTCGGGGAGCCTCTCACCGAGGTGGGAGGGTGGCAGAAGATGAAGCTGAAGCAGCCTGATCTGAGCCAGCCTCAGCCCTCGCTGCCCGAGTACTTCGGCTATGCCGAAGAGGAGTTGGACAAGTACTGCTCGGCGTTCAAGGGTCTTCATCCGGAGGTGGATGATCCTATTGAGCAGGAGACCGACTTGACGGCGATTATGGTGGCGGGGCGCGGCGCGGAGCATGGCCGTACGAAGCTTCTTAGTGGGGTGATCAAGCCGCAGAGGACCCTCACGCAGATCAGGTCTACCCTCACCGCCGGCGACCCACCGGTCGCGCCTCCTCGACACCGTCGTACCGATGTAAGTTTTCTCATTTTGATCTTCTTTCCAACATTCATTCCTGAATGGCTAAATTGACGTGGCTCCTTTTCTTGGAAATTGTAGGCTAACTTTGAGGCCGCCTACGCTGCCACTTATGAGAAGTATTTGACGGTTGTAGCAGAGTGGGACCTCAAGAGAGCGGCTTGGGAAGAGTATCAGGAGGCGACGAGTCGTGTAAGTTCCAATCTTTTATGGTTCAAAGACATGACAAGTCCCACCTCCCCTTTATTTTATATCTGCAGCGCTTGACATCTAAACTATCTTGCAGGCGCTCAGGACGTTCTTCCAGACTGGAGAGAGGATCGCACTTCCGGAAGAGGAGCCACCTAGGCCGGGGCCGACTCCAGTGTGCCCATCGAGGGAAGCTTTCGCGGCCACATACTACGCACGGACTCCGGTAAGTCCTGTGCCTAACCATTTCTCACCGCTTTCCTTTCCCATGTGTAAGATGCTAACTCTTGTCAAACATGTAGGGCACGGGAAGTTCGCGGAACCGACCCTCTCCTGATTCGTCGCGCGAGGGCACACCGATGCACCCCGGCCGCCATTCTCCCGGTGCTTCAGGGTTTTCACCTGCTGGCGATGGTTCAGGCCATGGTTCTACCTCGGTCCACCTCGACAAAAGCCGGACGCATGAATGGACGAGTACGGAACTTGGTTGGTTCCCCTGATCTTGGGTCCCCCTTAGCTAGGTGTCAAGCGGGTGTGCGTTGATCGTAAGTGCCATGTGTTGACGATGTATGATGATCGTGTGTGCTACATGCCACATATTTGTATCACGATGATGTTGTTGCTACATTTGATGATGATTATGTGTTGTGCAACATTTGTGATGCATTTGAATGTATATTACTGCTATATATGATGTGCGTGCTGTGCTAGGCCAGGAAATGCAGCGGGAAACCAAATGGTATGGTCTGTGCCGATGGCATAGCCGTCGGCACAGCCCCTGGACGTGCCATAGGGGCTGCCGACGCTATGCCGTCGGCACAGAAGGTGTGCCCAACAGCGCGCGAGCGGCGGCGGCCTGGAAGGAGGGCGACGGGGCCAACGAGCGGCGGACGCGTGGCGACGCTGGTCATCCGATGGCTGTCCGGGCCGACGGCTTGCCGTCGCACGCCTTCTGACCTAACGGCCGTTAGACGCTCCGCGGGCCCCACGTTGACGTGCCGACGCTCGTGCCGACGGCGTTTGACCGTCGGTCGGAGGCTGTGCCGACGGCAAAGGCTGGCCGACGCGAGCCAGTCGCCGAGGCGATATTGTGCCGACGGCGGTGTGCCGACGGCGGCCGTCGGCATAGACGTGGGCCGACGGCAGGTGATGCTGTGCCGACGGCCGCCGGCCGTCGGCCCCTCGGCTGGTTCCCGTAGTGTCGTGGACGGAAATTTGAGTTCCTTTTTTTAAGAAAACATCTCTGTGGGTCTCCCTGCCACATTCCTTACAGAAAATAATGACCTTCCCGCAATTGAAAAAAAGAGGAGGTATGCAGGCAGTCCACGGACAAACCATATATAGCACACACACTCTAGGATTTTCTAAAATTTAGTAAAAGATATTTTAATCGAAAGATCGACAGCATATGATGCATACAACTTTATTTTGGCACGTATGTCCTAGAGTTCTAAAACAATCAAGGATACTAAAATGGAAACGTATGGATATATTATATATCAGAGCACACAAATTACACAAATGATTATCTTTTATATATGGTACTTCCACAACCGAAATTTAAGGGGAACAAATTGATAACCCAGATTGGAATGTCTCACTTTAACCAGTGCAAGTGTATTTTCAAATGTAGACTCTTTAATGAAAAGGGAAGGCCTAAATATAAAGTGTCATGTGATTAATTTTTAGAACAAGTTGTATATTTATTCTTTCTAAAAAAAAGGTACGTGCAAAAAACAAGGTAATGAAAAAGGTAAAAATGTTTAATATAAATATGTAAGAATTGTTAATTATAAATAATTTAAAACAACCTACACCCAAATTTCTATATAACTAGATGCGTGTGTTGTCTGTGTTGTATGTGTTGCCGTGAAAAAATGTCTCTAGCAACACATCATGCAATTCTGCTACATTGAGATCATGTTATTAAATGGTCAACCTATGCAAGCTGCAACCTTATCCTCGGTTACTAGGATGCTTGGAGCAATAGGCTATTGTTGTGGTCTGAGATAAGTCGAGACTGAACTCTACATCGGCATTCTTTCAGATAAAATTCTGATGTCACGGGGTAGCTACTAGCACTAATCAATATCTCTCGTTAAAAATGGTTTGTTTAAATATGTGATGTATATACTTGAAAACTATGTAACTGCTTACATCTTTCATTTTGTAATTTTCTATCAATGTTCCGATGCCTTGTACCCGAGACTAGTAGAGATATATCTTTTGTACATGAGTTAGATCGCTTCTACTGGACCTCCTCGTTGTTAATATTCTGCTTTTTGTGCACGACTATCAGGTGTAGCGGGAACATGATATAGAATCTAGGCTGAAACAAAGTGATAATAGAAAGGGAAATTGCTGCATATGAGCCAAAAAAAACAGTGAAATGATAAGAAGTTCTTGTTCCCGTAACATTATGTGAGATGTTCTTGTTCCTGATCGAAATCCCATTTTGTACTAAACGATGATACGAGAGTGATTAAAGTTATCATTGCATGAGCGATGAAAAGTATCATTGCATCAGATGTTCTTGCAGCGTGCTCGGGTGCTACAGAGAATAGATTGTTACTGATTATCTTTCTTGAATCAAGTCTTTGCTGAAACCGTGTGCTCATGTGATGTGGAGAATGATGATGTTTTCACCAACAGAGCAAACACTAAAAAAAAACTGCCAAACGAGGCCTTACAGTTACAGGGCTCGCCAAGGCATGGGGCTCATGCCAGCCCAAACTGCGTACGACGTCCCCCAGCGGCCGCAGCCTGCCGAGCGAGGCCCAAAGCCCCACGGCACTGGTCACCACTCACCAGCGCCAAAGACCACCGGCCCTGCGCGCCCAGTCGCGTTCGCCCACCTGGCCGCTGCGTCGCTGGTCCCGTCGCGCGGCTCCCAAGGAGGTGAGACACCGTATCGTGGTCTCGTGAGCCTTTCCTGTGCCGATGTCGGCGTCTTCCCCGCTCCAGATGCTGCGCTGCAACTCCATACAAGAGTCCAGATCACAGTGGACTCTGCGGGCAACACAGCACGAGACTCGATCGCGGCGATATCTTTCCCACTCCTCGGCCAGACATCCGTCCAAGACCCCATGTGCTCGCGCAGCGCGGCGCACCGAGAAAACTCCAGCGAGCACCAGTGCCAAGCATGAGCCAGTCCGATGATTCCAAGCGTGACCAGCTACGTTCCGAGGAGGGCCACGGGAGCACGGTTGATTCACCCAGAGCTCAGCAAAATGATGGCATGGCGTGGACGGGCATGGTAGCACAGCAACAGAGCAGAGGACGACAATGGAACAACACATAATTATAGGTCTCGAACGAACACCACCGCTACGAGAGAAAGAAAGAATCCCTAGATCTCATCATCTCCTACCACGGACAAACACCACATGGCCTGGTGGCGGCCACCGGCACCACGAGGAAGAAGGTAGATGTCATCAGTTTAATACACTGCTACTAGTAGAGCACTACTACCCGATCGAACGATCAAAAGGCCGGAAAGGCAGCAGACGGGGACAAACGGCCACAGCGTTCCGGCGGGCGTGCCCACCAAATCCGGCTTCGTCCCCGCCGAGGCCCTCCCTTTCTGCAGGCTTGCCAATCGCGACTCGATCAGATGAAGTGCAGGAGCAGCGGCGCCATGAGGGCGCCGGCGGTGGCGACGTGGCGGCCGACGGCGTGGCTGTAGTCAGGGCTCATGCTGTTGCCCGATGGACCGTACGCGCCGCCGAATGGGCTCCCCGGCATCCCGGTGCTCGTCGAGCCGGGCGGGGCCAGGACGGTTCCGCCGGTGCCGCCCATGCCTCCAGTGCCGGTGCCCACGCCGGTGCCTGCACCAGTGCCCATGCCCGCGCCCGGGGTTGCTCCTGTGCCCATCCCGGTGCCGGTGCCGGTGCCCGTCCCAACGCCTGTCCCGGTGCCGACGCCGCTGCACAAAAGGAACACAAAGCATACAGGTTCAGACATTGCAAAAAGCGAAACATTTGACATTCTTAATCTTCAAAAGGGCATGCTTAGATTGGGGAAAGTGTCTCGAGCATGTGTTGTATAATGCAGATGCGCTTGCTCAAGTTCATTGCACTTTGAACGGTGGCACGGCCAGCTGCGTTCAACTCGTAAAGATTGTTCCTTTAAGCTCGGACTAGATAGATCCGATTCAGACAACTTTTACTTCACATGGGCTGGCAAAGCAAGAACTCAAGCTGTACTACGCTAGAACACCCATAACACTTGAGTCTTGAGTGCACTACCAGTACTACTGCTTTGTAACGAAACATTTGTGCTGCAATAGTATTCGTCTATCATAAGTGAGCATAGCATATATTCGACGAATATACTTTTGACAGCTTTTACCAATCAAATGATTTTTGTTTTAGAATAACTCTGCTGCGTGGACTGAAGCATGAGATACCACACAAGTTCGTGCATTTCGGTGACACTACTTTGGAATGAGCATAAACTTTAATGAGCAGTGCGTTGAACAAAAATATGATTTGTGACTACGGCCGTGCATGCCCATGCCAAGAATCTAGGTTACTGCAGAGTAATTAATCTAGGTTACTGCAGAGTATGCCGAATGACCCACGACAGCAGTCAGTGACAGTCAGAACTAGGGTATACTGCATCTTGCTTAGGATTCTCTATTATTCCCCAGATTCAAGTACCCAAATCTGGAATATAAAACAGCCCCAATCTATTAAACAAACTGATTTTAGCATGTTCTAGGCCACCACCATGGAGAAGGAAGGAAAGAGATGCATGTGGGCAGAGGTCACGGTTCAGTTTGCTTTACCTTGCGCTTGCTGGGTACTTGCAGGCGCCGGCGCTGGGGTCTGCGCCGGTGAGGGTGGCGACGCCCATGAAGTCGCAGGTGGCGCCCATGCCAGCGTTCTTCTGGTAGTAGGAGTTGCACGCGTAGGAGCAGTGCGCGACGATGGTGGATGGGTTGTTGCAGGGCCCGGTGGGCATGATCTGGGTGCAGTCGGCGCCCTTGCCGCAGGCGTAGTCGATGGCCTTCTGCATCGCCGCCGGGGACGCGTCGTTCTTGCACACGCAGAAGAGCGCATCTGCACGCACGCCATAGAAGGGGAGGAGAAAGTTAGCTCAAATCTTGGTTCTTGGAACGTGTCCTTACAGTGGGGGAAAACGAGCTAGGAATAGCAAGAACGCATAGCTTTCTGATCTAGAGCCGAAAGATTACAAGGGAAGTTTGTTGAGCCCGTTCAAGAATCTAGATTCCAAGACGCACTTGGGTGGGATAAGAAACAGGGAAGAAGTCGATCTGAGCAATGGTTGGGGGATTCGGCGTCTCACCTGAGCCAGTGAACATGGCGACCAGGAGCATGAGGAGCAGAGGCGCCGCCATGGCTTCAGCAGCAGCAGCAAGAGGAGCTCGAGCTCGCCGGAGCAGTAGCAGAGCAAGCTGGCGCTAGTGACCAAGATTGGGGGGGGAGGAGGAAGAAGCTAGTCGGCGTGGCGTGGTAGAGTGGTGTGGAGTGTGGTCAGGTTCCCCGGTGCGACCCCTTTTAACACGGAGCACCGGGCCACCGACCGCACAAACCCACATCTAGCCGTTCGTTCCCTCCAACATTTTCCCTGAACCGTCTGGACTCATCGGCGTGGCCGTCCGTCCCACGGGGCGGCGAGCCAGGCCAGGCCAGACCAACGGCTTTATTTTCGCAGGCGGTGATGGCTCGTCGTCCTGTGCCGCTGTGCGTCTCGTGCAAAGGCGTGCAGGCTCGCTCTGGGCCGCGCTGTCCCGCTTTGGCGCGGCATGGCGTGGCGATGCGCCGGCACTGTGCCTGTGCGGCTGGGTTCTCGGGTTTGGCTCTCCTCGCTTTATTATTGCGTCTGGCCCTTTCCGCTGCGTGAAACTGCTACCGTGCAGGCGAGTGGTGACGGCCAGTCGGCAGTGCCGGAGCTGTGCGGTGGATTAACGGTCGGATGGTACTTGCTGCTATTTTCTATTTTCTTTTTCACTTTCTACTACGTCTCGCTAGATTTCGCACTTCTCCAGCGTGGCTTGACGTCGGTCTTGCGGCGGAGTGGATTCTTTGTCACCTTTTTTCCCCCGTGTGCTGACGATGCCCACATGGTTCGCAATTTGTCGAGCGTTTTTCTTGAGGTGTGCACATGTGGGCAATGCCAATGGGATGGTAGATAGCAACAATGTCCTTCGTTCCAGGAACATGAAACTCAAAAAAAATCGAGAGTATGCTAAAAGCGATTCCATATTTTTATAGAAAGCAAAAGTCTAAGTACAAGAAACTACCACTCACTGCAACCAACAAGCGTATCACAATTCCACGTCGGTTATTCCGAAAACATCCACCATCGACACACACAACAAAACCGAAAAGAGCATTTCCTAAGCTAGACTCCAGAGAACAAACCCTTCAAAAAAGGACACTCCTTGTCTACGCACCATCTAAAGTAGATAGACAAATTAACTAGGACGATACCTACGAAGCCGGTCTTGCACTCGCTAGCGATGGCGTTCATACCGTCCCTGAAGAATAACCTTCGGCGGCAGTGAGCACCGGAGGAGAGCAACCTAGGACATCCAAGCCGTGTCACCAAACGCGATACTTCCAACAGAGAAGCGACGTCGAGAACTCTGTGATCACACCGATCCAACTCTGAATCTAGGCTTTCGGCCAGAGACAACACCAACACCACGAGAGAGCGCCGAAGATGTCGATGCCCCTTGGCGAAGCCTCCAACAAGGAAAAAACAACACCCGTGGGTGCCGTCGCCACCGACCCGACCAAGGTCGAGCGGGATTTTCATCTGTGCCATCGTGCATCCGGACCTCAGAGGGTCGAACTGCAATGTCCAAGAAGTCTCGCACCACCGTCACCGCAACTCCTCCCCATCGTTGTCGCAGATCCGTGATCTCCAACACACCACACGCCTAAGGGCCTGGTCCATCTTCCACCTCCAATTCAGCAAGGAAATGACAACCTTCCATTCTAACAGCACAAGGCAGAACCACCCGCCCAGGTTGTCGCCAACTCATGGTAGACATCCCACAAGAGCAGCAACTCCAACCAATGGCCAGATCAGGACCCGCAAAGCCTAGATTGGACCCGCAGAAGCTAAGATTGGGCCCACACCCACTCCTCCGACCCCTACACCGGTTGCCACTAGGCCGTTTGCTGCTCGCCTCGAACTCTTCCTGGTCGAGCCTCCTCGCCGCCACCATGTCGACCTTGATTCCATCTGGATTTTATGAGAAACGATATTTTTTATTTTTTAAAAACCTAAATTTTTATAATCTGAACATTTTTCTAGATTGAACATTTTTCAAAAATTGAACAATTTAAAATGCAAAATGCTTTTAAAATTTGAACAATTTTATAATTCATATGTAAATATTTTTACCTGATTTTTATAAAAATTGAACATATTTAAACTACAAATATTTCAAATTTGATTTTTTTTTTAAAAATATTTTAATATAAAAAATGCTAGCACCAAATTAAACCGGCCTATACTGCGCGCGGGGTTTTGCGGCAAACATAAGAAAAAGAAACAGAAAAAAGGATACATCGTCTGAGCCGGGTTGTACCACGCCTGGGGGTGCGCGAAGCGTGGTACGTGCCGACCTGGTAGGGAGCGTGATTCGGGGTTGCGTGAAGCGACACGGGCTGCGCCAGGCCCATCAGCTGTAGTGAGATGTTTTCGGTTTAATTTTTTGTGTTGCAGTTTCTTCCTGTTTTTTTTTTGGGTTTTCCTGTTTTTCTCCAGATTTTACTGGTTTTTTATTTTCCCTGTCAATTTTTCTTAAACTTTTCTAAAATTTTTTTGCGGCGCCTGGTATATGACTTGGTCTGGTTATTTTTTTTAGCCACTTGCGTACAACGATGCAGATGGGCTGTGTCGAGGAAATCAACCATGGGCCATGAAAGCCCACTATCAAATCCTCCCCAGGCCGATAGACAACGGATCGTCTGTACTGAGAACACGCGTTCCTCTCGTACTTCGACCCACCACCGGAGAGAGCAGCGTTTGCGTCTCCCTCCGCCGGGCCGGGCTTCCAAGTCTGTGGTGGCGCAGCCGAAAGGTTCGGGGATGGAGGCGGCCGCCGACGAGGAGCAGGAGGGGCTCTCCGCGCAGTCGCCGGCGCAGGCGCCCCCATCGTCAGCTTCTTCTCTTCCCAAGGTGCCTTGCCTTTCCCCCTACCTTACCCCTCGCTCCTCGTTTTTCACCTCCGGAGATGGCGCTTGGTCTGATGTACTTTTCTGGCGTCGCAGGAGCAATCGCAGGTGGAGTTGGAGCTGAGGCTGCTCCAGGCTCTCGAGTTCTACCCTCCGTCCAAACTGAAAGGTGGGTGCTTTGATTTGTTTGCTGTTGTGAATTACGATGGGTCAGGTTTCCTTGCTGCGCTGAAATGATATTTAGAGGGAATAGCTGTACCAGAAGTCAAGTCATACACACGCTCGCCGTTCAGTTCTGAAATCTCAGGAACGCATGGTCTGTTTTAGTGACCGCAACTTAGTTGTTTCATGTTGTTCATGAGAAGTTTTGCTTTGCAACCCTAAAAACGTTGACCAACGGGGGAATGATCCCTCCCTTGGCTATACGTTGTTAGGTAGGATGAGACTCTCCCAGCGGATGGACGCTACGATGATAACCCGGTTTAAAGTTCGCCCCTCCCTGCGAAATTACCGTGAGATGGGGATTCGAACCCGGGTGGGCTGGCTGCGCACTCGCTTGTTTTTCCACTGAGCTAGAACTCAGTTCTCTGCTTTGCAACCCTAATTGCTAGTTGTGTCAATAACCATGCCAAGGGTAGATAGGAGTGCAGTGCCATATCTTTGCTTACATATGATGAAACAACCTCACTACTGCTTTTCAAGATCTCCAAAAAAAAAATTACTTTGACAAGCTGCACCATTATCGACTGAATTTATGTGTATCCTATGTTATGAATTTTATGGTCAAGGTTTCGACTAGAATGGGTTGACTGGGGTCCCTTCTTTATATTACTAGTATGTAGCAAAGGCAGGCCTCCTGTGAATTCATGACGGTGCAGACTAAATGAGCTGTGCACAATTTCAGGTGAGCTATGTGCCCCTGCAGAACCTCCCGCATGTTTTTCGATGTAAATAAGGAGGAGAACCGCTAAATGCTCATTTCATATTTCTTTTCTAAACAGATGATACAAACCTGCTTGTAACTGGGTAAATTTTGTGTAGAGCAACACCAGGGTAGATTTTGAATATGTAGTAAATCCTTGTTTGGTTAGACTTACGAGCCAACCATATCCTGTTATTTAACTACTTGACTTGGAAACTATTCTAGGAACTTTATATTAGGCTCTTGATATGATGACTAGTGAAGGTTCAATCACTAGCAGCTGAAATGTGGAATAGTCTACCATCAATTATCAAGTTTGACAGCAAAACCGAAATGCATAGATGTACAGGTCCTATCTCTAAGTAGATACCGCTAAGAGATAAGTTTTATTCACCCTTAGTTTACAAGATCTTGTTTCACATATTGAAAGCGTACAGATTATTCAGGAATGGCATGTTACAACTTTGCAATATTGCATAGGGGCAGAGAACTGGAGAAACTAAGAAGATTCTGACACCTCTTTTCCTTTGTTTTTTGGGCTTGATTGCTCTTTGCTGAATTTGATGGGGCTTTAAGGAGTGGCTAGTCTTTAATTTGGGTTTCTATTGCACTTTTTCATGGGGCCAACAAGCATGGATGATGATTGAAGACAGCCATCCCTCCATATGTAATGGGCAGTGGCGGAGCTTCGGCCCGGCTAGCCTGGGCAGCTGCCCGGGCTGTGTCAAGTATCCCTTGTTGGACATTAAGCATGTAATGAGAAATTAGTCACAGTTTTGATGGGCAAACAGCCATGGTCCAGGAGTTTTTAAGACTTTGCCCAGGCTAGCTCAGTATACTGGCTCCGCCACTGGTAATGGGTTACGGCTGTATGCATAAGCTCCTTTTTCTGGAAGGGCATCTGAGTATCTGTTGAAAGCTGTATGTAGCTAGCTCTAGTTGGTTTACTAATCTTTTTTTTGCGTGTTACTATGTCATGCTTGAGTGCTTTGAAGTAGTACGCAGCTAGTTCTAGTTGGCTTAGATAATTGGTTTTTTAAATGTTACTGTGTTATGCTTGAGTGCTTTCAAATAGTTCACAGCTGCCATAGCTGGCTTTAAGTAGTACGCAGCTAGTTCTAGTTGGCTTAGATAATCAGTTTTTTAAGTATTACTGGGTTATGCGTGAGTGCTTTGAAATAGTTCAATGCTGCCCTAACTGGCTTTAGATAATCAGTTTTTCTAATGTTACTATGTCATGCTTGAGTGCTTTGAAATAGTACACGGCTAGCTCTAGTTGGCTTAGGTAACAATTTTTTTTTATGTAACTCATACATAGTTCGATCTAAAGTTCTGGAAGAAATGTCCTCCTAGAGTGTAACTGGGGACAAACAGCACCCAGAAATAAGAAAGGGTGCGACTGCGTGCTGTTTCTTGTGACATGTGAATGCTAATGCTTATACAATGTGTAGCAAAATTAACTTGGGGGGGGGGGGATGATTCTATTGCAGAACTGACTGTCTCTGCGAATTTTGGCAAAATGGATTTCTGGCCGCCTCTAGGCTTAGATAATAATTCAAACGTAGCAGGGTCTAAAGTTCAGGAAGAGGTATTCTCCTAGATTGTAACTGGGGGCCATAAATAGCACCAAGAAATAATAACAGGTGTGAGTTCTTCTGCTTATGGTGACATGTCAATGCTAAAGCTTACGCGAGGTGAATTGTATCAAAAGAACTTAAGGAATGAAAATCTAAAGCGAAACTGACCGCGCCTCCTGCCTTGGCCAAGAAAAATTTGGCAGAAATGGTTTTGCAGACTCTGCTGCACAGTGCAGCTATGAAAACGTTGGTTAAGATTTTTTGTTTTGTTTTGTTTTTTGTTGAGTACGCATTCTAAACTCTTGTGTGTGCTTGCAGGCATTCATCGTCACTTTGTTCTGTATGGCCTCATGGAGCACTTGAGAAAAAGGTGAGACCGTATGCATATTCTTCAATGTGGGTTACCATGAAATTTGTGGCATCAGGCTTGACAGCCTACGAATTCTTTCAGCCTGGACAGACAGTTCTCTGCCGACGAAGTTCTCCAGCTGCTGGACCGCTTCTTCAACCTGGAAATGCTGGTGATTGGACACATTTTGCTCATCTTTCGCTTTGTGTTTGTCCTGCATCTACACTTTGGCTCAATGAGAGTTGAGGGTGTGGACTGGACGAGATTCTCACAGTACGGTTTGTGTACCTGAATGCAGAAGCCGGATGACGAGGAGAAGGATAATTTCAGCCAGGCGGAGGAATTCGCCTTGCCAGACAGCTTCCTCAAGAAGGAAGAATGATCACAGGTAGCCCCCGCAGGTAGTACGTAGAAGAGAAGGATGCGTCGGCGACTTGTTTGTAGTTCTTGCCCCCGGCCATCTTGCACTGGAGGGCGTAGAAGCATAGAACGGATCACCCATCCGCTCGTAAGCTGTGTTGCATTCACTGACTTGTAGAGCTGCTGTTTAGCCCGGATCAGCTTCAGTAAACTATGCATTTATTTTGGATAATTTTCGGCGATCTGGTCACCGGCTGAAATCGTGTGAAAGCATCTCCAGTTCTCCACTGAAACCAACATGAAATCGTGTGAAAGGCATCTCCAGTTCTCCACTGAAACCACATAGCCCTCCGCGATGCAGTTGGCACAGCACAGGAAGAGTATCTCTACAGAGAGCCCGTAAACAAACACGCGAACTGAAAAACGCGAGTTTTGAACTGAACTTGTGTTTATGGGTATTCTGTTTTACAGTTTTGGTTTACGGGAACTGTTCCACGCCACCTCTTTAAAAAAATGTAATGTGTACGTATATGTGTGAGTATAGTTTGGAGTATTCTTGCTCAACCTCTCGCTTGCCATCTTCATGGACGTTGACGTGGTGATGATATGTGAGAAGTGAGAGGTAATAATCCATGGTGGTGGCGGCATGGTGATGTTCGTTTTCGTGGTCGGCGATGTGGTGATGCTTGTGACCGGCGTGACCGACGGTGTCATGGTAGTATTCAACTTCGTGGTTGACGACATGGTTATGTTTGTGATGGGCGTGAACGACGATGTCATGGTGGTGTTTGTCTTCGTGGTCGGCGACGTGGTGATGCTTGTAACCGGCATGACCGGCGGTGTCATGGTGGTCTTCGTCTTCGTGATCGACGACATGGTGCTACTTGTGACCGGCGTGAACAACGGTGTCATGGTTGTGTTCGTCTTCGTGGTCGGCGACATAGTGGTGCTTGTGACCGGTGTGACCAGCGGTGTCATGTTGGTCTTCGTCTTCGTGAACGACGGTGTCATCGTGGTGTCAGGCTTCATGATCGCCGACGTGCCAAAGCTTGTGAACGGCGTGACCGACACTGTCATGGTAGTGTTCAACTTCATGGTCGGCGACGTGGTAATGCTTGTGACCGACGTGAACGGTGGTGCCATGGTGGTGTCTAGCTTCGTGAACACCGACGTGCCGAAGCTTGTGAAAGGCGGTGCCATGGTGCTGTCTGGCTTCATGATTATGCTTGTGATGGGTGAGGTAAGGTTACCATGTTGCCATATAGGTGAGGCTAGAAAAAGCATGTGACCAACCAAATGAAGTGTATAATTTTTGTATAAAAGTAAATTTTAAATGGCAATGTGAAAATGCAATTTTTTTTTGGAGTATGTCCACCCTCCAGTTCATTTGTTGTTCCACCACTACAGGTGATTTGTGCAATTATCACTGCCAAAATATCACTCGAGGAGGGGTTTGAAGCCCAAAGATGTTGAGGTGGATCCGGCCAAGAAAAAGGAGCTGACCGTACTGGTAGTATCAGATATTGAAGGGACTCGATAGTTTGTTAAAGCTTTGCTGAAGGGGATGAATGACAGAAAGGACAAACACCTTGTTGCTTCCTTGTTTCAATCAAAGTTCTCAGCTGATCTTGAGAAGTTAGCGAAGAAGGTATTGGAAGAAAAAGCTACGAAGTCCTAGGTTGGAATCGTGCTTGGGAAATTCATAGGCTCTAAGCCAGCTGTCTACTCCTAAAGATCTACTTCTTCGCAAGGGCGACCTATGACTTTGACAAGAATAAACTCATGTTCATCTTGGTGATCATGGGAGGACTTAGAGGGTGGACTGGGTGGGTCGTGGCCCACCCTAGATTATCGAAAAAATGACTACCATATTGGCATTTAGGTAGCCTCTGATCAAATATCCCATATAATAACTTTTATACATCATATTGGAATGATCCCTACACTTCTTCTCTCGTTCAAGGTCCATATTAGAGCATCTTCAGTCGCGTCCCCCAAAGGGATTTGGGGCGCGCCGGACAAAAAAAGCGCTCCGCCCCCCCAAAGCCCTTTTGTCCGCGCCCTATACGGTGTCCGGCGCCCCGAGCCCGTCCCCGTCCCACAGGGGACGCACCGGGCACGCCGGACACAACGAAATGAGAGGCGAGGAGGCGCGGGGCACAGTTAATTTTAACCTAACCGTCGCCTACCTCGCGACGAGTTCGCGCGCAGCGGCATCTTTGCCTTAATGGCGACGGAGGGCAGGCGAGACGTCTCGGTCTGCTGCGCAGCCTCCACGCGTCGCCGGCGTTCGCACGCCACCGCCCGTTCCCGCGCGATCTTCCCGCCTCTTCTCGCCGTTCCCGCGCTTCTTCCCGACGCCGGCGTCTATAAAAGGTCTCCCGGCTCATCAACGGTAGCCACCACACCCCGCCGGCAACAAACACAGCCCTCGTCGCTCCACAGCCGTCTCCTCCATCACCAGTGGCAATGGCGAACCGCCCCGGCGATGGCCACTTCCCTCCACCGCCGTCTCCTCCACTTCCAGCCGGCAGCGG
Organism: Lolium multiflorum; assembly: GCA_030979885.1. Lineage (NCBI taxonomy): Eukaryota > Viridiplantae > Streptophyta > Magnoliopsida > Poales > Poaceae > Lolium > Lolium multiflorum. The sequence goes on from CM061747.1 coordinate 248,216,620, forward strand.
CGTGCGGCACTAGAGGAGGCACTCGAGGAGGAGGCCCGCCAGCAGGCGGCGGATCTAGCGGCGTTCTCCGCCCCGCCTCCGCAGGAGGAGGCCGCGGCGGCAGCAGCGTGGCAGGAGCAGCAGGGCGACACCGTTGCGGCGTTCGACGCCTCGACGGGGCAAGAGGCGCGACGGCGCCGGTACCGGGAGGAGATGGAGCAGCGATGGGCGACGAGCGTCGGCGCCGCGCGATGAGCGGCAGGCGCTGTTCCGTGAACGGCGTGACTCGATCGAGCCCGGCGGCGTGAGTCGATCGAGCTCCAGCAGAGGTGACGAGGAGGAGCGCCGGCAGCGGGAGGCGGCCGACGGCGCATGGGACGGCGGAGCGGTTGAGGTGGAGGCCGACGCGTTAGCGGCGGCGATGATGGAGGCGCCAACAGATGTGGAGGAGGAGGCGCCAATGGAGGAGGAGGAGGCCGAGGCGAGGAGACCGAGGTGGAGGACGACGACGACGACGAGTTCGACTGGTCCGACGACGACGGGCCGCACCCGGACGAGACGGCCGATCAGCAACGCGCCCTCGTCGAGTCCTTCGAGTCGGAGAAGAAGCTCCAGGACGACGCCCGTGCCCACGAAGAGGCGCATATTCGTCGCGCCATCGAGCTCTCCCTCCGCGGCGCGCAGGGGACGGCGGAGGACGCGCGGCGGGAGCGGCACCGTCTGGCCAACGCCGCTCGCAAGGAGAGGAGGCGCGCGCAGGAGGAGCTGCGGCGTAGGGGAGGCGACGACGGGGCGGGGCCGTCGAACGCGCCGCCGGGCGGTCAGTAGTCTAGGTTTAGATGAAATCTAGCCGTTTTCATTCAAACTTTGTAATATATAATCAAAATTGAATGATAATCTTTATTTTCGTGCACAAATATTCATTTGGGGGCGACGTTTGGGGGACGCGGCTGGGGAGCGACGTCCCCCAAACGCGGCACGAACAAAACACGTCCTCCAAACGCTCGATCCGGCGCGGTTTGGAGGACGGTTTGGGGAACGCGACTGGAGATACTCTTACACTTCTATACTCGCGATAGGAACACGACCGAGCTTACAGAATTCCGCACATGCGGCTAGCTGGCGACATATCTGAGGTTGCAACGCATGATCGTCCGCTCGGAGATGTCTCGCAAGTGAGAAGGCACCAATTTCAAGCAAGGTGCTACCAGCGGATCAGCCCATCCACTATGAGCAGAGCGTCGCAATTGCTGACCCACATTGGACACTAATTTTCTTGTAGAGCAGATTCTCTTATTGGTTAAGTTTTTTTTAAACAAGTCTTAATGGTTAATTGCTTGCGTATTTGGTTTTCAAGAATTATCACTTAATTTGTTGTTGGCCTACTAAAAATTCACTTAGAATTGTATGCGCATCCTCAACCCACGCTGATGTTTATTTTTTCAAGACATCCTATATACAATTCCAATACCATGTGCAGTGGAAGCGCATGTTGTCAACTAAAAGCGGAATCTAACTTGCAAGAAAAAAAAATCAATGGTTATAAATTTATGCAAGTATAGGTACCTAATAACAAATCAGAAGCACAACTAAGATATTTATTTGACTATACGATTTATAAATCTCTATCATAGTATTTGTGGATATTAATATATACACCAACGCACATACATATGTATATAAATACACCATATAATTTTATGTGTGAAAAATAGTTGAAGGAAAACTTTATTCCAACATAGATTCGAATTAGAGAAGAAAACTATGCATTATATACATTATAAACCGTACAATAGAGAACTAATATACAAAATAATGTTATGTGGTTAATTGAAGAATCGAAGTAATCTTAAATTGTACACATGAAGACTACTATGAAAACAATATGTTTAGTAGAAGTGTACAATTTTTGTATAAAACATCTTGTAAATTTAGAACATATTTATTCAATTATATAATGTCATGACACTTTTTTTTTAACTTGAGCATTTGATTACATTATCACAGTATACGTTTGATTACAATCTTGCTTAAGAGTCACTGCCACACAGGGTGGAACAGAACCCAACATCACACGCCCACTCGATTCACTAATTCCTAGCCTTGCTAGAGCATCAGCAACTTTGTTCCCCAACCTATTAACCTTCGAAATGTAGATATCCGACATTGATGACATAGTATTTTTTATGTCCTGTACAATACCAGTGATTAAAGACTTGCTACTTTCCTTCTTCTTCAGCTCATTCACTAGGAAGGTGTTGTCACTCTCACTTTGGAGGGGGCCTGCATAACAAGTCAGAATCGATTTTAAGCCATTTAGCATGGCGATCACCTCCGCTGATTCCGTGTTTGGGCAGTGAGGAATTTGTCCCCAGGCCGACAACATTACTTCTCCTTCTTCATTTCTTAGGACAGCTCCCCATGAACCTGCACACTCATTTTCAGAATAACACGCGTCAGTGTTTACCTTTGCCCATCCCGGATGAGGCTTGCTCCACACTCCCACAGCCTCCTTTGTTTTATAATTGTGGTTCAGCACAGGCGTAGAGATTGCCAGTTTACTTTTGGCATCCTCCACAGGATGATCATCATTCCGGTTTTCGAAAGCATCATAATAGGATTGAAGATAGATGGCAGATTGTTCTATCCCGACTTTGCCGTCTCCAAAAATGATATTATTTCTCAAATGCCAGGTTATCCACCAAAGAAAGATTAATTTTGCTCTCATTGATTCGTTTAGTTGGCTAAATAAAACCAGCACCCAATTATCTCCGGTGAACTTAAGTATGTGGTCATCCGGCAAGTCCCATGCTTCTTTTAATCTTTGTCGTAAAGCTTTTGCCTTGGTACACTCCACCATTGCATGATGATTAGTTTCTTGATCCATACCACAAATGGAGCACGTTGCAATCTGATTCATGTTTCTGGCGCATCGTAAAGCTTGGACGCCAAGAGTATTAGAGGCAAGTTTCCATCCAAATACACGGACCTTAGGTGGGACTTTTGCTTTCCAAATTATATTCCACATATCTCTGTCACCTGCATGGTTTTTACTCATACCAATCATATTTTCTTTATCTCTTACATCCAACGCAAGTCTGTAGGCACTCTTAACCGTAAATAATCCCGTCTTCTCGTAATGCCAAGCTAGGTGGTATTCGCCATGAAATGCGGGCAATTTAATTTGCAACACCGTGTCTGCATCAGGGGGATAAAACACCTTTCTCACAAGATCCTCTCTCCAAGTTTTAGTTGATGGATCTATTAGCTCTGACACCCATCTGATTCGCAATTTGCTAGCATTGCCCATGGATTTTAGGTTGCCCTTTGGTAACCAATTGTCTCTCCACACCCTTACTGTTGTGCCTGAATTTATTCGCCAAATCATACCATGCTTGAGGAGTTCCAAACCATGGGTGATGCCTTGCCAACAGGGGGAATGGTTCTGTGAAAAGACAGTGTCTACTAATACACCTGAAGGATAATATTTTGCCTTTAACAGCCTAGCACACAAGCTATCAGGGTACTCAAGCAGTCTCCAAGCTTGTTTAGCTAACAGAGCTTGATTGAAAAGTCTCAAGTCTCTAAAGCCAATCCCCCTTGACTTTTTGGTCTTGTCATTTTATCCCAACCCATCCAATGAACCTTCCTTCTGTCAAATTCATCACCCCACCAGAAATCCCTTATTATTTGAGATAGTTCATCACATAGCCCAGCCGAGAATTTGAACACACTCATGGCATATGTCGAGATAGATTGAGCCACACTCTTCACCAAGGTTTCTTTTGCAACCCTCGACATGTACTTTTCTGACCAATCTGAGCATTTCTTCTTCAATTTTTCTTTTGATGGTTGGAACTTGTCATTTTTCATACGGCCCTCATGAATTGGAAGACCGAGATACTTGTCATCAAAAGAAGTATTTTCAACGTTTAGAACTTGAGCTACTGCCTTCCCATCCTCAACACTACATTTTTGGCCGAGCATTAACGAGCACTTTGCCGGGCTAAGGAGTTGTCCAGTACTCGCCTCATAAGTACGTAGCACCACATTTATCTTACTTGCTTGCTCCATGTTAGCTTTGAAGAATAATAAACTATCGTCTGCAAACAAGAGATGCGAGATCCCAGGGCTTCTTCTGCATATTTGCAATTCCTGGATATTACCCATATTTATCTGTTTTTTTAGTAACGAAGACAGGCCATCAGCAACAAAGAGAAACAAATATGGAGAAAGCGGGTCGCCCTGGCGAAGACCCCGAGAAGGAGTAAAACTCTCCAGCAATTTTCCATTAAATCTCAAGGAGAACCTTACTGTTTAGACGCAGGTCATAATCCATTTGATCCACTTGTCAGCGAAGCCAATTTTTCTCATAGCCGATTCTAAAAAGTTCCAATCGACGCGATCGTAAGCCTTCATAAGGTCAAGCTTATATGCACAGAATTTGCCAGCATTTGCAGATCCATTCTGTAGCGCATGAATGCATTCAAAAGCAATAATCGCATTATCAGTGATCATTCGCCCTGGAATAAAAGCGCTCTGAGTTTCTGAGATGATTTCTTGAAGCAAGGGTCTTAACCGATTCACCAGGCATTTTGAGACAACTTTATAGATGACATTACATAAACTTATTGGTCTGAAATCCTTGAGAGTGACGGGGTTTTCTACCTTAGGGATTAAAACTAAGGCAGTGTCATTTACTCCATCCGGCATAGTTCCATCAGTAAAAAATTTCCTCACGGCTGCAATAATATCTTCTTTTAGTATACCCCAATTTCTTTGATAAAAACACGCTGGAAAGCCGTCAGGACCTGCCGCTTTTGTTGGCCCAATCTGAAATAAAGCGAAGCTAATTTCATCATCTGTAAAAGCAGAGCACAAAGTATCATTTGCTTCCTGTGTCACTTTTTCCTGAAGCAGACTCGTGATCAGATCAGGTTGGACAGAGCCATCGGCAGCGTACAGATTTTTGAAGTATTCAGTTGCCAGGCCATGCATCTGTGCCTCATCAGACGTTTCAGATCCATCCGCAGCAGTTAGTTTCTCAATCCTATTTTTCTTTGCGCGCCAAGTTGCTTTCCGGTGGAAATACAGAGTATTTCTGTCCCCCGATCGGAGCCAATCTACACGGGATCGTTGTCTCCAACGAATCTCCTCTTTCTCTAGTAACTCGTCCAGTTCTGTACTCAGCTTTTTTGCTAGTTTTCTACTATCTCTGTCAGTCCGCATGCAAACCTCCTCTAGCTTCTTCCTTTTCTTTTCTATTTGTTTTGGGATACAACCAATAGTACGTCTGCTCCAGGTATGAAGGGACGACATGACACCCTTCAGGTTATTAGCAACTTCACCTAGATCAGTTGGCTTCTTGTGCATGTTCGACGCACAGTGAATTTCTTCGCTCAGGTTTGCTTCTCTTTCCCAGTACACTTCGTATCTGCGCGTAGGTGCAGACTTAGTCCCAGCAGAAGTGCCGTCCAACGAAAATAAAATGGGACAATGGTCTGATCGAGAGGAAGTCAAATGCGTAACCTGATTATTTGGAAAGATATCAGACCAATCAGGGCTAGCTACCACACGGTCGAGGCGCACTCTGACATTTCTTATTCCATCCTGTTTGTTGTCATACGTCCAGGGTTTGCCCTTATACCCCAGGTCATGTAGATCACAGTGGGACAAAACCTCCCTAAAATCAAGCATTTGTTTTTCTCCCCTCCTTCTTCTCGACCAGTGCTCATCTTGCCACATGCATTCATTGAAATCACCCATCATAAGCCAGGGTCCCGGGAGGAGTGGTTTGATCCTGCGAAGCAAATTCCACATATGATGTCTATCTTGGGCTCGAGGTTCGCCGTAAACAAAGGTGGATCTCCATTTATTTCCTTCTGGCACATTGTGCACGGTCACATCGATATTTACATTACCCATTTGGTAAATTTCAAATGCCACGTGGCAAAGCGTAATTATTTTTCGAGTGTGCTCACATTTCTTTGTCCTCCACTGTTTGCACTACCAAAAGATATCACCCAGGGAGTAGTTTGAAGCCCAAGAATATTGAGGTGGATCAAGACAAAAAGAAGGAGCTAATCGTGTTGGTAGTGTTAGATATTGAAGAGAATCGACAACTCGTTCAAGATTTTTCGAAGGAGATGAAGAATCGAAATGAGAGGCATCTTTTTGCCGCCTTTTTTCAAAGTTCTCACCTGATCTTGAAAAGTTGGCGAAGCAGGTATTGAAATAGGAAGCTAAGAAGTCCTGGGTTAAAATCGTGCTTGGGAAATTTATAGGCACTAGGCTAGCTATTCCAGTCCTAAAGATATACTTCTTCGTGTTAGAGTAATATGCTTGTTGTATTACCAGGGGGTCAAAGGCCACAATATATAGTACATGTACAGGTGCAAATATGCAGGAAGCCCCCTAACATCTGGGGAAACTACAATATACAAATATATACATCTAACACCCCTCCTCAAACTCATGGTGGATCCACAACACTGAGTTTGGAGAGTAAGAAATCAAGCTGCGCTCGAGTTTGTGCCTTCGTAAAGAAATCCGCCAACTGCAAATCTGAAGGCACATAATGAACCGCAACAACATCATCCTGCACCTGAGCACGTGTGTAAAAGGCATCAACACCAATATGCTTGGTCAGCTCATGCTTGACCGGATCACGTCAATACTGATAGCACCTGTACTGTCAGACAAAAGCGGAGTGGGTGTCATAACAGAGACCCCAAAATCTGCAAGCAACCACCGTAACCAGGTCACCTCAGCAATCAACAAAGCCATAGACCGCAACTCAGCCTCAACACTCGAACGGGAAACTGCTACTTGTTTCTTCGTCTTCCAAGCAATAAGCGAACCACCAAGAAACACACAGTAAGCAGAAAGTGAAAGACGATCCGTAGGATCACTCGCCCACGTAGCATCCGAGTAGCACTGGAGCTGGAGAGAGCTGGAACGGGGAAAGAAAAGGCGACGAGTGATCGTGCCACGAAGGTAACGAAGAACACGAAGGAGATGACTATAGTGAACAGTGGTAGGAGCTGAGACAAACTGACTCAGAATATGAACAGGATAAGAAATATCAGGACGAGTGACAGCAAGATAAACAAGACTCCCAACAAGATGGCGATAACGGGTGGGATCAGGAAGAGGATCACCATCAGTAGGACGAAGCTTAACATTAAGCTCCATAGGAGTATCAACCGTGCGCTCATCCCCAAGAGCAAGACGAGCAAGAAGATCCTGAATGTACTTTTCCGAGAGATAGAAAAGCCATCAGAAGTAGAGGAAACCTCAATGCCAAGAAAATAGCGAAGAGGACCAAGATCAGTCATTAGAAACTGATCGCGAAGACGATCCTTAACAAAGGCAATATACTCAGGATCATCACCAGTAATGATCATATCATCAACATAGAGAAGAAGAAGAGTACATCCACGAGGAGAAGTGTGAACGAAGAGTGCTGGATCATGAAGACTAGGAGAGAAACCAGCAGCAGTCACCACAGAGGCGAAGCGCTCGAACCAGGCACGAGGGCCTGTTTGAGACCATAGAGAGAACGTCGAAGACGACAAACCATCCCATCGGGAACAGAATACCCAGGAGGAGGCTGCATGTAAACCTCCTCACTCAACTCGCCATTAAGAAAAGCATTCTGAACATCAAGCTGGGAGACAGACCAGCGCGAACAGAAGCAACAGCAAGAAGGGTACGCACAGTAGTCATATGAGCCACAGGGCAAAAGTCTCATCATAGTCACGGCCGTGCTCCTGCTGAAAACCACGAGCCACAAGACGCGCTTTATAGCGCTCAAGAGATCCATCAGAGCGAGTCTTAATTTTATAGACCCACTTACACGTGATAGGACGAACACCAGAAGGGGGAGAAACAAGATCCCAAGTGCCAGTGCGCTCAAGCGCAGCGATCTCCTCAGCCATGGCAAGCTGCCATTCAGGATGACGCTCGGCATCCCGATAAGAAGTCGGCTCGGAAACAACAGAGAGACCATACCGACTAGGAGAGTAACGAACGGAGCACGACGCCGACGAACAGGCCGTGAAGGAGGAAGCTCATCAGCAGAAGACAACTCATCATCATCATCAGAAGAAGGGACAGCATCGGAAGGATCCGAAGCCGGAGAACGAGGAGTACTAGGTGGACTAGACGAACGAGAGGATGGCGCCGAAGGGGGCACATCAGAGGTAGGAGGGAGAGGAGGACAAGGGGGTGCATCCGGAAAGAAGAAAAGAGATATCATCCACCGGGTAAGTACCCGAGGTGGGGCGAGGATAGAAGGGACGCGTCTCATCAAACAGGACGTCACGAGAGATGCGCATCCGACGACCAATAGGGTCCCAACAGCGATAGCCCTTATGCTCATCACTGTATCCGAGAAAAACACACTCAACAGACTGAGCGGTCAGTTTGGTGCGTTCGCGAGGAGGGAGAAGAACATAGCAAACGCAACCAAATGAACGGAGAGTCGAGTAGTCTGGAGAAACACCAGAGAGACGCTCGAGAGGAATGCCACCCTGTAGAGCAGCAGAAGGCTGAATGTTAATGAGGTGGGCCGACGTAGCGACAGCCTCAGCCCAGAAATGTGGCGGAAGAGAAGAAGCAATCATCATAGCACGGGTGGTCTCAAGAAGATGACGATGCTTACGCTTGGCAACGCCATTTTGAGCATGCGCGCCGGGACAAGAAAACTGAGCGAGGGTACCCTCCTCAGCAAGGACACCACGAAGATGCTGGGAGATATACTCACCAGCAGAATCAGCACGGAACACGCGAATGAGTGAGGAATACTGAGTGCGGACCATGGCCGCAAAACGCTGATAAATAGAGAGCACCTCACTGCGAGAGCGCATGAAAAACACCCAGGTGTACCGTGAAAAATCATCAATGAATAAGATATAGTATCGATGGCCCCCTTTCGAAGCGAAGGGAGCCGGACCCCAAACATCTGAATGGACTAAATCGAACGGTCCGAGAGACAGACACACTAGTAGGATAGGGAAGTTGAATCTGTTTGCCTAACCTACAACCTTGACAGTGTAACGACCCATCTCCAGAGACAGACCCCAGAAGGCCACGATGAACCAAAGACGACATGCGAGAGTCACAAAGGTGACCAAGACGATGATGCCACTGCTGAAAAGAGGTGACAGAGGCAACAACCGGAGGAGAACCAGATGGAGTGGCAGCGGAAGGAACACGAAGCCAGCCTAACTCCCAAAGCCCCGGAGACTTACGGCTACGAGGGCGCTCCAACCAGGGCTGTGTGCGACGATCCGAACCCACACTCAGCGTCAAGAATGACGCGACAACCAGAATCGGTGAGCTGGCTAGCAGAGAAAAGATTCATCTGAAGGCGAGGAACATGAGAAACATCAGGAACAGAGAAAGAGGGAGTAGAAAGGGTGCCTCTACTAGAAACAGGAATATAGGTACCATCAGCCGTGACAACACGGACAGGAGAAATAAGAGACCGAAGAGTAGACAGAATAGAAGACTCAGAGGTCATATGAAAAGAAGCTCCAGAATCCAGATACCACGGGGACGTACCTGACTGTGTAGAAAATGGTGGTCGCGCAGTGCCAGAAGAGCCAGTCACAGAACCAGCAGCGTCCGGCGAGGAAGAGTCTGTAGTAGCGAGCAAACCACGAAGACCCCTGAGAATATCCTGATCAGAGAGTGCAACTGCAGAAGATCCTGAAGAGCCAGCCTGCTGACGATCCTTGAACTGCGACGTAAACTGGGATCCCGCGTCCAGCAGGTGGAGGAAGTGTGGCCAACCTTGCCACAGTAGGTGCAATGAGGACGAGGGCGGAGACTCGGACCGCGAGGCTGCTGACGTAAACTGGAATCCCAAGCATCAAGTAGGCAGTGAAGCTGCGCTATCTCATGCGCAGAGAGGGGCGCGACTGGAGAGGTCGACGTACAATCAGGTGCCGACGAGGAGCTATCACCCACACGCACAAAGGCCACCAAAGGGGGCGACGGAGAGCAACACGCCGATGAAGACAGAGTCGGCAAAGCACGGTCATAACCACGTGAAGAGGCCGCTAAAATCGATGTAGAGCGGCAGGCCGACATAGACGAAGTCGGCGAAGCGCGGGCAAAGCCGCGTGAAGAGGCCGCAAAAGTCGATGTAGAGCGGCAGGCCGAGGGAGACACAATCGGCGAAGCGCGGTAAGAGGCCGCGAAAGTCGATATAGAGCGGCGAGCCGACGTAGACGGAGTCGGCGAAGCGCAGGTAGAGCCGCGTGAAGAGGCCGCAAACGGCGACGAAGAATGACTAGCCGTCATACACGGAGGCAGCGGACAAATACCAAGTACCGAAGGTGGGCCCAAAGATAAGGCGGGATCAGCGGAAGAAGACATCGGGGTAACAACAGCTCGACCCGAAGAGAGTTTTTTTTTTGCTTTTTTTTTGCTTTTTTTTTCTCAGATGGAAGACCAGATCGGGGAGCTGAGAGAAACCAAATCGGTGGAGAGCGGATTAGCAGCAAGGAGAGCTGGCGACAGGCCACGCGCGGATTGGAAGCAGGAAAGAGGCCACGCGCAGATCACAGCCACGCGCGGATCGAGAAGAACCGGCCACGCGCGGATCCTGACGGGACGGATCAGAGGCCACGCGCCAAGATAGATCGGGCCAGGAATCGAGCACGGCCACGCGCGGCGGCCACGCGCGGGACTGGCGGAGAGCAGGGAGCGGCGCGGGACGGGCGGACGGAGAAGATTCCGCGGCGGCGCGTGGGACTGGCGGAGAGCAGGGGAGCTGCGCGGGACGGGCGGACGGAGAAGATCCCGTAGAGGCCGGCCGGGGACGGAGAGGATGCGGCCGGGAAGAGGTCCGGCGACGACCGGGAAGAAGCCGGCGGCGGGGCGGCCGGGAACAAGTCTTCAAGAAAAACGTCCGTACGGAGAGGAGGACCAATTTTGCTCTGATACCATGTTAGAGTAATATGCTTGTTGTATTACCAGGGGTCCAAAGGCCACAATATATAGTACATGTACAGGTGCAAATATGCAGGAAGCCCCCTAACATCTGGGGAAAATATAATATACAAATATATACATCTAACACTTCGCATGGGGCTACCATTGACTTTGGCAAGAATAAAGTCATGTTCATCCTTGTTGATCATGGGCGGACTTAGAGGGTTGGTTGGGAGGGCCGTGTCCCAACTGTTATTATCGAAAATGACTAGTATATCAGCATTTTTGCATCTTTTGATCAAATATCACATAGAATAACCTTTGTTTATCCTATTGGGATGATCCCTACACTTTTTCTCTCGTTCGAGGTCCATCCTACTCTCCTATACTCACGGCAGGAACGCGAGTGAGTGCACACAACTCCGCACCGGTGCCCGGTGGGCAACGTACCCGAGGTTGCAATGCATGCTTGTCTGCTCGGCGTTATCTCGCAACCAGCGGACCAGGCCATCCACTGTGAGCAGAGAAAACAGTTGTTTTGTGCGGGCGGGAACACGCTGCGGCAGCCGTGGCAGCCAGCGAGCACGACAGTCTGGCGGGCGGAGCAAGGGCGGCAGGGATGTGAGTGACCTCGAAGATGTGACGAGGGCGCCCTAGAGCTCGTCTCAGACCACAGGGACACGGTGGGCCAGCATGAAGGTTGTCCGGTAGGAGACCGGACCATCCCTTTACTTGTATTTTTGCGATTCTTTGGGCATCTCCAGCAGCTCGACGCAAACGGCCATAAAGTGACCGTTTGAGTCTGCGGATACCAAAAAATGTGTCTGCCCTAGCCCAGCGGCCCAACACATAGTGACCAGGTTGTCCGCGCGGACGCATTCGTATATGCATCCTGCGTCCATGACTGTCTCCCTCGAACCCGCATGGCGGTGACCGTGACGCAAAAATGGTTGCCCTCCCCGCGAGGCCTAAATCGATGCCCTCCCTGCACGGCCGCTTTGCTGCCCCGTCATGGTAGCCTTCAATGGCACGCTTTAGCTTCACTGGCATTGCCAGTACTGGTGGCGGAGGCTGCTCTTTCGCGCCGCCATCAATGGCACGCGCGCGGAAAGTTGCGCATGCATTCATGGAGGCCGCCATGTTCTTTATAAGCCGTCGTCTTTTTCTCTTCCATTGATACCAACTAGCCAAGTTCTACACCGCCGCCATCCTTCGCCTCCAAGCATCATCCCCCACTGAACAACCATCGCGACGTCGGCCATGGGCAAGGGATGGCCATGGCGGAACCCAAAGCATGACCCGATGTTGAGTCGTCGGCGACGCTGAAGAAGAAGGCAAAGAACTCGCACATTTGCATGTCCGTGATAGTTGAAGTGGCCCGCGCCCTATACCGCGGGCGCACGCCATGCGCTCCTGGGGGACCGACGCCCACTTCCATGTTGGTTGCCACTTTAGACACCGGAGGGTTCCCATATCGCCGGTGCCACGGGAGGGACAGAAGCGGCAGCAGGAGATCACCCAACGTAGGGCCCTCTTACCTCCATACCTCCCCACTGACCCAACATTCAGCTCCGAGTCCCTGATGTGGGACTCATTTGGCCACCTTGAATGGGATCCAAGGCGCTGAGCAGTGTTCCTCGGCGACGACGAGTTCAACTACGCCGCTCCGCTAGCACCGGTGAAGGAGGAGGAAGAGGATTAATATGAGGCACGGGACGACACCAAGGAAAACCTCGGCTTCCTAGTGTATCTCGCGGAGAAGGCCAAGGTGGAGGGCTGATACGTCTCCAACGTATCTATAATTTCTTATGTTCCATGCTAGTTTTATGACAATACCTACATGTTTTGTTCACACTTTATGATGTGTTGATGCATTTTCCGGCACTAACCTATTAACAAGATGCCGAAGCGCCAGTTGCTGTTTTCTGCTGTTTGGTTTCAGAAATCCTACAAAGGAAATATTCTAATTGGACGAAATCAACGCCCGTGGTCTTATTTTTCCACGGAGCTTCCAGAAGACCGAAGGGATAAGGTGGGGCGACGAGGCGCCCACACCACAGGGCCGCGCGGCCACGCGTAGGTGTGGGGCCCTCGTGCCTCCACCGACCCTGCCCTTCCGCCTACTTAAACTCTCCGTCGCGAAAACCCTATTACCGAGAGCCACGATACGGAAAAGTTCCGAGACGCCGCCACCGCCAATCCCATCTCGGGATTCAGGAGACCTCCGGCACCCTGCCGGAGAGGGGAATCATCACCGGAGGGCTCTACATCACCATGCCCGCCTCCGGATTGATGTGTGAGTAGTTCATCCTTGGACTATGGGTCCATAGCAGTAGCTAGTTGGTTGTCTTCTCCTCTTGTGCTATCATGTTTAGATCTTATGAGCTGCCTAACATGATCAAGATCATCTATTTGTAATGCTACATGTTGTGTTTGGTGGGATCCGATGAATATAATACTATGTCAAGTTGATTATTGATCTATCATATATGTGTTGTTTATGTTCTTGCATGCTCTCCGTTGCTAGTAGAGGCTCTGGCCAAGTTGATACTTGTAACTCCAAGAGGGAGTATTTATGCTCGATAGTGGGTTCATGCCTCCATTGAATCTGAGATAGTGACAAAAAGTTCTAAGGTTGTGGATGTGCTGTTGCCACTAGGGATAAAACATCAATGCTTTGTCTAAGGATATTTGTGTTGATTACATTACGCACCATACTTAATGCAATTGTCTGTTGTTTGCAACTTAATACTGGAAGGGATGCGGATGCTAACCCGAAGGTGGACTTTTTAGGCATAGATGCATGTCGGATGGCGGTCTATGTTCTTTGTCGTAATGCCCCGATTAAATCTCATAGTGATCATCATGATATGTATATGAATCTTTATTTGTCAATTGCCACTGTAATTTGTTCACCCAGCATGCTATTTATCTTATTGGAGAGACACCACTAGTGAACTGTGGACCCCGGTCCATTCTTTTACATCTGAAATACAATCTACTGCAATCTCTGTTCTTGTTGTTCTTCGCAAACAAACATCATTCTCCACACCATACGTTTAATCCTTTGTTTTCAGCAAGCCGGTGAGATTGACAACCTCACTGTTAAGTTGGGGCAAAGTACTTGATTGTGTTGTGCGGGTTCCACGTTGGCGCATCATCGGTGTTGCGCCGACTACACTCCTCCACCAACAACCTTCACGTGGCCTTCATCTCCTACTGGTTCAATAACCTTGGTTTCTTACTGAGGGAAAACTTGCTGTTGTACGCATCACACCTTCCTCTTGGGGTTCCCAACGGACGTGTGCTTCACGCGTTATCAAGGGCCAGGTGGACAAGCGCCCCCTGATGCCAGAAGGCGTGGATGAGGAGGAGGCGGCGAGACTTCCATGAAGGCCTCGTAGGAGCAGCCTCCGCTGCCACAAGCGCAGCCACACTATGCCTCGACGGTCATGCCTCCCTACCTCTTAGAGGAGGAGTCCATGAGGTTGGCCATGGAGGCCACGACCGTGGCACCGCCACCATGGTCACTGTGGCCCGTGCCACCTCCTTCCTACGACACACCGTCTCCTTCCTATGATGCACCGCCTACAACAGAGTACCCACTGCCTTCCTGGGCGCGCAGTGGCCGCCTCCTCTTCCTCCTGCACCAACACCATCATATGTGCCTCAACATTCTACGCACCGGTCGTGGCCTTGGTCACCTCCAACCATGGGCGGAGCTAGACTTATTCAAGGGTATGCAATGCATACCCAATAATTTTTGTAAAAGATTTCTGGTAATTATGCCCATGTATACATGCACGTGTATGGTAACCTCTTTTTTACGTGTAGAACTAAGAAAAAATTGATACTAGCATTCAATGTTTAGCAAGTACTCCATTTCACTGGAATAAGACTCAGTTGGATTTAAGCAATAATTTGCACTGACTCATTGGTTGACAAATTTTTATGTTCTGTATTAGTATGCTAAAAAAAATTGTAACTCTGCATACCCAATTTAAAAATCCTGGCTCCGCCACTGCCTCCAACCTTGATTGTCCTTGGCAACGACGACTAGTAGCTAGCCATGGCGGGTGTAGCTAGGGTTATTTTCTATTTTTCCAATGTATTTTTGGCACTATGTAAAAATCGATCTATTTCGAAAAAGGGATTTCTATTTTCGTGCCCTCAGGTCCTTAGTTGTACTCAGTTTTCCCCAGCTCCTTAGTTTTTCCTCAGTTTTCCCCAAGCCCTTGTTTGAAACCCGCGAAGCAGCTCAGACGGCAGGATTCCCGTTTAGTTGACCGTTCTCGTCACGTGTGGGGCCGCGTCGTGTGGGCCCGCGTCGGTGGGGCTGGTAGAAAGGGACCGCGTGGGATGACGAGAAGCGTTTGGCTGCACGTGAGCAAGGAGCTGGGTTCTGTCTCTCTCGGCCCCAAATTGGCATTATGCACCTTTTCCCTCTCTTTCCTTTCTCTCTCGTCCTTTTCACCAAATTAGTATAAAATCTAGAGAAGCTTGCATTTCTGACTTTCTTCAATTATTTGTGCCTTTTGGCCCTCGTTGTTTGCCCAATATGGCAGCAAATCTAGTACTCCCTCTGGTCCATATGTATGTAGTTAAATCTAGAAGCAAATCTCCAGGATAATGTACGATAAATTCACAGTCATAGTACAAGAAAACTAAGTACGGCCAACAAAATATAGTAGACTAGGGATAGATAATTCCTAGATAATATGTATAGATAATAGGCTGCATACACAGTAGCCAACATAGTAACAGGTTCTTCACAACACCATCATACTAACATAACAACAAGGGATCCCTAGCTAACAACAAAGGGATCCCAACAACAAACTAGGAGGCAGCAGCAGCAGCAGCACACGTCCAGGACTCCGCCTACCCCATCTGGCTCTGCCTCCACTTGTTGCTCTTGCTCCCCTTGGGAGCCTTGGGCTTGAGCGGAGGCATGCGCCCGGCGGAGATCTCCACCCGCTGCAAGCTGCGGAGGTGCATGCCGAGCGCCCTGTGCTTGGCGCGGAAGGAGTGGACGTTCACCGTCGTGCCGACCTTGGGGAAGGTGTTGCTGATGTTCTCAGCATGCGTGACGAGGCAGTTGAAGTCCGTGGCGCCGAGTCTCCTGGTGCAGAAGGGGCACCTGTACACCTCCTTGGCGAAGTAGGAGATGTACTGGCCGACCTGCAGCCTCCGCAGCACCTGGCGAGTCTTGACGTCCTCCTCCTCTTTGTCGCTGCCGACGTCGCTGCCAGCAGATCTGATCCATATCAAACAGAAACTAGTGAATGAGTTGCAACGATGACTAACGTACATGATAACAAAGTTAAGAAAAACAGAGTCAGCCTCAGTTAGAGTGGACATGATTATATATCTACAGGGAAGGTGTTAGCGAACTAAAGCTCATGCACAACAGATTTGTACACAGCAATGGTTCGCTGAGCCCTCCCTGTAAAAATTGTGCCCAACCATTCATCATAGGCAAAGAAACATATTCTAGATCTGAACTAGATCTAAACTTGAACACATTCGAGATTATTTGCAAAATTAAACGGTTGATATCTTTTGATTAGTGCATAAAATAACTGATTGAGATCCCATGATTACTTGCATAAATTAACTGATTGAGATCCAATATTACTTGCATAAATTAACCGAACAGCCGAACCCCAAATCTTAAACGAAATCAAGAAGTGATCAAAACAAAATGGAATAAAATCGGCGCAAATATTAGCCCAATATCTACATCCATCTACACCAGCAAAAATAGGGTTCAAAAAGGAATGTGGAACAAAAAAGGAAGCAAACCGTAGTTACCTCGTTCCATGGGTCCTCTAGGGAGGTGTCGTAGGGGTTCGGGGGCGGGACGTACGGCACGGGGTCGTAGGGGTCCCATCCCGCCGGGACTGCCACCGGCGGCAGCAGCCTCCGATGCACCGGCGACGGCGGCGGCGGCGTCGTCCGTAGAGGGACGGCGCCGAAGATGGAGGCGTCGCGCTTCGAGCCAACCTCGACGATGGGATTGGCATTCTCCTTGTCCATCTCTCCGGCGGAGGAAGAGGAAGAGGAGAGGGAGGGTTTTTTGCTTTGGAGAATATGATGGGACGTGAGAGAGTTGGCGATGCGTGAGCGAGTGAGAGTGACAGAGAGAGTGCGAGGAGGCGTCTATAAAGGCGAGGGGTGGTTAATGCGACCCGCGTCCTACGCGTGCACAGGTGCACGTTTGCACGTCTTGGACTTCGCAACGCGACACGCATCCACGATTGCACGTCTCGACTTCTCCACCGCGACCCGCGTCTACGCGTCAACAATTGCACGTGTCCTCGAGTCTAACCCTGGAAATTTAGATATACTCATGTATACCCTCGAGTCTTATACTAGCATTTTTGTGTGCTCAATTTTCCCCGAGTGCTAATACTGGCTATTGCAATATACTCAGTTTTACCCTCAAGTGGCTGGTCAACAGAGAGTCAACAAATGGGATTAACTAGTTAAATGAGTCATTTAATGTGCAAAAATCCTAAAAAGAGTGGCACTTACTCATGGAGTCTTTACCACAAATTGCCACTTCTCAAATCATAGATAAATCATAGATAAATCAAGTTTTACCACAAATTGCCACTTCTCAAATCACCTAGTAGCTATGAAGGTGCATGGTTTTCCACAATAAGCCCTTCCCAAAACCCCCAAATCATACTTTGTCTAAATGAGCCACATTCTCACATGATGTATATTGGTATTGCAAATAGTTTGAGGTAGGCCAAGATGGTTTTTCATTACACAAACACGCATTTCCATTTTTTAAATCTCATATTTGAATCCTTAGTCTATTTACTACTCGGGTGCCCTTGGTTTCTTGATAGTACTCAGTTTTGCCCTCTCTCTTCACAAATTCTCGCAGACGTGCATCATCGCCCTGATTGGTCTAGCCCATGTCACGCGGATCGTGCCCGCCGATCGTTGATCGTATGATATAGGGAACGGGCAGGATAACCCCTCTCTCTCTCTGTTGGCGGTTAATTAGCTTCCACCCTCTAAGTATGCTGAAGGGCGGTTTTCTGCATTATTTTTCACGCGCTAAAATTATAAACTTTAGGCGTTATTTTTCACGCAAAAAATGATAAACCATCACCGATTTGTTGTTACCATTACTTTTCACGCAAAAAAAATGATAAACCATCAGCGATTTGTTGTTGCTATTACTTTTCACGCAAAAAATGATAAACCATCAACAATTTGTTGTAGCCATTACTTTTCACGCAAAAAAAATGATAAACCATCAACAATTTGTTGTAGCCATTACTTTTGACGCAAAAAAATGATAAACCATCACCGATTTGTTGTTGCCATTACTTTTCACGCAAAAATGATAAACCATCAACAATTTGTTGTAGCCATTACTTTTCACGCAAAAAATGATAAACCATCAACAATTTGTTGTTGCCATTACTTTTCACGCAAAAAAATATGATAAACCATGCATCACCGATTTGTTGTTGCCATTACTTTTCACGCAAAAAAATGATAAACCATCAACAATTTGTTGTAGCCATTACTTTTCCACGCAAAAATGATAAACCATCTATCTTTGTATAGAATGATAAACCTATAACGTATGATTTTTGAGGTCATTTAGAGAAGGCAGAAAAAACCTAATTTGTTACAAAAGCTGGTTTCAGTGAGACCTAACCAAGTTTGGCATACATGATGGCATACCTATAACAACAAGGAATATCTAAAAGGGAAAGTTTCATAAAATTTGAAATTTACGGTGAAAATGATGCCATACATGATGCTGTTTTTCGAGGTTTTGACCTGAAAATCAATTAGGTATTATAAAGGGAAATAAAAAGTTCGAAAAATGTAAAAACGAAACAATCTATCTATCTATGTATAGAAGATCAGCTGTATGAAATTTGAGGTTATTTAGAGAAGGTAGAAAAAATCACCTTGTTAGAAAAGCTGGTTTCAACGAGACGAAACGGCATGCGCTTAAGCAAAGTGATTTTTTCGAACATCTCCAAATGACCCCAAATTTTCCATACATGATGCCATACGTGTAACAACAAGGAACCCTATCTAAAAGTGTCAAAAAGTTTGCCCAACCGTATAGCTCTATCAAAAAGAACCTCACCATGGCGCTAGTATAATTTTGGGATAGTTACAAACTTTCGTTACCTAACCTTCAACATGAAACTTGTTTCAAATTCATTTTGGCCTACAAGAAACAAATCCCAACTTGATTCGAGCACCACAGCCTCCAAACAATGCCGATGCCGATATCGGCATGGTGAACGGCTATGCTCGCCGCCACTGCTAGGTCAACGTCGGGATGCACCCTCAATCCCGTCCCCTCATTCGATCACTGACACACCAGAGATACCGCCGAGGCCAATGCCGAACGTACATGCTGATGCCAATGCCGAACATGCATGCACGCCGCTGTGGGCACGGCCACGCCGACCCGCTATGCTGGACGCCACAGACCGCCGCGAGGTCTTTTCCTTCGCCACCACACTCTCCTAGCACCCACCTATACACGCCAGAAAGGAGAGACACTAGTTTTTTCTACATTGCTCGCGTTCGTGTCCGACACGGTCAGTCAAAGTTTTGAGGTGGTCGTCGATGTCGTCGACCATTTCTTCTCTTCTTTGCATGGTTAAACGCGTCTAGTTCATATCTATCTAATGCGTCTGGTCTCGCCTCATGCAGTTCGTCGATCTCATCTCGGCACCCCGCATGCCACCTCCTCCGTGCCATCGTTGTAGAGCTCCGTTTAAAAATCTAATCCTATCGTGTATTGCCCCTTATATCAGCGTCATGGCCCACTTGTCATTTGATATACCGAAGCCCCACTCGTTCGCGTTTTGGTCAGGGATACAACGATGCTTACGGTCAAACAAAGATGGATGGTCTGACGTGTCTTTGCAGGCTCTACGTGGCCCCACTAGTCAGAAGATAACGGTCAACCGTCGGGCAACCGGCCGTTACATCACGTGTGATGGTTTCAGACAAACGTTTGGGTAAAACTGAGGAAAAACTAAGGAACTGGGGAAACTGAGCACAACTAAGGACCCGAGGGCACGAAAATAGAAATCCCTTCGAAAAAATGTTGGCCAAAATATGCATTGGGCCACTGGGGCTACCCTCGACCAAGCAGACATACCAGCTAACGAAGCCAATTTTGTGTCTGCGGTTCAACCCCAACATACGCTTTTAGTGTATGTTTACGTCCGGCCCAGGCTGCTTGAGATGCCCTTATCTTGTCTTAGAGCATTTCTAGCAGATACCCCATCTGTCCAAACCGCATAACGTGGGTTGGGTTACCACATCAGAATTTTTGTGCTAGAAATATGTCGTGGCGGAACAGATCCCACATAACTCTACAACATAATTATGCGGTACAACTATGCGAGATATGTTATGCGGTACAATCGTGCGGGATCTGTTCCGCAACGATACATGGTATACCAAAAAAGGGTTTTGAACACGATCATGGTTTAAGCCCCGGGAATCACAATATCCGAAATTAGGACCCACACAGTTTGAAATAGAAACAATGTTTGAAACACAAGCATAGTCTCTACGAGATAGCTTACGGTGCAAGAATGCTTACTCAACCATGGTGGATCAAACTGAAGGAGGACCATTTCCGGCACCACCATCATCTCCATCGTCACCACCATTGTTCATGGTAGCAGCTTCACAATCACCACTAATTGAAGCAACAACAACGACAACAGCTGCAACAGTAGCAAACCTCTCTTCTCGCCTTCTTTTCATCCAAGATCTCGGCCCTCCTTATCTCCCACCATTCTTTGGTGAGAGCATCCATAGATTTTGGATCCATCATCATCAAAATCTATGGACTCTTTTTTTTCTCATCAAGCCGGATCCTTCTATCTTCAAAGGCGGCCTTCATCTTCTCATCTTCTCCTATTGCTTCCCATATCCTAATATTTTCAGTATGTTTCTTCTCGGACAACTCCTTCCGAGTTTGCAATTGCTCTTGTGCAATTCTTTGCTTCACGTTCATCATCTCCTCAATATTGGAGGTCAACCTCTCTTGCTCAACCCTTCTCTTCACCTCTAGCTTCACTTGTGTTCTTCCTTCGGGCCTTTCTTTGTTTCTCCCTCCTCCCGGTGCATCATCACTATCATCATCATCCAAAGAGATTGGATCCACATTGCGTGGAGGAGGATCCTCTTGGTCCCTCAACTTCCACTTTTCACTATTCTCTAGAATTTTCCAACAATGGCGAACTAGGAAGGACCTATTCTCGCTTGCATTTCATATCTTTGTACCATTGTTGTGCAATACAGTCATGCATAGAAACATTGCAGAAGAAACAAGGAGTTAACATTTTTTCGAGTATTATTTGGCTGGAAACAAAACAATGCTCGACAAATAAATAACTCACAAAGTCATCAATTGTTGCACCACTTGGAGGATTATGCTTCACTCGTTCCAAATAGGCAGCCCAACGGGAGCAACATTTCTTGATTGTGTCGTACCAGCCTTGAAAAGATCGCATCGTGCGGTTTTCTCCTTCAGTTTTGTTCGGCCTCAACTGGTGAAACTTGTCCTCAATTCGCTGCCAATGGATTGATCATTGCCGATCACCTCACCCAGAGACTCGCCCACGCGTTGATAAGAACATTGTTATCCTTCTCCGTGTAATTTGCAGAGCGTTTGGATGCTCCGGCTATGACGTCGGCGGCAACGGCCTCGACGAACGCCTCCTCCTCCTCCACATATTCTATCTCTTCACCCTCCTCGGCTTTGTACACTTTGTAGAATGTGGGTAGTGGGGAATGATGTCTACGCACGCTTCTATTCTTGTAGACAGTGTTGGGCCTCCAAGTGCAGAGTTATGTAGAACAACAACAAGTTTCCTTTAAGTGGATCACCCAAGGTTTATCGAACTCAGGGAGGTATAGGTCAAAGATATCCCTCTCAAGCAACCATGCGATTATGATACAAGAAGTTGCTTGTGTCCCCAACACATCCAATACACTTGTCAGGTGTATAGGTGCACTAGTTCGGTGAAGAGATAGTGAAATACAAGTAATATGGATGATTATGAGTGGTAATTGCAATCTGAAATGAAAATGGCAACACGCAAACATGTAGCAGAACTGGTTGTAAACGGTGTTTCAATGCTTGGAAACAAGCCCTAGGGATCATACTTTCACTAGTGGACACTCTGAACAATGATACCATAATTGAATACATAAATATTACCACTTCACCATGCTACTCTAAACCACTCTCCGGTTTGATAATAAACACAAATTCACTGGTATGGCTGCATAAGCATTCCTTAAAGTTCGCATTCGCCCCACACTATCACCTTGAGCATACAAAGATGATACTAACTAGACACCACAATTCATAAGTATTTCTGTAAATTAAGCTTAAGAAACAAACACGGTGTGCACACTGTCACCTTCACACCGTTGGACAAGGTGTCCCCGGAGATCACATAATAAAGCCACTTGAGTAGCACAATAGTTGAAGAATATAATCTACTTATTCAACTAGATTACAAAGCTCATGATCAAATAAAGATCATACATGGAGAGATAGATAGACCACATAGATACCGGTAAAGCCCTGAACCTCCAGAGAGAACTACTCACTCCTCATCATGGGAGTCAGCAATGGCGACAAAGATGGCGGTGGAGTCCATGAAGATGGCTCCGGGGGCAATTCTCCGTCTCGGCAGGGTGCCGGAACAGAGACTTCTGTCCCCCAAAACTTGTCTGCGACGGCGGCGGAGCTACGGAACTTTTCGTGGACGGAGGCTTATTGATTTAGGGTTCACGCATCGGGAGGCTTCTTATATCGGGAGGCTACCGGGGCGCCAGCTAACACTACGTCCAACAAAAACATGCCTTGTGGTCTACGAGACCACTAAGAAAAGCCAAGGTAAGAGCATCTCTAGCAGAGCCCGTAAAAGGGGCTGAACCTGAAAAACTCCGGCGAGAATACGGGTCTGCCGGAGATGGGCCGAACGATCTTCGACCTCCATGCCCCACGCCCAGGTTCGGGCGGCCACCAGGCTGCCTCCCAGCTTCCTGGGGAAGCCGGTGACAAAATTTTGTGAGGCTTCCAAATTAGTTTAGCTTTAGCTATTCTAGAAGTCTCGAAAATTTTTAGAACCAGCTTCCCCAGAAAGTTGGGGGAGGGCAGCTTCTCCGAGAAGCCGCCAAAAGAACTGAGCCATAATGAGTTCGGGCCCCGAGAAGTCGAGCGGTCGCCCCTTATTACAAGGGGCCGTAGAGGGGAGTTCGGTTTCTAAACCCTACTCCCCTCCGCCGCTTTCACTCCGCCGCCTGCCTCCTCTCTGGTGAGCCATTCCGCCTCCTTTGATGCCGCTCCGCCGCTTCCGCCACCACATCTCCGTCCGCAATGGGGCGGTTAAGACGCGTAGGTAGGGGATGGGGCCGAATCGGCGGCGGAAACGAACCTCGGTGTCCGTCGGGTGTACGAGCGGAGGCAGACCGCGCGAGGCGGTCGCGCTCCGACGATGCATGGAAGCGGGCGGGCCGGAAGTAGCCGCAAGTTATCGCGCGCCGGCAAGCGCGCAAGGAGGCGGCCGAAGAAGGAGAAGCCAAGGCGCCCCCCGCTGGCTCGTGCAGCCCGCCGCCGCCGGCGCTGCCCGCAAGGAGGCGGCCGAAGAAGGACAAGCATGTATTTTGCCTAGATTAATGTAAATTATCGACGAATTCAGCTTGATCGGAGCAAATCGGGTTCAATCGCAAGTTTGATTTTCCCGCGATGTTTGATTTTTGTTTTTTCCGTTCGCAAATTCTGTTTCTGTTCTGCGCCGTGACAAAATCCAACCCTTTTCAACTGTTCGGGAGACCGAACTCGACGTTTTCGGCTTCGCGATATACGGGCTCTGCTAGAGATGCTCTAAGTGCTATAACTGAGTCCATACTCTTCCATATAATCAAAAAATCGACGCCATACGAGCAAACGCCCGATCTACTATGAGGGTTTGGAGTGGAGATGCTCCAAAAAGTGTGTTCATCAAAGCCCTGATGATCGATGAATGTTTCAGGATGGTGGCGGAGGGGCCATGAGTGAAGTGCTAGATCCCGATGTGTTGTTGTGCGAGCGCGCCGTCGCACGACACTACGACACGCGAGTCCCCAAAACCCCACGTCTCGTGTCAGCTCGTCCAAATCCACGGGTTCCGGCTGGGAGAGCGAATCCATGGATAAACCCCGGCACGTCAGAGCAGGCCCCACCAGTCAGCGACCCACTCCGCGTCGCTTGTGACAAGGCCAGTGCGGGCGGCACATGGGCCACTCTAGTCGCACGCACTACCGCTCCAAAGCGCAAACCTTTTTTTCCCCTTGCCGATGTGATTCCTCGCCGCCTCCGCCCTCCCCATCCCCGTCGCCGATCCCATCGCCCCGCCCGGAAATGTCTCGCTACCACCACCACCACGAGCCGCCCCCGCCGGCCTGCTGCTCCTGCGGTTGTTTCTGCGCCTGCTCCGCGCTGGCGCCGTGCGGCGTCGGCGGTGGCTACTACCCCGCGCCGGCCCAGCCGGCCCCCGCCTCCGACCAGCTCCTCCACGCCATCGCCGCCCACCTGCTCCTCAACTCCGCGCCCCCGCCTCCTCCGCAGCCCCAGCCCCACCCGCAGCAGCCGCCGCTGCAACCTCCCGCCGCGCACCACGCGAATCTCCACTCCTCCTACGCATACCAGTACAACCAGCAGCAGCAGCAGGGACCCAACACACACGCCTATCCCCATCCGC
This sequence comes from Lolium multiflorum, assembly GCA_030979885.1. Taxonomy (NCBI): domain Eukaryota; kingdom Viridiplantae; phylum Streptophyta; class Magnoliopsida; order Poales; family Poaceae; genus Lolium; species Lolium multiflorum. The sequence continues at coordinate 248,241,318 of CM061747.1, forward strand.
CGCCGCCGCCGCCGCAGCATCAGCAACAGCACCAGGGACCCCAATCCCACGCCTACCCCCAACCGCCGCCGCCGCCGCCGCCGCAGCAGCAGCCATACCAACCCGACCACGGCCAGCTCCTGCTCCACTCGCTCCTGCGCCGCGTGGCGGCGCTCGAAACCACCCTCCCTCACTCCTACTTCCCCACCCCTCCCCCGATTCCCCAACCCCACCCGCATCCTCACCACCGGCACCACCGCGCCGCCGCGCACCTGGAGGAATCTGACGACCCGCCCTCGCCCCCGCCGCGGCGCGCGCGCGGGGGCCGCCGGCCGCCGCCGTCCGAGAGGGAGCTCGCGGCGCGCACGATCCAGGAGCACTTCCGCCGCTTCCTGGCGCGCCGCTCCCGCACGCTGCGCCAGCTCAAGGAGCTCGCCATCCTCCGCTCCAAGGCCGCCTCGCTCCGGGGCTCCCTCTCCGGCTCCGGTAGAGGCCGGTGCAAGGACCCGGTCGCAGTCTCCGAGGCCGCCATGGGCCTCCTCCTCCACCTAGACGGGATCCAGGTGATGCACTGATGATCTATCTCTGTTCGGTCCGATAGTTTATATACCATTCGCGCTGGGTTCTGATGTGGGTTTCGGAATTCGGATCAGGGAGGGGACCCGATGATCCGGGAGGGGAAGCGCGCGGTGAGCCGCGAGCTCAGCCGGATACTGGAGTTCGTCGACAAGGTGCTGGTCAAAGACCATGAGGAGATGGCACTGGACAATGGCGAGTATCCTGAAGGTTGCCATGGTGCACCCGTCGTGAATCGTCCATCTGCGAACAGGAAGGTAAGTTTCCATTGTAATGAGATTCAGAACGAAGCCGATGACAGCTCCGAAAGCTCTAGTTCCGTCGAGGCTGATGAGAGGAAGGGCCCGAATAGCAAGAGCATTGCCAATGGCAAACCTGGGCTAGCGGCGCCGGCTCCTGTGCAGATGGAATCAAGGAGGGCTGCCGGGGAAATGAGATAACTAGTCTTTGTGTCTGTAATGCGGGGCCTCTATTTAGAATCCCGTGGATTGTCTTGTTCTTGCATTACCACGTTGTTTTGCACTGATGTTTCCTGAGACCATATTGCAACCTTTTTAGTTGGTAGAGTTTGCGTTGCGAGTATGATCTTTAGACTGTTGTATGCCCCAGTTACCCCTTTGTTACATTTGTTACTGCATTGTACTACTGATAGTTTTGAACACTAAACATGCCATGGTTCTCGTGGGGACTTGGGCAAGCATGTGTGTAGTTATGCTCATTTTGATCAATGAATTGTAATGCCGCTACACAACTGTACTGAGTTCTGATGCGTCATTAATAGTTGAAGAAGATTGTTTCTTGTCACGTTGATGGACTGAAGTTGTAGGGCTATTCTTTGGCCCAATTGTTGATTGTCGATGCAGATCAGTTTTATTGCATTTATGCTGTTTACATGTTTTGTGTAAGTGTTTCTCCTGAAGTTTAGGTGTCCATATAATGAAGCTTTCAGTCCTAACTCTTGGCAGAAAAAATGTATACTAGTGAATCAGCTTATCCATTTAGACCCGGAAGATTATTTTCGTTTGGGGTTTGCTAATGGCTTGCTTTCCTCTACAGGGTTGATCATTTTTAGCAGGATAATATGAGTCCTGCGGATTGTCTTGCTCTTGCGTTAGCACAGTTCTTTTGCACTGATGTTTCTTGAGATAAGTTTGGAACCTTTTTAGCTGGTATAGTTTGTGCTGCAACTGCGATCTTTAGACTGGTGTATGCTCTGGTTGCCCCTTCGTTACATTTGTTACTGCATTGTACTACTAATAGTTTTAGACACTGTGATTCTAGCTTGGATGATTTTTGTTGCACTAAGCATGTCATGTTTCTCATGGGGTCTTGGGCATACATGTGTGTAGTTATGCTCATTTTTATCAATTAATGTATTAAAATACCAGTTTGTCATTAATAGTGGTACAAGATGGCTTCGTGTGATCTTGACGGACTGAAGTTGTAGCTTTATTCTATGGCCCACTTCTTGATTATCGACCGGGATCAGTTTGATTGCATTTATGCTGCTTACATGTATTGTCTTGGTGTTTCTTCAGAAGTTGGGCCATCCATGTGATGAAGTTTTCAGTCATAACTCGTGAATCGTGATGTGTGTCTTCCTGTTTCATTGTTAGGTTGATATGTCTGAGACTGTTGAATGAAATTAGCTTGCCCATTTAAACTTGGAAGTAAGCTTCCATTTGGGGGCTCGCTAACATGTCTTGTTTGTTTCGATCACTGCGTCTGGTTTGCTCTGTAGGATTGATCTTTTTAGCAGGATTATGAAAAGATCATGTGAATGGCAGCCGGGCTTGAGTCTCTTCAGTGTTCAGTATACACTGCCAGGTAGGCCTTTGTAGCATGACCGTACAGGGTTCTTGAAGTAGTAAACGAAAAGACTTTTTTTTATGGACTGAAGGTTATACCATGTGAATAACTTGGTTTGAGGTGATTCTGTCTTTGCGTAGTTTCTGTATGCTGAAAAGGAAGATGGTGCATATCAGGTTTGGTTCATGTTGTTTTATTGGGCTAATTGTGGATAGTAAGACCAGTATTGCTTTGCTAAGTGCTTGTTGGTTTTTCTCAAATTAGATGGTGAAGTTTGAGGCTGGAAAACGCTGAGTTTATTTTGTTAAGTAATAGTGCTAGTTTTTGTTAGCCTGGAGAGTTGAATTGACTGTATCTTGACAGGTTGAGCAAGCGTGGCTTGCATGTTGTCGTGGCAGTTTCAGACCTGGAAGGGCAAGCTAATAGAGCATCCTTGTGGGTCTTCTCAATATAAGCTGAATATATCATTTTCTTAGTATGGAAATGATGCGTAATCTTACAAACTTGGCGTGCATGCGGAATGAAACTGACATTAGTGATGACAGGTTTGCATCAAATGGTATGTTCAATTGTAGAGAAAAAAGTACTAACAGATGTCCTCAAGTGATAGCGTCAGAGAACTCTCTTATATTTAGCGAGGCTGTCCCATGGAACACCATGATTTTGGGTATGTCTGGTTTGAGCCCCAGTCAATTCCACCAACAAAATATTTTGGCCAAGGCTTCGGTTCCCCATGTTTTGGCCAATGTTGACAAGGAAAATGAACTACAGTTTGGCTAGAAGCATTGGCATGCCGATTTTTTGTTATTTTTATTTTTTGGAAACGGGGGCAAAATCTTTGCCCTAATCTATTGATTAAGCATGGAGTTTTACAAGAATGTAAAAGCAACCGAGCTTTACTTTTAACTCTATCTAGAACAACATGTAAGGACGCTTGTTTGTTGCGGAAAACCCTTGCGATACGTTTATTTCATAGCTCGCAAGTAACCAACAAGGCAAGCAAGGTCCGTGGAGCTGGCTTTTCTATCAGGTGAAGTGCCACCCGCCACTACCAAGCATAGATAGAAATTATGTTCTACCAAGCATAGAAGGCGCAAGTAAAATTTCAGTCCGTCCCTCGCGTGACGGTTGAGGTACCGTGAGTTACGGGCGACTGGTGTGGCGATAGATGAAACCACCCGACCGGCTGCAGGCGCGCCGTCGCCGGGATCAATCTAGATCTCCGGCGCGAGGTCTGCTTGTGCCCAGCCAAGGAGGGTTCTCCCCTCCCCCAACCTTTCCCATCCACATAAGCCTTCTGGGTGTGCGTCTAGGGCACCTGGTCGTAAAAAACAGTTTAACCTAGATCGGTTTTCTCTGGTAGCGGGTGATCGGGAGGAAGGAGGTATGGATCAGGTGGCAGGACTGATGCGGGGTTTGAAGCTATCGGAGGGGGAGATGAAAGGAGTGAAGCTAAGGAAGGTAGAGGCGAAGAAGGGAGAAGCGTTGGAGTGGCAGGCGATTGGGAAGCTGATGGCGGAGAAACTAGCTATAGCCGGGGCGATGGAGGATGCGCTAGGCCCTCTCTGGTGTCCAATCAAGGGGATAGAGTGCAAGGATCTAGGTGAGAATATCTTCCTCTTCACGTTCTATCAGGCGTCGGGGAAGAAGAAGGCGGTGGAGGAAGGTCCGTGGACGTTTGACAAGAGCCTGCTGATCATGGAGGAGTTTGAGCCACATAAAAATATAGATGACTATGATTTCAGCAAGATTCCAATATGGGTTAGGATTTTCAAATTGCCACTGGGTCTAATGAACAGAGCCACGGGGGAGGACATTGGGGATCAGATTGGAGAATATGTGGGAATTGATGGAGTGGAGAATGGGTTGGCGGTAGGAAGATACCTCAGGATCAAGGTTAAACTTACGGTGGCGAAGCCACTGATGAGAGGTACGATGGTTGCGATAGGGGAGGAAGCAAATATGAGATGGTGCCCATTCCAATATGAGTTCTTGCCTGACTTCCGCTTCACATGTGGCCTCATTGGTCATCTAGACAAGGACTGTTCGATCAAACTGAAGAAGGGAGAGGAACCTCAGTATGGTAGATGGCTGAAGTGGATCCCACCGAAGAGACAAGGCTATGATGGTAGGAGGAGCTGGGGTGAGGGTGGTAATAGAAGGCAGTATGGGTGGAGTAGTGGAGGTAGCAAGTCGGGCAGTGATGGTCCGTCTTGGAAGAAGGATGGAGCACTTAGCAGGAGTGAGGGGAAGAGTGGAAAGGAGGGAGAGAAGGAAGTAACTAGCCCTCTGAAAATCACTAGTGGGGAGGCGAGAGGTGGGAGGGAGGGAGTAAACAAAAGCTTGTGCTTCGAAAAGGAGGGAAACATCAGTGAGGTTGAAAAGGGGAAAGATGGGCACAATGTTATAGAAGATATGGTGGTGGATGGGAGGAAAGAAGTGGACATCAACAAAGAAGAGAAGGACAATGAGGAGGAGGAGGGGCCGATAGGTGGGAAGGAAGATCAAGGGTTGCAGGTGCATGGTAACCCCGTTCTGAGGGCGGGGGTGGAGGCACGTGTAGAATCGTGTGGGGGAGAGCATGCAAGTAGGATGCAGGGGAAAGAAAAGGAGGGGAAGAAAGGAAAACATTTTAGGAGGAGGAACAGACAGGGAGTAGTGTCGGAGGAGAAGTTGGATGTCCTGTGGGGGAAAAGGGAGGCGACCATATGGAGGTGGAGCTTGAGGATATGGAGAAAGAAACAGAGGGAGTGAATGGGAATGCAAGTGCTTTGACGATGAACGCGGGGCTGTCGGAACAGCTCCGCGAGGCCCAATGAGGATCAGCGTTTGGAACGGCCGGGGTTTGGGGAATGGCCCGGCTGTTCGTGGTCTTCAGGATCTCCTGAAGGTGGAGGACCCCGACGTGTTGTTCATTTCGGAAACATAGATGGATAAGAGGCGGCTGGAATGGGTTCGATGCCAAATTGGCATGCCAAACATGTTAGTGAAGGATTGTGTGGGGCAAAGTGGTGGATTGGTGCTGTTCTGGAGAAATGGTTTCAACATAAACCTTGTGGGTATGCCATCGAGGTACCATATTGATGTCGAGATTACAGAGGACGATGGGTTTAAATGGCGCTTTACAGGTCTGTATGGCGAACCGAAGCAAGCGGAGAGAGATAAAACCTGGAGATTGCTCAGGACTCTAAAGAATCATAGCTCGCTACCATGGCTATGTGCAGGGGATTTTAATGAAATTCTGTATGACTGGGAGAAGGAGGGTGGTGCTCCTCGATCCCAATCTAGTATGGATCAGTTCCGTATGGCTTTGGAGGACTGCGACCTGTCTGATTTGGGATTCAAGGGAGATGCCTTTACTTGGCAAAACAACAACCATGATGTGGAGAACTATATACGTGAAAGACTTGACCGTGCGGTAGCATGCCCAGCATGGCGGAATCGGTTCCCTCTGTACACAGTCACCAATACTGAGCCGAGACACTCGGACCATAGGCCTATTATTATTGATCTGGCGGGAGGGGCTCGGTGTAGAAGGGAGAAAGGAGGTGTTATCATTCCCCGTTTTGAGGCAAGGTGGGTGGAGGAAGAGGAGTGTGTAGAGCGGATTAAACAACGCTGGGAGCATGCGGTGAATTTAGAAGGAAAATCGGTGAAGGGTGGGCTGCAGGAGGTGCTGGGGGATCTGGTTGGATGGAGTAGGGAGGTGTTGGGAGACTTAGACAAAAGAATTTCAAATCTGAAGAAGGAGCTTGAAAAATGGAGGAGGGAGCCGATCTCCAAGAAACAAGTACATAAGGAAGACCTACTCCGTTTTAAGCTGAGTAGGCTGGAGGACCAGAGGGAGATATACTGGAAACAGCGAGCTCATGTGGCATGGATGAAGGAGGGAGATAGAAATTCTAAATTTTTCCATTCGGTGGCCTCTGGTTGGAAAAGGAAGAATAGGATTAAGGCGTTGCGAAGGGAGGATGGTGTGGTTGTGATGAGGAGGAGGAGTTAAAGGAGGTGGCTACTAACTATTTTATAAACCTTTCTCCTCCACTGCAGGTACTAGAACGGCTGAGCTAATGGATCACATTGATCCATGCGTGACGCCGGCAATGAATGAATCCCTGATGGCGGCTTATACGGAGGAAGAGGTTCGGAGTGCTCCGGAGAGTATAGGGGATCTAAAAGCACCCGGACTAGATGGTATGCCAGCCCTGTTCTATAAGAAATACTGGGATATAGTAGGAAAGGAGATCACAAGAGAGGTTCTGCACTTCCTAAATGATGGGGTTTTACCTGTGGGCTGGAATGAGACCTGTGTAGTGTTGATTCCGAAGGTGTCAAATCCCATGAGTATGAAGGATCTCAGACCCATTAGCCTGTGCAATGTGGTGTACAAACTGATATCCAAAGTGCTAGCTAATAGACTTAAGGTGCTTCTCCCAGAGATTATAGCACCAAACCAGAGCGCCTTTGTTCCGGGGAGGCTGATCACTGACAATATTCTGTTGGCATATGAATGTACACATTTTATGCAAAATAAAAAGACAGGATCTCAAGGATTTGCAGCTGTAAAGTTAGATATGAGTAAAGCATACGATCGTGTGGAGTGGCATTTCCTGGAGGATATGATGCGCAGGATGGGGTTCAATGAAGTGTGGATACAGAGGATTATGAGTTGTGTCACCTCGGTGAGCTACAGGATTAAGGTGAACAACACTTACTCAGATACAATTGTGCTGCAGAGGGGTCTACGTCAGGGCGATCCATTGTCGCCGTATCTATTCCTTATATGTGGGGAGGCTTTCTCATGCTTGCTAAACAAGGCAGAGGTGGAAGGCAGGCTGGAGGGTGTGAGAGTGTGTGCAAATGCTCCGAGTTTTAATCATCTTCTGTTTGCGGATGACTCGTTGATTCTTTTTAAAGTTACCGAAGAGAATTCAACCCATCTGCGGAATATTCTATCGCTGTATGAAGATTGCTCGGGGCAAACTGTCAACTTTGCCAAGTCGGCAGCCATGTTTAGTCCTAACACACCGAGAAGGGAGAGGAGGAAAATGATGGAGTCTTTGCGGATTGACACGGAGGCAAGAAATGAGAAATACTTGGGTCTACCAGTGTACGTTGGCAGATCAAAGAAAGGGGCATTTGCTTATCTGAAGGGTAGAATGTGGGGGAAGATACAAGGATGGGATGAGCGATTAATGTCCAGGGCTGCGAAGGATGTACTGATTAAGGCGTGTGCACAGGCTATTCCCACCTTTGCTATGTCATGCTTCGATATCACAAAGAGCCTATGTGATGAAATGAGCACGATGGTGAACCGGTTCTGGTGGTCACAACAGAAGGACGAGAGGAAGATCCACTGGCACAACAAGAAAAGTTGCCATGGCCGACGAAGTTGAAGTCGCGCCGTGGTTGCTGGTGTACCATGGCCGACGATTTTGGTCCCTCCGTGGTGCATGTCAAAACTTTTTTTTTTCTCGTTTTTGAGGCCACCTAGCCCGACGAAAGCGGCCAAAACGTGGCGTATGGTGGCCCGGACGTGGTGCATCTCGAAATCTCTGGGTTCGCCGGCCGAGTCAACGAAATCCGCACCGCCGAGGGATGTAGGGGCCCAGAGCAGCCTTCCGCATTGTTTTTCTACATCGCGCCATCTCGCTCAACGTTCTCCGATCGAGCATTTGGCAGGATCATGGGTCCCGTATGTCATCCTCTATGAACCAAAATTCTTTCTATTCTTGGATTTTTTTTGACCCTCCTTGGCCACTTCCTTTTTCTTTTGATCCCTTGTCGCCTTGGAACGTTGAGACCGCCGCTAAATGGGACCATGTCATCCTCTATGTCAACTTTTTTTTTGGAGTTTTTTGGCACCTCAAATTTGGTCACTTGCCTTTTCTTTCGATCCCCTGCCGCCTCTCAAACGGTGATATCATTGTTGCATCAACCCGATGTCATCCTCTATGTACTATAAAACTTTTTTTTCTGGATTTTTTTTGGCACCTCAAATTTGGTCACTTGCCTTTTTCTTTCGATCCTCCGCCTCTCAAACGGTGATACCGCTGCTCTTAACCCGCATGTCATCCTCTATGTACTATAAAACTTTTTCCCCGGATTATTTTTGGCACCTCAAATTTGGTCACTTGCTTTTTCTTTCGATCCCCGCGCTTCTCCTTTGATACCGCTGCCGCTAACCGGACCCGTATGTCATCCTCTATGTACTATAAAACTTTCTTTTCTTGAATTATTTTTGGCACCTCATATTTGGTCACTTACCTTTTTCTTTCGATCTCCGCCGCTTCAATCAGCGGTGATACCATTCGCTAAATGGGACCTTGATGTCATCCTCTATGTACTATAAAACTTTTTTTCTTGAATTATTTTTGGCTCCTCATATTTTTTCACTTGCCTTTTTCTTTTCGATCACCTGCCGCCTTCAAATTTGATACCGCTGCTAAATGGGACCCATGTCATCCTCTATGTACTATAAAACTTTTCTTTCTTGAATTATTTTTGGCTCCTCATATTTTTTCACTTGCTTTTTCTTTCGATCCTCCACGCCTCAAACGGTGATACCGCTGCTGCTAACTGGGACCCGCATGTCATCCTCTATGTACTATAAAACTTTCTTTTCCGGATTATTTTTGGCACCTCATATTTGGTCACTTATCTTTTCTTTCGATCACCGCCTCTCAAACGGGATACCGCTGTCTAAATGGGACCCATGTCATCCTCTATGTACTATAAATCTTTCTTTTCATTTTTTTGGCACCTCATATTTGGTCACTTGACTTTTTCTTTCGATCCCCTGCCGCCTCTCAAATGTTGATACCGCTGCTCTAAATGGGACCCGCATGTCATCCTCTATGTACAATCATGTTTCTTTTCTTGAATTATTTTTTTGGCTCCCGATATTTGGTCACTTGCCTTTTTCTTTCGATCTCATGCCACGTTTGAAACGTTGAGGAACTCCTGCTCATCGGAACCGCATGTCATCCTCTATGTACTATAAAAGTTTATTTTCTTTATTTTTTTCACCCTCCGATTTTTGGCTATTTCCTTTTTCTTTGATCCCTGCCGCCTTGGAAACGTATGGTAAGTCGACTCATGGGACCCGCATGTCATCCTCTATGTACAATCAACTTTCTTTTCTTTGATCTCAAGCCGCATTTGAAACGCCGAGACCGCTGTCTAAATGGGACCCGCATGTCATCCTCTACGTATAATAAAGTTTCTTTTCTTGGATTATCTTTGGCTCCGATATTTTGTCACTTGCCTTTTTCTTTCGATCTCATGTCCGCCTTTGAAACGTGCTGAGTGTCGCTGGCTCATGGGTCCCGCATGTCATCCTCTACGAACAATAAAAGTTTCCTTTCTTGGAGTTATTTTTTACCCCTAATTGCTATTTGCCTTTTTCTTTTGATCTCCTCCCCTCCTGAAACGATGAGGACGCTGCTGGTGTCGGTCCCACATGTCATCCTCTATGAACAATAAAAGTTTCTTTGATGGATTTATTTTGAACCCCTCATTAATTTCTGGATATTTCCCCCGCCGCCTTGAATCGTTGAGGATGCCGCTGCCTCATGGGTCCCGCATGTCATCCTCTCGTAACGGTAAATGTTTATTTTCTTGGATTTTGTTGACCAAACGATTTTTGGCTTATTTTTCTTTCGATCACCGCAGCCCTTTAAAACGTTGAGGACGCCGCTGGCTCACGGGTCCCACATGTCAACCTCTATGAACAATAAACGCGAGGATGCTGCTGCCTCATGGGTCCCGCATGTCATCCTCTCGGAACGAAAATGTTTCTTTTCTTGGATTTTTTACCAACAGATTTTTGGTTTATTTTTTCTTTCCATCCCCGCCGCCTTTAAACGTTGACGACGCCGTTTGCTCATGGGTCCCCGATGTCGCCTCCCGTACAAGAAACATATGATATCTTGATTATTTTGCAGACAATAAACAATGTATTGCGCTCCGAGCTATTTCAAACGGATAATTAAATCTTTATTTTTACATAAACAAACTTATATGTTGAATCTCCTTGTTTTTTTGTCTTTGCGAAGCATAGGACTTTCCTGTTTTTTAGAAAATTCGGAACTTTCCTGTTTTGGAGTGGGCTGAAATTGTACGAGTCAAAAGGCCAAGCAGGATAGTTCGAAAGCCCAGATGTCCAGATGCAGCCCAATTGAAATCTTTCTTCTTGGATTTTTTCACCCCCTGATTTCTGGCTACTTCATTTTTCTTTTGGTCCTGTGCCGCCTTGGAAACGTTGACCCGCTCTGCAAAATGGGACCCGCATGTCATCCTCTACGTACAATAAAATTTCTTTTCTTGGATTATTTTTGGCTCCTCATATTTGGTCACTTGCCTTTTTCTTTCGATCCCGTGCACCTCTCAAACGGTGATACCGCTCTGCAAAATGGGACCCGCATGTCATCCTCTACGTACAATAAACTTTCTTTTCTTGGATTATTTTTGGCTCTGATATTTGGTCACTTGCCTTTTTTCTTTTCGATCTCATGCCACGTTTGAAACTTTGAGGAACCTGCTGGCTCGTGGGACCCGCATGTCATCCTCTATGTGCTATAAAAGTTTATTTTCTATGGTTTTTTTTCACTCTCTGATTTTTGTCTATTTCCTTTTTCTTTTGATGCCCTGCCGCCTTGGAAACGTTGAGTAAGCTGCTTACACATGGGACCCGCATGTCATCCTCTATGTACAATCAAGTTTCTTTCTTGAATTATTTTTGGCTCCTGATATTTCGTCACTTGCCTTTTTCTTTCGATCTCATGCCACGTTTGAAACGTTGAGGAACCTGCTGGCTCATGGGACCCGCATGTCATCCTCTATGTGCTATAAAAGTTTGTTTTCTTGGATTTTTTTTCACCTCTGATTTTTGGCTCCTGATATTTCGTCACTTGCCTTTTACTTTTGATCCCCTGGCCCCTTTGAAACGTTGAGTAAGCTGCTGGCACATGGGACCCGCATGTCAACCTCTATGTCCATCAACTTTCTTTTCTTGGATTTTTTTTGACCCCCTACTTTCTAGCTACTTTCTTTTTCTTTTGATCTCAAGCCGCATTTCAAACATTGAGACCGCTGCTGCAAAATGGGACCCGCATGTCATCCTCTATGTATAATAAATCTTTGATTATTTTTGGCACCTCATATTTGGTCACTTGCGTTTTTTTCTTTCGATCTCATGCCACCTTTGAAACGTTGAGTTAAGCTGGGCTCATGGGTCCCCCATGTCATCCTCTACAACAATAAAAGTTTCCTTTCTTGGAGTTATTTTTGCCCCTAATTTCTGGCTACTTCTTTTTCTTTTGATCCCCTGCCGCCTTTGAAACGTTGAAAACTTTCTTTTCTTTGATTATTTTTGGCACCTCATATTTGGTCACTTGCCTTTTTCTTTCGATCCCCCGCCTCCCAAACGGTGATACCGCTGATGCTAAATGGGACCCGCATGTCATCCTCTATGTATTATAAAACTTTCTTTTCTTGGATTTTTTGCCTCCGATATTTGGTCACTTGCCTTTTTCTTTGAGACCTCCTGCCGCATCTCAAACGGTGATAACTGCCGCTAAATGGGACCCGCATGTCATCCTCTATGTACAATAAAGTTTCTTTTCTTGGATTTTTTGGCTCCTGATATTTGGTCACTTGCCTTTTTCTTTCGATCCCATGCCGCCTTTGAAACGTTGAGGAAGCTGCTTCATGGGCATGTCATCCTCTATGAACAATAAAAGTTTCCATTGTTGGAGTTATTTTTTACCCCTAATTTCTGGCTACTTCCTTTTTCTTTTGATCCCCTGCCGCCTTTGAACGTTGAAGAATCTGCTCGCTAATGGGTCCCACATGTCAGACTCTATGGACGATAAACCTTTCTTTTCTTGGAGTTATTTTGACCCCATTTCTGGCTATTTTGCCTTTTTTTGGATCCCGTGCTGCCTTGGAAACGTTGAGGATGCTGCTGCCACATGGGTCCCGCATGTCATCCTCTCGAACGATAAATGTTTCTTTTCTTCGATTTTTTACCCACTGATTTTTGATTTATTTTTTCTTTCGATCCCCGCCGCCTTTAAAACTTTGACGACGCTGCTGGCTCATGGGTCCCCGTACAAGAAACATGTGATATCTTGATTATTTTACAGACAATAAAAAGTGTATTTCGCTCTGAGCTATTGCAAACGGATAAATTAAATCTTTATTTTTACATAAACGAACTAATATGAATCTCCTTGTTTTTGTTTTGTTTTTGCGAAGCATAGGACTTTCTTGTTTTGGAGTGGGCTGAAATTGTACGAGTCAAAAGACGTCCAGCAGGTTAGAAGGCCCAGATGGCCAGGCAGCCCCAATTTATATCTTCCTTATCTTGGATTATTTTTTGATCAAAAGGCCCAGCAGGGGTACATCCTTTTTCTTTTGGTCCTGTGTGCCGCCTTGGAAACGTTGTGGACGCTGCTGCCTCATGGGACCCGCATGTCATCCTCTATGAACTATGAACTCTAAAAGTTTCTTTTTTCTTGGATTTTTTTTCACCCCTCCGATTTTTGGCTATTTCCTTTTTCTTTTGTTCCCCCTCGCCTTGGGACCCGTATGTCATCCTCTATGTACAAAAAACTTTTTTCTTGGAGTTTTATTCCCCCTAATTTCGGGCTACTTTCGTTTTCTTTTGATCTCAAGCCGCATATGAAACATTGAGACCGCTGTGCAAAATGGGACCCACATGTCATCCTCTATGTAAAATAAAAGTTTCTTTTCTTGGATTATTTTTCACGCTCTGATTTTTGGCTATTTCCTTTTTCTTTCGATCCCCGCTGCTTGGAAACGTTGAGGATGCTGCTGCCTCATGGGTCCCACATGTCATCCACTATGAACAATAAAAGTTTCTTTTCTTCGATTTTTTTCACCCTCTGCTTTTTGGCTATTTCCTTTTCATTTGATCCCCTGCCGCCTGGAAACGTTGAGGATGCTGCAGCGTCATGGGACCCGCATGTCATACTCTATGTACAATAAAAGTTTCTTTTCTAGGTTTTTGGCTCCTGATATTTGGTCACTTGCCTTTTTCTTTCAATCTCATGCCGACTCTCAAAGGTACAATAAAGTTTCTTTTCTTGGATTATTTTTGGCTCCCGATATTTGGTCACTTGCCTTTTTCTTTCGATCTCATGCCGTCCTTGAAACGTTCAGACCGCTGCTACAACATGGGACCCTATGTTATCCTCTATGTACAATGAAAGTTTCTTTTCATGGATTATTTTTTGCTCCTGATATTTGGTCACTTTCCTTTTTCTTTCGATCTCATGCCGCCTCGGCCTCTGAAACGACGAATGTTGTTGGCTCATGGGACCCGCATGTCATCCTCTATGTACAATAAAGTTTTTTTCTTGGATTTTTTACCCCCTGATTTTTGGTCACTTGCCTTTTTCTTTCGATCCTGTGCCGCCTTTGAAATTGTGGACGCTGCTGGCTCATGGGTCCCACATGCCAGCCTCTATGAACAATATTTCTTTTCTTGGATTTTTTTACCCCTGATTTCTGGCTATTTGCCTTTTTCTTTGGATCCCCGACCGCCTTTGAAACGATGAGGACGCTGCTGGCGCATAGCTCCCACATGTCAGCCTCTAAGAACAATAAACATTTCTTTTCTTGGATTTATAGTTGACCCCTAATTAATGGCTACTTCGCTTTTTTTTTTTCGATCCCCAGCCGCCTTAGAAACGTTGAGGACGCTGCTGGCTCATGGGTCCCATATGACAGCCTCTATGAAAAGTAAAACATTTACTTTCTTGGATTTATTTTTGACACCTAATTAATGACTACTTGGTTCTTTTCTTTTGATCCCGTGACGCCTTTGAAACGTTGAGGGCCCTGCTGGCTCATGGGTCCAACATGTCAGCCTCTATGAACAATAAGAGTTTCTATTGTTGCATTTATTTTTGACCCCTAATTTCTGGCTATTTGCCTTTTTTCCATTGCCTGCCACCTTAGAAACGTTGAGGACGCTGCTGGCTGGGTCCCACATGTCAGCCTCTTTGTACGATAAAAGTTTCCTTTGCTGGATTTATTTTTGACCCCTAATTTCTGGCTATTTGCCTTTTTCTTTCGAACTCCACCGCCTTTGAAACGTTGATGACGCTGCTGCAAACTGGGTACAATATGTCAGCCTCTTTGTGCGATAAACCTTTCCTTTCTTGGATTTTTTGGACACTGATTTCGAGCTACTTGCCTTTTTCTTTCGATCTCCTGCCCCCTTTGAGAAACGCCGAGAACGATACTGGTTCGTGGGTCCCACATGTCATCCTCTCTGAATGATAAATGTTGGGGCTGCGGCTGCAAGATACGTCCCACATGTCAGCTGACTGTTGAATAAACGTCTCCTTTCTCGAATTTATATTTGACCCCTGATTTCTGGCTACTTTGCCGTTTCTTTCGATCCCCTGCATGTCTGCTACTCCACCGAAAAACAGACCGGCATGTATTCATCACAATACTGGTAGCTAATTTAGGAAAAATGTGTTCATCACGGGATTCAAACAAAGATCTTCATCTCTGCTAAATTTTGATTTCACCAAAAACCGAACAGCGTGTGTTCATGACTTTAACTTCACAAACACTATGGTTTCTCTATAAAATAAGGTCACCATCCGTTCCTTTATTGTAGGCATTTGCGAAAAGTGTCTTTGGCTAATGGGCACCAGTGCTCTGCTGTTTTAAAAAAAATCAAATAGCATACATATTTGTTTCAAAAAAATCTGAAAATGAATGTAGACATAATAAATAAAGTAACCTACAAGCGTGTAAAATTTTAATATGATATTCTTTATATTGTAGACTACACAAAAAAGACAAAATCTGTTGAAATTTGGAGATTTGAAATATGCATACCCAGATCCACACGTTTGTTACTTTTGTGTAGCCCAGAATTTTTTTATTTGAAACTGAAATTTTGCACGTTTATGGGACAATTCATTAGCTACTCCATGATTTGTTTTCTAATTTTTTGAACAAATAATTTTTTTTTTATTTTTTTCTAAAATAGCAGGAGCAATGGTGCCCAAGAGCACCAAATCTCTTAATAGGCATTTGCGCCTAATAGCGTGAGCTTAGCTAATTTTTGAAGAAAAAAAAGATGTCCATTGTGGTATTCAGGACAAAGATCTTCATGTCTGCTACTGCACCAAACAACAAACCAGCATGTATTCATCACAATACGGGTAGCTAATTTGTGAAAAATATGTTCAGCACGGGATTCAAACAAAGATCTTCATCTCTGCAAAATTTTGATTTCAGCAAAAACCGAACAGCGAATGTTCATGAGGTTAAGTTCACGAACACTATGTTTTCTCTATAAAATAAGGTCACCATCTGTCTCTTATTTCTCAAGGAAAAACAGGTGGAAGTGTTGGGACGAACCACATGGGTGCTTCGGCTCTATGTTCAGTCTTCTCTTTTTTGTACTGCAATCTTGAGCCTATGGCAGGACCTCCATTGACGTGCATTCTGCACCAATTTGGCCTTGGACGTATCCATGTATCACGGGCGCGATTGTGGGTAGCAAAGACACAGTCAGGTTTGAACAATTGGAAATCTGGTTCTGCAGCCTCTGCGTCGACTGGCGGGGGTAGCATGAAAATTGGGTGATTGAGTCCAAGAAATAAAGAACGCCCCTTCAAATTGTTCAATCTTTCCCACCTTGCCTCTTCTACAGGGTCCAAGGTATGGGCAGATCTCAAGAAAACGTAGCACCGTACCAAAGGATAAGACCTCAGCTTGTTACCCATATGTAATATTGGAGGACCGAGGATGGGCCGATAACCTTTAACCTGAATCCACGCGAGATCAGATTCACCAGTAATGGACTCTGCTCTCATTGGTGCCAGGAACCAAGTGCGCTGGTCAGAAAATCCAAGAAATACATCTTCATCTTCATAATTATGATTATCACCATCATCATCTAATTCTTCATCATCTAATTCTTCATCATCAAATTCGTCTTCTTCTAATTCTTCTTCTTCTAATTCTTCTTCATCAGCATCATTATCTTCATCGGCACCTCCATCGCCTTGAGCCACATTTGCTTCATCATCTTCCATGACAGCATCTCCCTCGATTTGAGCGAAAATTGCAGCCACTTCTGCTTCTTCATCTTCAATGACAGGGGCGTCAATGAGACGCGGGGCTGCATGTGTCCCTGCAATGCACAAAGATCAACCACAATGCAGCAAGTAGGAACTACACTGAAAATTATCTCTTCTCTTCTATCTTCTATTTTCTACTACTATAAGGCACCAGTTTTTAACAAGACATGTCGCAGCAATTCCAACTGTTGGTGTCCAAAATCTAACGGTTGGGATTAGAGGTATTCGCGTGAAAAAAATACCACACCAGTGTCCACGTGTTTCTAGAACCGTCATGTTTCCATTATGAAGAAAAATCAGAGCAGTCTCACACCGATATCACACGTCCCACTTGATAGTGATTAAGAAAGGTTCCAAATTTTTGTTCATATTTATAAACTGTATGCTCACACTTATTTTGATGGTATAACCAAATTATTAGTTGTATTGAAAGTTTGAACAACATTTAGAACGCAACTTTTATACATCAGTATTGCGAATCGTAATTGGTCCAACATGTGCAGCATGCCATTTACTAGTTAAGACATAAAACAAAGACTCACCACAGGTATATGGTTCCCAAACCAGAACATCTCCATACGGATATGTAACTGCGTATACACGATGTAGGTGTGAACTTGTACCATATCCAGGAATGCCCATGGCATCGACATAGCTGTTTCTATCAAAGAATTCAGGGTTTCTCAGGATATTCCACTCCTTTTCTAGGGGCGCTTGTAGGATAGCAATCAATTCGTCAAATACAACGATTACCTCGTAATGCCATGGCCCTGCTAGATCATCTTTGTACGGCCTCTTGACGATCCGTACTTTGAGCAGTTCCAAACTTTTATCTATTTTGTATTTGAACAGGAATGGTGGGCTGCCATGCCACCATTCACTAGTAGGGCCCAAAGAAATTCCTGCATCTTGCAGAGATGGAAGAGGTATAATAGTATCTGATATGTATATGTTGCGGATCGTCAAGTGCCCGTCCTGCTGGACAAATGCCACCCAGTCGCCGTTACAACCCACCCAGTGCATGGGTCCATGTCCATCCAGTTCCTCCTTGGTATGGATAAATGCTGGAACTGTCGGCTTGTCTAATGGCATCAGCAACGCGTGAATGCCCTGCAAATAGGATTTGTTTCAAAATTGTCTATGCATGCAAGGTATTCGACAGAATGAAGAGCGGATTGTGCAGAACTGAAGCACAGATGTAATGGATAAATAAAGCAATTCCGAAGAGTACATGTGCATAGTGAAGGCAGCAAACCTTACAGTACTCCCAAATCAGGTGATTATGTTGAGTCTAAATTCATGCATGATGTTTGGCAATAAGAAAAGTTGATTGAAAAAACACAAGCTGAAACGAGATGAGTAAATAAATAAATACTCTTACAGTATTGTCGCGGTCGTCTGGCCATGTCTCGGGGTCGCAGTGGAGCAGGCTCGGTAAACCGAACGGAACCTTATGCGCTCCGCGGATGGCATGCCGCATGCCGATCATGCCTCGAGCGAGGCGACCAGTGCTGAGGATATCCGCCCGCTCGGCTATGTTCTCCACCAGTGGGTAGTGGAGGTTGCCCCACCCCATGGACTGGTGGTAGCAATCAGGAATCTCCTCAATCTTACGCTTCTGCTTCATTGGAGTCGGTAATCCAATGCAAGGGAGAGAGGGGTGAACGGGAGAAAGAGACAGAAGAGGGTTTTTTTTGGAGAAGATGCAGTAGTAGTACTACGATACTAGGAGGTGGAGATGCGGGGCATGTTTCCGGGAGAGAGGAACCACTATTTCCCTTAAAAAAATAACAGCACTTGCGCATTAGAACTTGGGGCGGGGATATAGCGGTAAGAGGTATTGACCAACTTTCCCTCACCTTGACCCCACGTGGTTGTGAACCCGAGATAATTCTTTTTGATGAACCCGATATACTTATTATAGTACTAAAATAGTACAAGTATATACCTTGTACTCCTATATACTAACATTACTATTTTAAGGACTTATGTTCCATGAGCAACAACTTCCCCCACTCCGCTCATCCGAAATCCTAGCCCCTCCAACTTCAAGGACCAATCAACATAGCTATGGCCTTCTAATTTGGCTCAAGTCGCCGCACACATAGTCCTCCCGCCGACAAGGAATAGGAGCATCAGCCCTTTCGTCGCTTGTTGTTACACATAATCATATACAGTACCATATATATTTCAAATTTCCATATCAAAAAATAGTTCAAATCTGAATTTTAACATCTCAAGCTAAACCCTCGCTTGCTCTTAAACATAAGCATACCATAGTTCTACTTTTGTCTTCACCGAACAACAGAACACAATTTCATCACAACATAGCCAACCGGAGTACCTAGTAATGTAACTAGAGAAGTGAACCTATAGTTGATCAAGCCTTCAACTTTAACACAATAATACCCCCACATTATGTGTTGAGGAGCCACACCCATATATTTAAGAGTACCATCAAGTAGACCACAAATGCATCAATGAAGAGAGGGGTATACTTATAGACCACCTCTTTACAAAACAGTTGTAACTAGTAGACCACAATTGCCTCGTTCATTAGCTATGAAATTACATACTATCAGTAGCTACAATGGCTGCAGGCCCTGTTTCAGAATTAAACATCACACTTGTTCCAATCCGGGGCGTTGGCGAAGTTTGGGATGAACCAAAGCGGTGTCTTTACCAGGTACCTATCTTTTTTTGTTTTGCATGTTTTCTCCAAGGCGTTGGTTTGGAAACCAACGGCGCAATCTTCACGATTCAGACTGAATCGGCATATTTCAGGCAGCTGCGAATTGCGAAGCCATGCTTCATTCGGCAAGGTGTACACACAATTTCTTCTCGTCAGACATCCTGGGACAACATCTGCACCGCCTAATGGCAGCATAATCGGATAGTTCACTCCAAGGAAAAGAGAATATTCTCCAAGGTCATCAATCTTTTCCCATGGAATACCTTCATTTAACTTACTAGTGTCCTTCGTGAACACCAGGCAACCAAACCCAGAAGCATAGTTGCCAACAGTGCGACCATGATGAACACGACGATCAGAAGCAGTATGGCAAACTTTACAGGAATATTCCCTTTCATCAGCAATGCCCAGTGTATGGATCAGAAGAAGTCTAGAACCATCTATAGATCTTGCTAACCACCACATGCCATAATCGACCTCGTGATCATGGCCAAGAGCATCATCAAGTGCACACCGCCATTCAAACACAATGGGCGGTGGCTCTACGATCAGCGGAGGACCTGCTTGAAAACGAAATTACTGTTAAGAAGGGTATGTTTGGTTTGCACAAATCTGAAAACGTAAGAATTGGGAAAACGCATTAGGATTCAGATGGGATGATATAATGGCATTTCCATTCAATAATACAGCATATTGGTGTATTTCAGTACATCACATGGGAAACCAAAGGATTCATTTCAAGAAGTTCAAGTAGAGGTCAAAATCCAACATAATTCAATCTGAGAATAAAACTCCTAATTATACAATCCTCAAATTTTTCTATGGTAATCATCTCGAATAAAAAGTCTAAATACCAATGAAATTTCATCCGAAGCAAATATGCCCCAAGCCTCCAAGTCAGATCAGTCAGGTTCGAAAATTAATAAGTTTGTGCATTAAAATTATCTTTACAGCCATGAATAATGAAGCTCATCATACACTACTTACGTCCGGAGGAAAATTACCAGCTTGCTGAGGATTCCATGCGTGAACAGTGCCAGTATGAGTTGTGGCAAACACAAGCCCATTGTGGAGAATTGCATCGCTGTAATTGTAAAAGATGTGGGACTTGGGCTCTGTAAGAACTGTCCATCCAGAATCTTCGCCGCAAAGGAGGGCAACTCTGATGTCAAAAACAGCAACAAGAGAGAAATTTTTGTACCCCCCAGCAGCTGTGGGAACTTGGCAAATATATATCTTGTGAAATATAATAGCACGAAGGTTGTGGTGGTATATATTTGGAATGTGGGTGGTTTCAAACGGCACAGGGAGAGGAATTTCACGGCGAGTGTAGACGTTGACAAGTTTCCATTTGCAAGCAGGAAAGCCAGTGTCAACCATGGCAACCCAATCTCCATTGGCACCTACCCACTGCTTACCCGTACCGTCTGGCATCACAGCGTCGGAGGAGAACCTGTCCAGCGGCGTCAGCTTGCAATCCCGTGCTACCTTCGTCGGGTGAGAATGAAGAACACATGGGAGGCCAAACGGGAGAGAAAAAGATAGAGTTGCACTATCATTTGCAGAGTCGAAAAATAGTTTGGACGAACCGACGAGGCTCGCGGCGGTGATGACGTCGCATCTTGTTACGAGTTCTTCAAGGGGACCTTCGGAAAAGACCTTCTGAAACAGTTCAGAGTCATCATTTTCCTTGTTCGATGCCGCCATCGCAGGGCAGGGGGTGGGTCTATGAGGTTTGGGTTCAACTGATTGGAGTTTAATTTGGGTTCGATGGCGGCAGGTGGCGGGGAAGATGAAGAACGGAGGCTCTCAAACTGGGCGGTGGAATTGATTCTAAAGCTGCATGGCGGCGGCACTGGCGTGTGCTATGGAAGGTGGTCGATTGGTGCGGGCGGGGGCGGAGGTAGACGATGGAGGTGAACAGAAATAGGGCAGGTGGGGGCGGGGCGCTTGACTTCGCTCCTCTACACTCTACAGCATCTCCTCCTGTTTCTTGGAAAGTGTATAGACCCATAATAAAAAGTCACTGTTCCCTCTGAAAAGGTGAAGAACAAGTCACTGGTCTAACGTGCAAATTTGGACATCCCAAGCTATGTGTTGTCATGTCAATTCAATGTCCATGGCAGTATTTTGAATTTTGCGTGACCAAAAGAAGTACGCCTTGGCCTTTCACAATCGGGGTTTCTTTAGAGCAAGAACAATAGAAGAGCCAACAGCTGGCAAAAGTATTGTCCTACTTCCTCTTGGCGTGATACTCCCTCCGTCCACAAATAAGTGGACGTGCAGGATTTTCAAGGTAAATTAGTAAAAGGAAAGAAAAAATGCATTGGAGCACTCGTATCTTAAGAAACACATGTACTCAACCACGGTTGTAGATTTTCTCGGCGCAAGACTTTTCCCCAGCAGTTGTGGCTTTCAGTTATTCGTGGGTGTGGGGAGGAGCTCCGCCGCATCGGTAAAAAGCAAAGAGGGACGGCGGCTCTCGATCGTGCGGTGTACTCGTAAATCACGTGTGACCCATGCCCTAATAATTCACAATGCATTGATGAGGGCTATCACTTCATCATCCAATAAAATGTACTTAGTAACTATGGTAATAATATTGTCTTCTCGCAAAAAAAATGGTAAAAATATTGTCTCTTAAGCCATGTACTAGTACAGTGCAAGATGCTTTAGAGAAATAAACCTATATTTTATTGCTACTCCGTAATACACATGGTTATTTATTCTAGGCAAATGCCTACCGAAAGATGTAGGAATAGGGAAATGTAGGATTGCAATGTCATGTCCACTCCAATCCTATAGGAATTCATAGAATCCAAACTTTGTTTGATTCCACCATAGGAAAAGTAAGGGCTCCTTTGATTTAAAGGATAGGAAAAACATAGGAATAGGAAAGGTATAGGATTGGAATGGCATGTCTACTTGAAACCTATAGGAAGATGAAGTTTGTTTGATTGTAGCAAAGGAATTTTTCCATGAGGTATGAGCTAATGCTTTTTTCCTATAGGAATCACACTACAAGATTCCTATAGGAATTTTTCCTATAGGATACGTTCCTATGAATCAAACAACATGTATAGGAATTTTTCCCATAGGAATCAAATCCTACACAATTCCTATGCAAATCCTTTGAATCAAAGGAGCCCTAAAGCATTCTTAAAAAGAGGTATGAGTAGATGTTTAATTTTCTATGGAATCTGTGCAAAGAAATCCTTAGGAAAAATTCCTATCGGAAACAATCCTACAAATCAAACAGCCAAGGATTCAATTGTACCAATTCCCTATGCAAATCCTTGGTGTTCACCCAATCCTCTCGAATACTCATCCAAAAAATGCACTAATACTTTGATGGGGAGTTTTTGTATTCTAGGCAAGAATAGAGGGTTTGCGGGGATCACTTGAGAAGTGTATTAACCAAAGAAGGCATAAGTAATACACCAACACACACTAACATGCCCTTAATGGATGTATCTCCATAAACTCCCTCTGTTCTTTATTACTACTACTAGTTTATGTACTTCTTAACTAATATGGGATAATCATGAAATATATTTTCTAACATTCAGCCAAAATATAGTGTTTCGACTTTTTAAAATACTGAAAAACTAGTAATTAAAAATATTTGAGCTATCAAATCTAGGAAGTTTGAAAATATTTTGTATTCCGTCTGAAAGTTGTGTTACTTGGTGTAAGATTCACACAAAAATGATGAAAATATCAAACCTTCAAAAAAATTGTAGTAATTCAAACGTTATGTGCGTTTCATAATTTTGCAAAATCTATTCTATTTGCAATTAAAACTATAGTAGTTGGTGGTCCCCGATCATCTGATTTGCTCTTAAACAGCTCAATCCTAAATTTGAAATTCCCTGCAACAGAACACGATAGTTGGTGGTTTGTGCGGAAAAAAATTACAGTTTTAAAAAGTGTTTTAAGCAACGAAGGCAGCAATAAGCGGTAGTTTGTGCAATTTCCTCGTGTAAACAACATGTAGCGTCGAAGTAATAGTACTAGCAGTACAGAAATCTTGTGTAATTTCTAGTTCTACATATTACTAGTGTCCACTGTTTGAGAGTTGATGGTGAATGGGTCTGATTTTCAATCGAATGAGAATTAGCAAATTGATTTTTATGACAAAAGCATACAAAGGGAGTAAAACAACATACCCGCATTCGCCGCTGCTACCAGCATGCGATGCCTCCACGAGTGCATTGACGGCTGCTGCAAATCCTCGGAAGGCATCTAGGTTTTGCAGATCGTCGATTGCCGCTGTCCGGCTAAGCTTAACCAGCATAGCTGCCGCCAAGATATCTCGGATTTGGACCACAGGCAGAAGCTGATTGGGGTCGAAGGATTGCCTGATTCGGAATTTGAAGTACCAAGCCCTCGGCTCCGATGATGGAAGTTTGGAACTCGGCCCGGCCAGAACCTCCCAAATCTGTGTGTGGCAGTGGATGCCCATCGGCATCCCCAATGCTGCCGACGCCGTGATGTGGTCGGTCGCACTTTGGTCCCCACTAAAGGCTGGGGCTGCAGCACGTCGCCGCCGCCCCCGACGTCCCCACGACGGCAACGCCATGGACCGAGGCGCTGAGTTTGTTGGCGAACCCGAAGCCCTGGATGGCAAGTGCTTCTTCACAATGGAAGCATCCTCACCCGGCGAGGTTCGCCCCCGGCGCATGCCTATGCTCCGACCAGCCCACTTTGCCGCTGCTGCCTGGGCTGCCGCCGATACCTGGGCCACCGCCGCTTCATGGGACCCCCTCCCTCCTCTCCCTCTCCTAGATCAAAGGGCGCCAGGAGTCTAGCCACAGCAAGACACAGAGCCGCCTGCTTCATCGCACACCAATGGCACACAGACATTTGCGAGCTTTTAGCGCACACCCCTCCGAGGCTGAGTCGTGGAGCCTGGGTGCACGGGGCTATGGCTGGAGGAGTCGCCATGGGACGAGGGGTGTCGAGTGCTCGGGCAAATACGGGAAAGGCGAAGTTTTGGATAACCTTATATGATCACATCAATGCTTCTCAAGGAGCCAAATACTGTATGAGAAACCGGAAAAGTTTGAACGTTTGAAAACTTTGCCGGCATAATGCATCCTTCCAATGCACGCCTACTAAGGTAGAAAGCCAACTCAATTGCTACTTTGTTGGCAAAATGTACCATGGCTCAATCTTGGGTCACACACATCTATCAATTGGTATATTTTGGTCATATTCAAAATTTTACTTGAAACTTGTTGGTCATGCCATTCTACTACTCGCCTAACACTTTTTCTACGCGGGAAGGAGGGGGGTATGATGCTACCCTGAATTTTTATGCCCATTTGTATCTTGGACAAATCCTAGGTTTGACCAAAATTTAAAACATGAAGATGAAAAATTAAGCCTGGATCCACTACAAGAAAAGTTGCCAAACTTTTCTTGTAGTGATCCTTCTTAATTAGTAACTTCAAAATGAAGCTTTTGGAAGGTTTTTGAAATTTCCATGTCTGAAACCCAAAACACCTCTTCATGATTGACTTCATAAGACAAATCGAGTTTAGGGTTAGGGGTAGATACATGATTTTTCTAGTTTGAATATGTCTAGACCTGGCTTATCAACTTGAATGCTTAGTATATGACATAAGAAGATGTACTATGTGCATTGGTTTTTTATTTATTTGATTTGTTTTGAATTTTCATGCCAAATCAAATTTTGGTCAAATCATAGGTTTAACCAAGATTTAAACAAGTTTAAAACATTAAAATGAAAAATTAAGCATGGATCCTTCTCAATCACTCCAAAATGAAGCTTTTGGGAGGCTTTTGAAATGTCTATGTTTGAAACCCAAAAC
Organism: Lolium multiflorum; assembly: GCA_030979885.1. NCBI lineage: Eukaryota > Viridiplantae > Streptophyta > Magnoliopsida > Poales > Poaceae > Lolium > Lolium multiflorum. The sequence continues at coordinate 248,266,349 of CM061747.1, forward strand.
CACTTCTCTTCATGCTTGACTTCATCAGACAAATGAGTTTAGGGTTAGGGGTAGATACATGATTTTTCTGGTTTGAATAGGTCTAGACCTTGTTATCAAGTTGAATGGCTTACTATGTGACATAAGAAGACTATGTGCTTTGGTTTTTCATTTTTGATTTTTTCGATTGTTTTTATGCCCATTTGAATCTTGGCCAAATCCTAGGTTTGAACAAGAATTTAAACAAGTTTAAAACATGAAAATGAAAAGGTAAGCATGGATCCTTCTTAGTCAGTCCGAAATGAAGCTTTTGGGCGGTTTTCGAAATTTCCATGTTTGAAAACCCAAACCACTTCTCTTCATGCTTGACTTCATAAGACAAATTTAGGGTTAGGGGTATAGATACATGATTTTTCTTGTTTGATATGTCTAGATATTGTTTATCAACACTTGAATGCTTACAATATATGTGACGCAAGAAGACTATGTGTTATGGTTTTTCATTTTTGGGGGTTTTTTCGAATTTTTTATGCGCACTTGAGTCTTGGTCAAATCCAAGCTAGCTAGGTTTGACCAAGCTTTAAACAAGTTTAAAACATGAAAATGAAAAAGTAAGCATGTATCCTTCTTAGTCACTCCAAAATTAAGCTTTTCGGAGGTTTTTGAAATTTCCATTTTGTAAACCCAAAACCACGTATCTTCATGTTTGACTTCAAAAGACAGAGTTTAGGGTTAGGGGGTAGATACATGATTCTTCTTTTAATATGTTTAGATCTTGTTTTATCAAGTTGAATGTTGACTGTATGACATAAGAAGACTATGTTTTTGAATTTTTTATGAATCTTGGTCAAATCCAAGGGTTGACCAAGATTTAAACAAGTTTAAAACATGAAAATTAAAACGTTTCAAGTTCACCTTTGGTTCGATCTTTCAGTAACCAGGCGCATATATATATGGATGCAAATTGAGATAATTAATTCGTGAAACATTGGAAATGTCCATCGTGTGTCGTGTTTCCCCCTAACATGAAAATTGGATTGGTGGCAGACAAGTAAAAGCACATTTATGTGCGACAACCCAAAATGCACATATTTTGCTGAGTTTTCATGCATGCATTAAAAGTTCTGAATATATACATAAAATGCATGTGGGTCATGATTGAAAAGTTTGACATGTATATGGTTCTTGTGTAGTAGTAGTACTATAGTAGATTAGTAGGTACGCAAACTCCCATCCATCTTCTTTGTCAAGAGAAGACGCGCACCAGGATGCGTAGTGGAAGTCGTCTCTGGATCCTTCTGTTGTCCCTCTCACGGAAAAGAAAAAGAAAAAAACATCTCTCTCATTCTCGGCCTCGCTCGACTCGCTCGCTCGCAGCCTCGCACCTCCTGCGCACTGACAAACGCTGCACAACAGTCAACATCACCAGAAAAAAGATATACACCATAAATAATAAGAGGGGCCCCGTGACTGCTATCCCTTCTTCTCCTTCCGTGTGATCCCTCTTCCTCCGAGTTTCACTGGACGGGCAAACACACATGTGCTGCATAGTAAAAATAAAAAAGTAAAAAATCGACCTATGAATCTATGATTAAATAGGTAAAATCCTGGGTTTTATCAAGGTTTAAACAAGTTTAAAACATGAAAATGAATAGGTAAGCATGGATCCTTCTTAGTCACTCTAAAATGAAGCTTTAGGTTTTTGAAATTTCCATGTTTGAAACCCAAAACCACTTCTCTTCATGCTTGACTTCGTAAGACAGAGTTTAGGGTTAGGGGTAGATACATGCTTTTTCTGGTTTGAAAATGTCTAGACCTTGTTTATCAACTTGAATGCTTACTATATGACATAAGAAGGCTATGTTATTTGGTTTTTCATTTTTTTTCTGTTTTTTCTGATTTTTTATGCCCATTTAAATCTTGGTCAAATCCTAGGTTTGACCAAGAGTTAAACAAGTTTAAAACATGAAAATGAAAAGGTAAGCCTGGATCCTTCTTAGTCACTGTAAAATGAAGCTTTTGGGAGGTTTGTGAAATTTCCATGTTTGAAACCCAAAAGCACTTCTCTTCATGCTTGACTTCATAAGACAGAGTTTAGGGTTAGGGGGTGTAGATACATGATTTGTCTGGTTTGAATATGTCCAAATCTTATTTATCAACTTCTGAATGCATGCTACTCTCTCAAAGAAAACCTTTTGAATGCTTACTATATGACATAAGAAGACTATATGCTTTTAAAATTCAAACATATGGTAAGCATTCTTATGTCATATAGTAAGCATTCAAGTTGATAAACAAGCAAGGTTTGGACATATTCAAACCAGACAAATCATGTATCTACCCCTAACCCCTAATTAAATTGTCTTATGAAGTCTAGCATGAAGAGAAGTGGTTTTGGGTTTCAAACATGGAAATTTCAAAAACCTCCCAAAAACTTCATTTTAGAGTGACTAAGAAGGATATACAAGCTTCCCTTTTCATTTTCATGTTTTAAACTTGTTTAAATCTTGGTCAAACCTCTAGGATTTGACCAAAAGATTCAAATGGGCATGGAAATTCATAAAAAAACAAAAGAATGAAAAACCAAAGGACATAACATTATTATGTCATATATATATAGTAAGCATTCAAGTTGATAAACAAGGTCTAGACATATTCAAACCAGAAAATCATGTATATATATATCTACCCCTAACCCTAAACTCTGTCTTATGAAGTCAAGCATGCATGAAGAGAAGTGGTTTTGGTTTCAAACATGGAAATTTCGAAAAACCCTCCCAAGAGCTACATTTTGGAGTGAGTAAGAAGGATATATAGATGCTTAATTTTTCATATTCATGATTTAAACTTGTTTAAACCATGTTCAAACCTAGGATTTGACCAAGATTAAAATGGGCATAAAATTTTAAAAAAATCAAAAAATAAAAAACAAGGCACATAGTATTCTTATGTCATATATATAGTAAGCATTCAATTAAGTTGATAAACAAGGTCTAGACATATTCAAACCAGGAAAATCATGCATCTATCCCCTAACCCTAGCTAAACTCTGTCTTATGAAGTCAAGCATGCATGAAGAGAAGTGGTTTTTGGTTTCAAACGTTTAAGCCAAAAGCCCCTTTTCAAATATTTCAAACTTATTCAAATTTGGTTCAAATATGAAAGACATACAAGTTATAGCACACATAGTGCATACATTTTCACACATACTGCACTAGATGCTAACCCTATAGTTTGAGGCCATTTGAGTGACCTAGGTCGAAAAAATTCTTGGATTAGAATCGTGTTGTTCGAACCCCGTAGTTGGATATTTTTTAACCCTTGATCTGTAGAACTGGGCAAAACCCTAGTTTAACCTATTTAATTACAGATTCGTATATCGATTTTTCTACGAGTACTACCTTTTTATTATTACTATGCAGCACATGTGTGTTTGCCCGTCGAGTGAAACTCGGAGGAAGAGGGATCACTCGGAAGGAGAGAAGAAGGGAGAGAATTATGGTGTCTCCCCTTTTTCGGGTGATGATGTTGACTTTTGTGCAGGGTTTGTCAGTGAGCAGGAGGTGCGAGCGAGCGAGCGAGTCGAGCGAGGCCGAGAATGAGAGAGATTTGTTTTTTTTTGTGAGAGGGACGACCGAAGGAACCAGAAGGACCCACAGACTTCCAATACGCATCCTGATGCGTCTTCTCTTGACAAAGAAAATGGCTGGGAGTTTGCGTACCTATTGCACGTGACTTGTGCTCACTGAAGTGTGGGACCTCAAGCGTGGGCACCACACGTAAGTGACCGGTTGGTGTAAAAACTCGGTTGATTATAATAGTGCATTAGAACAAAGTTTTCTATGGATTCAAGGGTAGGAAATCCAAGTTAACTCATTTACGTGTTAAACTTGTCTATATCTTGGTCAAACCTAGGATTTGACCAAGATTCAAATGGGCAGAAAAATAAAAACAGAAAAATGAAAAACCAAATCACATAGTCTTCTTATGTCATATAGTAAGCATTAAAGTTGATAAACAAGGTCTAGACATATTAAACCAGACAAATCATGTATCTATACCCCTAACCCCTAAACTCGTCTTATGAAGTCAAGCATGTGAAGAGAAGTGGTTTTGGGTTTCAAACATGGAAATTTCAAAAACCTCCCAAAAGCTTCATTTTAGAGTGACTAAGAAGGATCCATGCTTCCCTTTTCATTTTCATGTTTTAAACTTGTTTAAATTATCTTGGTCAAACCTAGGATTTGACAAGATTCAAATGGGCATCAAAATTGAAAAAAATCAGAAAAAGAAAACCAAAGCAAATAGTTTTCTTATGTCATATAGTAAGCATTAAAGTTGTTGATAAATAAGGTCCATACATATTCAAACCACACAAATCATGTATCTATACCCCGTAATTAACCCCTGAATTAATTAACTCTGTCTTATGAAGTCAAGCATGTGAAGAGAAGTGGTTTTGGGTTTCAAACATTGAAATTTTAAAAACCTCCCAAAAGCTTCATTTTAGAGTGACTAAGAAGGATACAGACTTCCCTTTTCATTTTTATGTTTTAAACTTGTTTAAATCTTGGTCAAACCAAGGATTTGACCAAGATTCAAATGGCCCTAAAAATTCAAAAAAATCAAAAGAATGAAAAACCAAAGCACATAGCATTCTTATGTCATATGTGTATTAAGCATTCAAGTTGATAAACAAAGGTCTAGAGACATATATATTCAAACCAGAAAAATCATGTATATATCTACCCCTAAAACTCTAATTAAACTATGTTTTATGAAGTAAATCATGAAGAGAAGTGGTTTTGGGTTTCAAACATGGAAATTTCAAGAACCTCCCAAAAGCTTCATTTTAGAGTGACTAAGAAGGATCCAGAAGGACCCACAGACTTCCAATACGCATCCTTATGCGTCTTCTCTTGACAAAGAAGATGGCTGGGAGTTTGCGTACCTATTGCACGTGACTTGTGCTCACTGAAGTGTGGGACCTCACGCGTGGGCACCACACGTAAGTGACAGACATGTTGGTGTAAAAACTCGATTGATTATTATAGTGCATTAGAACAAAGTTTCCTATGGATTCAAGGGTAGGAAATCCAAGTTAACTCATTTACGTGACATTATTATTTCCATGAAGCAAAGTTAACACATCTATCGATTGGTACATTTTTGAGTGACTAAGAAGGATCCATGCTTACTTATTCGTTTTCACGTGTTAAACTTGTCTAAATCTTGGTCAAACCTAGGATTTGACCAAGATTCAAATGGGCAGAAAAATAAAATAAAAAACAGAAAAATGAAAAACCAAATCACATAGTCATCTTATGTCATATAGTAAGCATTAAAGTTGATAATAAACAAGGTCTAGAAATATCAAACCATACAAATCATGTATCTACCCCTTAACCCCTAAACTATGTCTTATAAATTAAGTCAAGCATGAAGAGATGTGGTTTTGGGTTTCAAACATGGAAATATCAAAAACCTCCCAAAAACTTCATTTTAGTGTGACTAAGAAGGATACACGCTTCCCTTTTCATATTCATGTTCTAAGCTTGTTTAAATTATCTTGGTCAAACCTAGGATTTGACAAGATTCAAATGGGCATCAATATTGAAAAAAATCAAAAAAAAAAAAAAAACAAAGGAAATAGTTTTCTTATGTCTTATAGTAAGCATTAAAGTTGATAAACAAGGTCTAGACATATTCAAACTAGACAAATCATGTATCTATATATACCCCCTAACCCCTAAACTCTGTCTTATGAAGTCAAGCATGTGAAGAGGAAGTTGTTTTGGGTTGCAAACATGGAAATTTCAAAAACCTCCGAAAAACTTCATTTTAGAGTTTCTAAGAAGGATCCATGCTTAACTTTGCATATTCATATTTTAAACTTGTTTAAATCATTATCAAGCCTAGCATTTGACCAATATACAAATGGGTGGGCACAAAATTCAAAAAAATCAGAAAAATGAAAACAAATTAAAGCACATAGTCTTCATATGTCATATCGTATGAATTCAAGTTGATAAATGAGGTCTAGGTATATCCAAACCAGACAAATCATGTATCTATACCCCCTGTCGATCTTATGAAGTCTAGCATGAAGAGAGAAGTCGTTTTTGGTTTCAAAAATGGAAATTTCAAGAACATCCCAAAAGCTTCATTTTAGAGTGACTAAGAAGGATACATGCTTCCCTTTTCATTTTCATGTTTTAAACTTGTTTAAATCTTGTTCAAACCTAGGATTTGACCAAGATTCAAATATATGAGCATAAAATTCAAAAAAAAACCAAAAATGAAAACCAAGGCACGTAGTCGTCTTATGTCATATAGTAAGCAATCAATTAAGTTGATAAACAAGGTCTAGACATATTCAAACCAGGAAATCATGTATCTACACCCCCTAACGTACCCTAGCTAAACTCTGTCTTATATTATGAAGTCACATGCATGAAGAGAAGTGGTTTTTGGTTTCAAACGTTTAAGCCAAAAGGTAAGCATGGATCCTCCTTATATAGTCACTGTAAAATGAAGCTTTTGGGAGGTTTGTGAAATTTCCATGTTTGAAACCCAAAACCACTTAAGACAGAGTTTATGGTTAGTGTGTAGATACATGATTTTTCTTGTTTGAATATGTCTAGACCTTGTTTATCAACTTGAATTTTTTACTATATGATATAAGAAGGCTATATATATGTGCTTTGGTTGATTTCTTTCGATTTTTTTATGCCTATTTAAATCTTGGTCAAATCCTAGGTTTAAACAAGTTTAAAACATGAAAATGAAACGGTAAGCATGAATCCTTCCTTACTCACTCTAAAATGAAGGTACTTGAAAATTTTATGTTTGAAACCCAAAACCCCAGTTCTCTTCATATGTTTGACTTCATAAGACAGAGTTTAGCTAGGGTTAGGGGTAGATATGATATATACATGATATTTCTGCTTTGAATATGTCTAGAGATCGACCTTGTTTATCAACTTGAATGCTTACTATATGACATAAGATCAAGGCTATATATATATGTGCTTTGGTTTTTCATTTTTTTTGAATTTTTCTGAATTTTTACTCCCATTTGAATCTTGGTCAAATCCTAGGTTTGACCAAGGTTAAAACAAGTTTAAAACATGGCAATGAAAAGGTAAGCATATGGATCATTCTTAGTCTCTCTAAAATGAAGCTTTTGGGAGGTTTTTGAAGTTTCCATGTTTGAAACCCAAAATCACTTCTCTTCATATGCTTGGCTTCATAAGACAAAGATTAGGGTTTAGGGGTAGATATATACATGTTTTGGGAGGTTTTTGAAATTTCCATGTTTGAAACCCAAATCCACTTCTCTTCATCCTTGACGTCTTCATAAGACAAAAGTATAGGGTTATATATATATGCATATGGGTAGATACATGATTTGTCTGGTTTGAATATGTACAAATCTTATTTATCAACTTTTGAATGCATGCTACTCTCTCAAAGAAAAACTTTTGAATGCTTACTATATGACATAAGAAGACTATATGCTTTTAAAATTCAAACATATGGTAAGCATTCTTATGTCATATAGTAAGCATTCAAGTTGATAAACAAGCAAGGTTTGGACATATCCAAACCAGACAAATCATGTATCTGCCCCCTGTCGATCTTATGAAGTCTAGCATGAAGAGAGAAGTCGTTTTTGGTTTCAAAAATGGAAATTTCAAGAACATCCAAAAAGCTTCATTTTAGAGTGACTAAGAAGGATACATGCTTCCCTTTTTATTTTTATGTTTAAACTTGTTTAAATCTTGGTCAAACCTAGGATTTGTCCAAGATTCAAATATATGGGCGTAAAATTCAAAAAAAACAGAAAAATTTAAAACCAAGGCACATAGTCTTCTTATGTCATATAGTAAACAATCAATTAATTAAGTTGATAAACCAGGTCTAGACATATTCAAACCAGGAAAATCATGTATCTACCCCCTAACGCCCTAGCTAAACTCTGTCTTATGAAGTCAAGCATGCATGAAGAGAAGTGGTTTTGGTTTCAAACATGGAAATTTCGAAAAAACCTCCCAAGAGCTACATTTTGGAGTGACTAAGAAGGATATATAGATGCTTAATTTTTCATATTCATGATTTAAACTTGCTTAAACCATGTTCAAACCTAGGATTTGACCAAGATTCAAATGGGCATACAATTTTAAAAAAATCAAAAAAATAAAAAACAATGCACATAGTATTATTATGTCATATAGTAAGCATTCAATTAAGTTGATAAAGTAGGTCTAGACATATTCAAACCAGGAAAATCATGCATCTATCCCCTAACCCTAGCTAAACTCTGTCTTATGAAGTCAAGCATGCATGAAGAGAAGTGGTTTTTGGTTTCAAACGTTTAAGCCAAAAGCCCCTTTTCAAATATTTCAAACTTATTCAAATTTGGTTCAAATATGAAAGACATACAAGTTATAGCACACATAGTGCATACATTTTCACACATACTGCACTAGATGCTAACCCTATAGTTTGAGGCCATTTGGGTGACCTAGGTCGAAAAAATTCTTGGATTAGAATCGTGTTGTTCGAACCCCGTAGTTGGATTTTTTGAACCTTGATCTGTAGTACTGGGTAAAACCCTAGTTTAACCTATTTAATTATATATTCGTAGGTCGATTTTTCTACCTTTTTATTATTACTATGCAGCACATGTGTGTTTGCCCGTCGAGTGAAACTCGGAGGAAGAGGGATCTCTGAAGGAGAGAAGAAGGGAGAGAATTATGGTGTCTCCCCTTTTTCGGGTGATGATGTTGACTTTTGTGCAGGGTTTGTCAGTGAGCAGGAGGTGCGAGCGAGCGAGCGAGCGAGCGAGTCGAGCGAGGCCGAGAATGAGAGAGATTTGTTTTTTTGTGAGAGGGACGACCGAAGGATCCAAGGACCCACAGACTTCCAATACGCATCCTGATGCGTCTCTTGACAAAGAAAATGGCTGGGAGTTTGCGTACCTATTGCACGTGACTTGTGCTCACTGAAGTGTGGGACCTCACGCATGGGCACCACACGTAAGTGACAGACCTGTTGGTGTAAAAACTCGGTTGATTATTATAGTGCATTAGAACAAAGTTTCCTATGGATTCAAGGGTAGGAAATCCAAGTTAACTCATTTACGTGTTAAACTTGTCTATATCTTGGTCAAACCTAGGATTTGACCAAGATTCAAATGGGCAGAAAAATAAAAACAGAAAAATGAAAAACCAAATCACATAGTCTTCTTATGTCATATAGTAAGCATTAAAGTTGATAAACAAGGTCTAGACATATTAAACCAGACAAATCATGTATCTATACCCCTAACCCCTAAACTCTGTCTTATGAAGTCAAGCATGTGAAGAGAAGTGGTTTTGGATTTCAAACATGGAAATTTCAAAAACCTCCCAAAAGCTTCATTTTAGAGTGACTAAGAAGGATCCATGCTTCCCTTTTCATATTCATGTTTTAAACTTGTTTAAATTATCTTGGTCAAACCTAGGATTTGACAAGATTCAAATGGGCATCAAAATTGAAAAAAAAATTGAAAAAAGAAAAACCAAAGCAAATAGTTTTCTTATGTCATATAGTAAGCATTAAAGTTGTTGATAAATAAGGTCCATACATATTCAAACCACACAAATCATGTATCTATACCCCCTAATTAACCCCTAAATTAATTAACTCTGTCTTATGAAGTCAAGCATGTGAAGAGAAGTGGTTTTGGGTTTCAAACATGGAAATTTCAAAAACTCCCAAAAACTACATTTTAGAGTGACTAAGAAGGATACATGCTCCTCTTTTCATATTCATGTTTTAAGCTTGTTTAAATTATCTTGGTCAAACCTAGGATTTGACAAGATTCAAATGGGCATCAAAATTGAAAAAAATCAGAAAAAAGAAAACCAAAGCAAATAGTTTTCTTATGTCATATGTATATTAAGCATTCAAGTTGATAAACAAAGGTCTAGAGACATATATATTCAAACCAGAAAAATCATGTATATATCTACCCCTAAAACTCTAATTAAACTATGTTTTATGAAGTAAATCATGAAGAGAAGTGGTTTTGGGTTTCAAACATGGAAATTTCAAGAACCTCCCAAAAGCTTCATTTTAGAGTGACTAAGAAGGATCCAGAAGGACCCACAGACTTCCAATACGCATCCGATGCGTCTTCTCTGACAAAGAAGATGGCTGAGTTTTCGTACCTATTGCACGTGACTTGTGCTCACTGAAGTGTGGGACCTCACGCTGGGCACCACACGTAAGTGACAGACATGTTGGTGCAAAAATCGATTGATTATTATACTGCATTAGAACAAAGTTTCCTATGGATTCAAGGGTAGGAAATCCAAGTTAACTCATTTACGTGACATTATTATTTCCATGAAGCAAAGTTAACACATCTATCGATTGGTACATTTTTGAGTGACTAAGAAGGATCCATGCTTACTTATTCGTTTTCACGTGTTAAACTTGTCTAAATCTTGGTCAAACCTAGGATTTGACCAAGATTCAAATGGGCAGAAAAATAAAATAAAAAACAGAAAAATGAAAAACCAAATCACATAGTCATCTTATGTCATATAGTAAGCATTAAAGTTGATAATAAACAAGGTCTAGAAATATCAAACCATACAAATCATGTATCTACCCCTTAACCCCTAAACTATGTCTTATAAATTAAGTCAAGCATGAAGAGATGTGGTTTTGGGTTTCAAACATGGAAATATCAAAAACCTCCCAAAAACTTCATTTTAGTGTGACTAATTAAGAAGGATACACGCTTCCATTTTCTAAGCTTGTTTAAATTATCTTGGTCAAACCTAGGATTTGACAAGATTCAAATGGGCATCAATATTGAAAAAAATCAAAAAAAAAGAAAAAACAAAGGAAATAGTTTTCTTATGTCTTATAGTAAGCATTAAAAGTTGATAAACAAGGTCTAGACATATTCAAACTAGACAAATCATGTATCTATATATACCCCCTAACCCCTAAACTCTGTCTTATGAAGTCAAGCATGTGAAGAGGAAGTTGTTTTGGGTTGCAAACATGGAAATTTCAAAAACCTCCGAAAAACTTCATTTTAGAGTTTCTAAGAAGGATCCATGCTTAACTTTGCATATTCATATTTTAAACTTGTTTAAATCATTATCAAGCCTAGCATTTGACCAATATACAAATGGGTGGGCACAAAATTCAAAAAAATCAGAAAAATGAAAACAAATTAAAGCACATAGTCTTCATATGTCATATCGTATGAATTCAAGTTGATAAACGAGGTCTAGGTATATCCAAACCAGACAAATCATGTATCTATACCCCCTGTCGATCTTATGAAGTCTAGCATGAAGAGAGAAGTCGTTTTTGGTTTCAAAAATGGAAATTTCAAGAACATCCCAAAAGCTTCATTTTAGAGTGACTAAGAAGGATACATGCTTCCCTTTTCATTTTTATGTTTAAACTTGTTTAAATCTTGGTCAAACCTAGGATTTGACCAAGATTCAAATATATGGGCATAAAATTCAAAAAAAAACAGAAAAATTTAAAACCAAGGCACATAGTCTTCTTATGTCATATAGTAAACAATCAATTAATTAAGTTGATAAACCAGGTCTAGACATATTCAAACCAGGAAAATCATGTATCTACCCCCTAACGCCCTAGCTAAACTCTGTCTTATGAAGTCAAGCATGCATGAAGAGAAGTGGTTTTTGGTTTCAAACGTTTAAGCCAAAATCCTCCTTAATTAGTCACTGTAAAATGAAGCTTTTGGGAGGTTTGTGAAATTTCCATGTTTGAAACCTAAAAGCACTTCTCTTCATGCTTGACTTCATAAGACAGAGTTTAGGGTTAGGGGGTGTAGATCGATACATGATTTGTCTGGTTTGAATATGTCCAAATCTTATTTATCAACTTTTGAATGCATGCTACTCTCTCAAAGAAAAACTTTTGAATGCTTACTATATATATGACATAAGAAGACTATATGCTTTTAAAATTCAAACATATATGGTAAGCATTCTTATGTCATATAGTAAGCATTCAAGTTGATACACAAGCAAGGTGTTTGGACTTATTCAAACCAGACAAATCATGTGTATCTACCCCCTAACCCCTAATTAAATTGTCTTATGAAGCAGTCTAGCATGAAGAGAAGTGGTTTTGGGTTTCAAACATGGAAATTTCAAAAACCTCCAAAAACTTCATTTTAGAGTGACTAAGAAGGATATACAAGCTTCCCTTTTCATTTTCATGTTTTAAACTTGTTTAAATCTTGGTCAAACCTCTAGGATTTGACCAAAAGATTCAAATGGGCATAGAAATTCATAAAAATCAAAAGAATGAAAAACCAAAGGACATAACATTCTTATGTCATATATATATAGTAATTAAGCATTCAAGTTGATAAACAAGGTCTAGACATATTCAAACCAGAAAATAATGTATATATCTACCCCTAACCCTAAACTCCGTCTTATGAAGTCAAGCATGCATGAAGAGAAGTGGTTTTTGGTTTCAAACATGGAAATTTCGAAAACCCTCCCAAGACCGAGCTACATTTTGGAGTGACTAAGAAGGATATATAGATGCTTAATTTTTCATATTCATGATTTAAACTTGTTTAAACCATGTTCAAACCTAGGATTTGACCAAGATTCAAATGGGCATAAAATTTTAAAAAAATAAAAAAATAAAAAACAAGGCACATATAGTATTCTTATGTCATATAGTAAGCATTCAATTAAGTTGATAAACAAGGTCTAGACATAATCAAACCAGGAAAATCATGCATCTACCCCTAACCCTAGCTAAACTCTGTCTTATGAAGTCAAGCATGCACGAAGAGAAGTGGTTTTGGTTTCCAACGTTTAAGCCAAAAGCCCATTTTCAAATATTTCAAACTTATTCAAATTTGGTTCAAATTTGAAAGACATACAAGTTATAGCACACATAGTGCATACATTTTCACACATACTGCACTAGATGCTAACCCTATAGTTTGAGGCCATTTGGGTGACCTAGGTCGAAAAAATTCTTGGATTAGAATCGTGTTGTTCGAACCCCGTAGTTGGATTTTTTTGAACCCTTGATCTGTAGAACTGGGCAAACCCTAGTTTAACCTATTTAATTACAGATTCGTATATCGATTTTTCTACGAGTACTACCTTTTTATTATTACTATGCAGCACATGGGTGTTTGCCCGTCGAGTGAAACTCGGAGGAAGAGGGATCACTCGGAAGGAGAGAAGAAGGGAGAGAATTATGGTGTCTCCCCTTTTTCGGGTGATGATGTTGACTTTGTGTGGGTTTGTCAGTGAGCAGGAGGTGCGAGGGCGAGCGAGTCGAGCGAGGCCGAGAATGAGAGAGATTTTTTTTTGTGAGAGGGACAACCGAAGGATCTAGAAGGACCCACGACTTCCAAAACGCATCCTGATGCGTCTTCTCTTGACAAAGAAGATGGCTGGGAGTTTGCGTACCTATTGCACGTGACTTGTGCTCACTGAAGTGTGGGACCTCAAGCGTGGGCACCACACGTAAGTGACGGACCTGTTGGTGTAAAAACTCGGTTGATTATAATAGTGCATTAGAACAAAGTTTCCTATGGATTCAAGGGTAGGAAATCCAAGTTAACTCATTTACATGACATTATTATTTCCATGAAGCAAAGTTAACACATCTATCGATTGGTACATTTTTGAGTGACTAAGAAGGATCCGGCTTACTTATTCGTTTTCACGTGTTAAACTTGTCTAAATCTTGGTCAAACCTAGGATTTGACCAAGATTCAAATGGGCAGAAAAAAAAATAAAAAACAGAAAAATGAAAAACCAAATCACATAGTCATCTTATGTCATATAGTAAGCATTAAAGTTGATAAACAAGGACTAGAAATATCAAACCATACAAATCATGTATCTACCCCTAACCCCTAAACTATGTCTTATAAATTAAGTCAAGCATGAAGAGATGTGGTTTTGGGTTTCAAACATGGAAATTTCAAAAACCTCCAAAAACTACATTTTAGAGTGACTAAGAAGGATGCATGCTTCCCTTTTCATATTCATGTTTTAAGCTTGTTTAAATTATCTGTCAAACCTAGGATTTGACAAAGATTCAAATGGGCATCGAAAAAATCAGGAAAAAGAAAAACCAAAGCAAATAGTTTTCTTATGTCATATAGTAAGCCAATTAATTAAGTTGATAAACAAGGTCTAGACATATTCAAACTAGACAAATCATGTATCTACTATACCCCCTAACCCCTGAACTCTGTCTTATGAAGTCAAGCATATGAAGAGAAGTGGTTTTGGGTTTCAAACATGGAAATTTGAAAAACCTCCCAAAAACTTCATTTTAGAGTGACAAAGAAGGATACATGCTTCCCTTTTCATATTCAGGTTTTAAGCTTGTTTAAATTATCTCAGTCAAACCTAGGATTTGACAAGATTCAAATGGGCATCAAAATTGAAAAAAATCAGGAAAAAGAAAAACCAAAGCAAATAGTTTTCTTATGTCATATAGTAAGCCAATTAAGTTGATAAACAAGGTCTAGACATATTCAAACTAGACAAATCATGCATGCATCTATACCCCCTAACCCCTAAACTCCGTCTTATGAAGTCAAGCATATGAAGAGAAGTGGTTTTGCTCCTAAAAGCTTCATTTTAGAGTGACTAATAAGAAGGATCCATGCTTACCTTTGCATTTTCATATTTTAATCTTGTTAAATCATTATCAAGCCTAGGATTTGACCAAGATACAAATGGGTGGGCACAAAATTCAAAAAAATCAGAATAATGAAAAACAAAAGCATGTAGTCTTTTTATGTCATATCGTATGCATGCATTCAAGTTAAACGAGGTCTAGGTATATCCAAACCAGACAAATCATGTATCTACCCCATGTTGATCTTATAAAGTCTAGCATGAAGAGAAGTCGTTTTGGGTTTCAAACATGGAAATTTCAAGAACATCCCAAAAGCTTCATTTTAGAGTGACTAAGAAGGATACATGCTTCCCTTTTCATTTTCATGTTTAAACTTGTTTAAATCTTGGTCAAACCTAGGATTTGACCAAGATTCAAATATATGAGCATAAAATTAAAAAAACCAAAAATGAAAACCAAGGCACGTAGTCGTCTTATGTCATATAGTAAGCAATCAATTAAGTTGATAAACAAGGTCTAGACATATTCAAACCAGGAAATCATGTATCTACACCCCCTAACGTACCCTAGCTAAACTCTGTCTTATATTATGAAGTCAAGCATGCATGAAGAGAAGTGGTTTTTGGTTTCAAAACGTTTAAGCCAAAGGTAAGCATGGGATCCTCCTGTATAGTCACCGTAAAATGAAGCTTTTGGGAGGTTTGTGAAATTTCCATGTTTGAAACCTGTGTTCACTTTAATATCGTAGGTTTATGGTTAGGTAAGTAGATACATTTATTTTTTCTGTTTGAATATGTCTAGACCTTGTTTATCAACTTGAATTTTTTACTATATGGATATAAGAAGGCTATATATGTGCTTTGGTTTTTCAATTTTTTGATTTCTTTCGATTTTTTTATGACTATTTAAAATCTTGGTCAAACTTTAAGCCAAATGTTTAAACATGAAAACAAAACTAAGAAGCATGATTCCTTCCCTTACTCACTCTAAAAATGAAGGTACTTGAAATTTTATGTTTTGAACCCAAACCCCAGTCTCTCATATGCTTGACTATACACGCAGCTTAGCCAGGGGTTGAAGGTGTATTATGACATATACATGATATTTCGCTTGGAATATGCTCCAGAGATCGACCTTGTTTATCAACTTGAATGCTTACTATATGACATAAGCATCAAGGCTATATATATATGTGCTTTGGTTTTTCATTTTTTGAATTTTTTTGAATTATGCCCATTTAATCTTGGTCAAATCCTAGGTTTGACCAAGGCTAAAAACAGCTTGAAACATGGCAAATGAAAAGGTAAGCATATGGATTATTTAGTCTCTCTAAAATGAAGCTTTTGGGGAGGTTTTGAAGTTTCCATGTTTGAAACCCAAAATCACTTTCTTCATATGCTTGGCTTCATAAGACAAAGATTAGGGTTTAGGGGTAGATATATACATGTTTTGGGAGGGGTTTCTTGAAATTTCCATGTTTGAAACCCAATTCACTTCTTCATCCTTGACGCCTTCATAAGACAGAGTTTAGGGTTAGGGGGTGTAGATACATGATTTGTCTGGTTTGAATATGTACAAATCTTATTTATCAACTTTTGAATGCATGCTACTCTCTCAAAGAAAAACTTTTGAATGCTTACTATATGACATAAGAAGACTATATGCTTTTAAAATTCAAACATATGGTAAGCATTCTTATGTCATATAGTAAGCATTCAAGTTGATAAACAAGCAAGGTTTGGACATATCCAAACCAGACAAATCATGTATCTGCCCCCTGTCGATCTTATGAAGTCTAGCATGAAGAGAGAAGTCGTTTTTGGTTTAAAAATTCAAGAACATCCAAAAAGCTTCATTTTAGAGTGACTAAGAAGGATACATGCTTCCCTTTTGATTTTCATGTTTTAAACTTGTTTAAATCTTGTCAAACCTAGGATTTGTCCAAGATTCAAATATATGGGCGTAAAATTCAAAAAAAAACTAAAAATTTAAAACCAAGGCACATAGTCTTCCTCTTATGTCATATAGTAAACAATCAATTAATTAAGTTGATAAACCAGGTCTATTATTATCTAAACCAGGAAAATCATGTAGTATCTACCCCCAACGCCCTAGCTAAACTCTCGCTCTTATGAAGTCAAGCATGCATGAAGAGAAGTGGTTTTGGTTTCAAACATGGAAATTTTGAAAAAACCTCCCAAGAGCTACATTTTGGAGTGACTAAGAAGGATATATAGATGCTTAATTTTTCATATTCATGATTTAAACTTATGTTTAAACCATGTTCAAACCTAGGATTTGGACCAAGATTCAAATGGGCATACAATTTTAAAAAATCAAAAATAAAAACAATGCACATAGTATTATTATGTCATATAGTAAGCATTCAATTAAGTTGATAAAGTAGGTCTAGACATATTCAAACAAGAAAATCTTGCATCTATCCCCTAACCCTAGCTAAACTCTGTATCAAGCACATGAAGAGAAGTGGTTTTTGGTTTCAAACGCTTTCCAAAAAGCCCCTTTTCAAATATTTCAAACTTATTCAAATTTTGGTTCAAATATGAAAGACATACAAGTTATAGCACACATAGTGCATACATTATCACTACCGCACTAGATGCTAACCCTATAGTTTGAGGCCATTCTGGGTGACCTAGGTCGAAAAAATCTTGGATTAGAATCATGTTGTTCGACCCCCGTAGTTGGATTTTTTGAACCTTGATCTGTAGTACTGGGTAAAACCCTAGTTTAACCTATTTAATTATATATTCGTAGGTCGATTTTTTTACCTTTTTATTATTACTATGCAGCACATGTGTGTTTGCCCGTCGAGTGAAACTCGGAGGAAGAGGGATCACTCGGAGGGAGAGAAGAAGGGAGAGAATTATGGTGTCTCCCCTTTTTCGGGTGATGATGTTGACTTTTTTGTGCAGGGTTTGTCAGTGAGCATGAGGTGCGAGCGAGCGAGCGAGCGAGCGGGCGAGCGAGGCTGAGAATGAGAGAGATTTGTTTTTTTTTGTGGGAGGGACAACCGAAGGATCCAGAAGGACCCACAGACTTCCAATACGCATCCCGATGTCTCCTGACAAAGAAAATGGCTGGGAGTTTGCATACCTATTGCACGTGACCTGTGCTCACTGAAGTGTGGGACTTCACGCATGGCACCACACGTAAGTGACAGACCCGTTGGTGTAAAAACTGATTATTATAGTGCATTAGAAACAAAGTTTCCTATGGATTCAAGGGTAGGAAATCCAAGTTAACTCATTTAATTACATGACATTATTCTAAATCTTTTTCAAACCTAGGATTTGACCAAGATTCAAATGGGCAGAAAATAAAAAACAACAAAAAAATGAAAAACCAAATCACATACTTTCTTATGTCATATAGTAAGCATTAAAGTGCTGATAAACAAGGTCTAGACATATTAAAACTGCACAAATCATGTATCTATACCCTAACCCCTAAACTCTGCCTATGAAGTCAAGCATGTGAAGAGAAGTGGTTTTGGATTTCAAACATGGAAATTTCAAAAACCTCCCAAAAGCTTCATTTTAGAGTGACTAAGAAGGATCCATGCTTCCTTTTCATATTCATGTTTTAAACTTGTGCCAATTATCTTGGTCAAACCTAGGATTTGGACAAGATTCAAATGGCATCAAAATTGAAAAAATTGAAAAACCAAGGTCTAGCACATAACATTCTTTATGTCATATAGTAAGGCATAAAGTTGTTGATAAATAAGGTCCATACATATTCAAACCACACAAATCATGTATCTATACCCCTAATTAACCCCTAAATTAATTAACTCTCGCTCTTATGAAGTCAAGCATGTGAAGAGAAGTGGTTTTTGGGTTTTAAATATGGAAATTTCTCAAAAAACTCCCAAAAACTACATTTTAGAGTGACTAAGAAGGATACATGCTCCCCTCTTTTCATATTCATGTTTTAAGCTTGTTTAATTATCTGGTCAACTCTAGGATTTGACAAGATTCAAATGGGCATCAAAATTGAAAAAGTCAAAAAAAGAAAACCAAAGCAAATAGTTTTCTAATGTCAAAGCAGTCAATTAAGTTGATAAACAAGGTCTAGACATATTCAAACTAGACAAATCATGTATCTATACCCCTAACTCTAAACTCCGTCTTATGAAGTCAAGCATATGAAGAGAAGTGTTTTTTTCCCAAAAGCTTCATTTTAGAGTGACTAAGCAAGGGATTCATGCTTACTTTTGCATTTTCATATTTTAATCTTGTTTAAATTATCTTTATCAGATCTAGGATTTGACCAAGATACAAATGGTAAGGCCAAATCTCAAAACACAATGAAAACAAAAGCACGTAGAAGTCTTTCTTTTATGTCATATCAAGAGTGATCATAAACGAGGTCTAGGTATATCCAAACCAGAAAAATCATGTATCTGGCCTCGTTGATCTTATTAGTTCAGCATATGAAAGAGAAGCCGCTTTGCTCCCTGCAAATGCCATTTTAGAGTGACTAAGAAGGATACATGCTTCCCTTCATTTCTACATTTAAACTTGTTTTCAATTTTGTCAAATCGTACTTGACCAAGACTAAATAGAAGGAGCATAAATTGTAAAACAAAAATGAAAACTACAGCACGTAGGTCTTCTTATGTCATATAGTAAGCATCATTGTTGATAAACAAGGTCTAGACATATTTAAACCATGAAAATCATGTATCTACCCCTAACCCTAGCTAAACTCTCGGTTAAGTGAAGCATGCATGAAGAGAAGTGGTTTTTGGTTTCAAACGCTTAAGCCAAAAGCCATCCTTCTTAGTCACTCTAAAAGGAAGCTTTTGGGAGGTTTGTGAAATTTCCATGTTTGATACCTCAAAACCACTTAAGACAGTTTAGGGTTAGGGGTTGATACATGATTTTTCTTGTTTGAATATGTCTAGACCTTGTTTATCAACTTGAATTTTTTACTATATGATATAAGAAGGCTATATATGTGCTTTGGTTTTTCATTTTTTGATTTCTTTCGAATTTTTATGCCTATTTAAATCTTGGTCAAATCCTAGGTTTAAACAAGTTTAAAACATGAAAATGAAACGGTAAGCATGAATCCTTCCTTACTCACTCTAAAATGAAGGTACTTGAAAATTTTATATTTGAAACCCAAAACCCCAGTTCTCTTCATATGTTTGACTTCATAAGACAGAGTTTAGGGTTAGGGGTAGATATGATACATGATATTTCTGCTTTGAATATGTCTAGACCTTGTTTATCAACTTGAATGCTTACTATATGACATAAGAAGGCTATATATGTGTTTTGGTTTTCCATTTTTTTGAATTTTTCTGAATTTTTACTCCCATTTGAATCTTGGTCAATTCCTAGGTTTGACCAAGGTTAAAACAAGTTTAAAACATGGCAATGAAAAGGTAAGCATGGATCCTTCTTAGTCACTCTAAAATGAAGCTTTTGGGAGGTTTTTGAAATTTCGATGTTTGAAACCCAAAAATCACTTCTCTTCATGCTTGACTTCATAAGGCAGAGTTTAGGGTTAGGGGTAGATACATGATTTGTTTGGTTTGAATATGTCTAGACCTTGTTTATCAACTTGAATGCTTACTATATGACATCGGAAGACTATGTTCTTTGGTTTTTTTCCGTTTTTTTGAATTGTTATACTATTTGAATCTTGGTCAAATCCTAGGTTTGACCAAGATTTAAAACAAGTTAAGAAATTGAAAATGAAAAAGGTAAGCCTGGATCCTTCTTAGTCAATGTAGAATGAAGCTTTAGAGGTTTGTGAAATGATGGTTTGAAACCTAAAACCAGCTTCATATGTTTGACTTCATAAGACAGAGTTTTAGGTTCTTAAATGCTTACTATATGACATAAGAAGGCTATATATGTGCTTTGGTTTTTCATTTGTTGATTTTTTTCCGAATTTTTATGCCCATTTAAATCTTGGTCAAATCCTAGGTTTGACCAAGGTTTAAACAAGTTTAAAACATGAAAAAGAAAAGGTAAGAATGGATCCTTCTTAGTCATTCTAAAATGAATGAAGCTTTTGGGATGTTCTCACAAATCGATCTAGTCTACATGACTTTGATAAATTTTAATTAAGAAGCAGCAACTTAACAATAATTACCCAAAATCTAACAGCTGGTTCGACAACAACCTGGACGTTACGCTAAAATGAACTGTGAACAACGAACAGCACTTTTGTAGTACTGTACTCGGTACTCCGTACTTGCTCCAGATAATCCCCATTGCTTCACTACTACAGTAGTACTACCCTGGCTCGCATTCATTGTTTCCCCTGACTATTCAGAGCTTTGGACGTCCATCAGAGTTGTAGTCAGTAGTACAGTACTGCTAGCTCGATTAATGGCGTGCTATAAAATTCTATACTAGCCGACAGATGTCCATTCCTCGGGTTGCGCGCCAGAGCCTTCGAAGAGAAGGTAGCCGCTCTGTCCCTTTTGATTTACGGTGGACAGACAGGATACTCCGGACCGCTCTCGATTCATTTGCTTCTGCTCCCGCGTCCTGACCCTTGAGCCCCCTCTCGGCCGTTGATTTAGGATGGGCGGACCAGGTTGCTCGAAGCGAGGGCATGAGACGGTTGTCTGGTTTTAATAGGGGGAGTACTTCTTCCATCCCCTTCTTGCTTCACTTCCAGTCTCCTTCCACTTCCAGCGATGCCTCCGAAGTCAAGGCCACCATCTCGCTTGAAGAAGCACCATCTAGTGTTGACCAAGGACGCGGAGAGTTCCCGCCGGCGGTCTATCCAGATGCTGGCCGCGAGAAAGGGCCCGCTAGAAAACGAAGGGCCCTGCTTCGCGCTCGTCTCGGAACGGCGTCAGTCGTGCGGTCGAAGATTCCTGGTTGGTTTCCATCGCCATGTTTCTTGATTCTTCCTGGCCCGGAGGTCCCAACTCTTTATTCCGTATTAATCCTTTTTATACATATCTCAGCGCCCCACGACGCACCCTGACATCTTCTCATGACGACTTCAACCCCTGTCTCCTGCGCTTAGAGGTTACCACTGATTGGACATTTTCGTCTTCCTCTCGTCACTTTGTTTCGGTACTGATGATATTGCCATGCAGGAAGCATCGGCGTGTTTCAGAGATGAGCTTAAAACTCTCGTGGAACTCGCCTCCAACTTTTGCGATGATGTCGATACTTTGAAGGACGAGGTCACCGGCCGGGGCAAGCTGCATGATGTGAGGGTTCCATCAAGTGAGGAAACGAACTCTGTCATCAAGAAGCTCAAGGGCGAGAATTTGATGCTTAAGATCGAGTGCGGCTTTCTTCGCGAAGAAAACGCCGAGCTATCAAACAGGTGCGTTCAAGCTCTCAACGGGAGCCTCAACACCCAACATGATGCGGTGAAGAAGATGATGGATAACAGCATCTTGAAGAAAAACAATATGGTGGAGGACACGCGCGGGATGGTCGATCCAATCCAGGCACCGCAGAAGGAAGTCGATGCGCTCCGAGTCCAGCCACCTTTGCGTAGGTCGCCGAGGCGCCCTCGCGCAGGTCACTGAGGAGCGCACGTCGCCGAGTAGGCTGGGGGATAAGGAATTCCAACGAGAGAAGCGGAATCACCACCTGTCCTGATGGAGGGCCACTCCGCCAAGTAGGCTGGGGGAGAGAAACACCGCCTCTCATTGTTCTTTAGCTACTCCCTCCGATCCATATTACTTGATGTTAAAATGGATGTATCTACAACTGAAATATGTCTAGATACATATATTTTAGTATCACAAAGTAAGTAGTATCAACGTTTATATTGCCCAAGTCTTATTATCCATCCCTAAGGTGGGTCGCTTTTGTAACTACTGATTGCAATTCGACTCTTCTGTAGACCGAAAGATTTTTAGAGTGACTAAGAATGATTCATGCTTAGCTTTCCATTTTCATGTTTTAAACTTGTTTAAATCTGCTCAAACCTAGGATTTGACCAAGATTCAAAATGGGTTTAACAAAAATCGTAAAAATGAAAACCAAAGACATAGTATTTATGTCATATAGTAAGACTGTTGATGTATCAGGTCTAGACATATTCAAACACGACAAAACATGTATCTACCCCTAACCCTAAACTCGTCTATGGCTAAGCATGAGAGAAGTGATTTTGGGCTCAAAACATGGAAATTAGCCAAACCTCCCAAAGCCATTTTAGAGTGACTAAGAAGGATCTAGAGCTTACCTTTTCATTGCCATTTTTAAACTTGTTTAAACTTTGGTCAAACCTAGGATTTGACTTATCCAAACTGGGCATAAAAATTCAAAAAATAAAAAAATAAAACCAAAGCACATATATAGCCTTCTTATGTCATATATAAGCATTCAAGTTGATAAACAAGGTCTAGACATATTCAACCAGAAATATCATGTATCATATCTACCCCTAACCCTAAACTTGTCTTATGAAGTCAAACATATGAAGAGAACTGGGGTTTTGGGTTTCAAACATAAAAATTTCAAGTACCTTCATTTTAGAGTGACTAAGAAAGGATTCATGCTTACCTTTTCATTGTCATGTTTTAAACTTGATTAAACCTTGGTCAAACCTAGGATTTGACCAATATTTAAATGGGCATAAAAACTTCGAAAAAATGAAAAAAATGGAAAACCAAAGCACATATATAGCCTTCTTATGTCATAAATATTCAAGTTGATAAACAAGGTCTGTAATATTACTAAAACAAGAAATCATGTATCTAACAGCTTTCAACCAAAACTTCTCAGTTTTGGTGGTTTTAATTTCAAACATGGAAATTCCCATGAACATCCTGTGTTTCCATTCCGAATTAAGAAGGGATACACACTCCCATTTCATTTTCATGTTTTAAACTTGTTTAAATCTTGGTCAAACCTAGGATTTGACCAAGATTCAAATAAGTAAAAACATGAAAATGAAAAGGTAAGCATCGATCCTTATTAGTCGCTCTAAAATGAAGTTTTTGGGAGGTTTTTGAAATTTTTATGTTTGAAACCCAAACCACTTCTTCTTCATGCATGCTTGACTTCATAAGACATAGTTTAGGTTAGGGGTATACAAGATTTTTCTGGTTTGAACATGTCTAGACCTTGCTTATCAATTTGAATGCTTACTATATGACATAAGGTTAGAGGCTATGTGTTTTGGTTTTCATTCTTAATGCATTTTTTCTTAATTTTTATGTTCATTCAATCTTGGTCAAATCCGTGTTTGACCAAGATTTAAACAAGTTTAAACATGACAATGAAAAGGTAATCAATCCTGGATCCTTCATAATTAATAAGTTAGTCTAATTAAAATGAAGCTTTTGGGAGGTTTTTGAAATTTTTGTGTTTGAAACCAAAAACCACTTCTCTTCATGCTTGACTTCATAAGATAGAGTTTAGGGTTAGGGGTAGATACATGATTTGTATTATTTGAATTGTCTTGACCTTATTTATCATCTTTTAAATGCTTACTATATATATGACATAAGAAGACTATGTGCTTTAGTTTTTCAATTTTCTGATTTTTTAATTTTATGCCCATTTGAATCTTGGTCAAATACTAGGTTTGACAATGATTTAAACAAGTTTAAAATATGAAAATGAAAAGATAAGCATGGATCCTTCTTAGTCACTCTAAAATAAAGCTTTTGGGTGGTTTTTGAAATTTCCATGTTTGAAACCCAAAAGCACTTCTCTTCATGCTTGACTACATAATAGTTTAGGGTTAGGGGGTAGACACATGATTTTTCTTGTTTGAATATGTCTAGACCTTGTTTATCAACTTTAATGCTTACTATATGACATAAGAAAACTATGTGCTTTGTTTTTTTCATTTTTTTTTTTTTTTTGAATTTGATGCACATTTGAATCTTGGTAAATCCTAGGTTTGACCAAGATTTGAACAAGTATATAACATGAAAATGAAAAGGGAAGCATGTATCCTTCTTAGTCACTCTAAAATGAATTTTTTGGGAGTTTTTTGAAATTTCCATGTTTGAAACCCAAAACCATGCACTTCTCTTCATGCTTGACTTCATAAGACAGAGTTTAGGGGTTAGGGGGTAGATACATGATTTTTCTAGTTTGAATAAGTCTAGACCTTGTTTATCAACTTTTAATGCTTACTATATGACATAGTAAAGACTATGTGCTTTCGTTTTTCATTTTTCTATTTTTTTATTTTATGCCCATTTGAATCTTGGACAAATCCTAATTTGACACTGATTTAAACAAGTTTAAAAACATGAAAATGAAAAGGTAAGCCTTGATCCTTCTAGTCACACTAAAATGAAGCTTTGGGATGTTCTTGAAATTTCCATGTTTGAACCCAAAACGACTTCTCTTCATGCTAGACTTCATAAGACAGAGTTTAGGGGTTAGCGGGTAGATACATGACTTGTCTAGTTTGAATAAGACTAGACCTTGTTTATCAACTTTAATGCTTACTATATGACATAAGAAGACTATGTGCTTTGGTTTTTCATTTTTCTATATTTTTATTTTATGCCCATTTGAATCTTGGTCAAACCTATATTTGACCAGGATTTAAACAGTTTAAAACATGAAAATGAAAAGGTAAGCCTGGATCCTTCTTACTCACTCTAAAATGAAGCTTTTTGGGATGTTCTTGAAATTTCCATGTTTGAAACCCAAAACGACTTCTCTATACTACAGTTTGTACATACTCTCAGATAATCTGGACCGTACTTTGCACCTATGTTTAATGGATCATATTTGCCCAGAAATGGCTCATATTAGAATAGTAGACTCATATTAGTGTTCTTGACATTCTGTAAATTTTTCAGATTTTTCGAAAGAGTTTGATTTTTTGGACAAAATTTTAGGTTTGACCAAGATTTCAAACAAGTTTAAAATATGAAATGACCAGGGAAGCATGTATCCTTTCCTAGTCACTCTAAAATGAATTTTGGGAGGTTTTTTGAAATTTCCATGTTTGAAACCCAAAACCAGCTTTCTTCATGCTTGACTTCATAAGACGTAGTTTAGGGTTAGGGGTAGATACATAATTTGTATGGGTTTGAATATGTCTAGACCTTGTTTATCAACTTTAATGCTTACTATATGACATAAGAACACTATGTGCTTTGGTTTTTCATTTTTCCGATTTTTTAAATTTTAATGCCCATTTGAATCTTGGTCAACCAAAGTTTGACCAAGATTTAAACAAAGCTAGCATGAAAATGAAAGGGAAGCATGTATCCTTCTTAGTCACTCTAAAAATGAAGTTTTTGGGAGTGTTTTGAAATTTCCTCCATGTTTCAAAACCCAAAAACCACTTTCATGCTGATTTCATAAGACAAGAAGGTAGGGGTTGTATAGATACATGATTTGTATGGTTTGAATATGTAGACCTTGTTTATCACCTTTAATGCTTACTATATGACATAAGAAGACTATGTGCTTTGGTTTTTCATTTTTCTGATTTTTAATTTTCACCATTTGAATCTTGGTCAAATCCTTGGTTTGACCAATATTTAGACAAGTTTATAGACCTTGTTTATCAACTTTAATGCTTACTATATGACATAAGAAGACTATGTGCTTTATTTTTCATTTTTCTATATTTTTATTTTATGCCCATTTGAAACTTGGTCAAATCATATTGACCAAGATTTATACAAGTTTAAAACATGAAAATGAAAAGGTAAGCCTTGATCCTTCTTAGTCACACTAAATGAAGTTTGGTGGTTTTTGAATGTATGTTTGAAACCCAAGCGCTTCTCTTCATGCTTTGACTACATAAGACAGAGTTTAGGTTAGGGGTAGACACATGATTTTTCTTGTTTGAATATGTCTAGACCTGTTTATCAACTTTAATGTGTTACAGTGACATAAGAAGACTATGTGCTTTGGTTTTTCATTTTTCTGATTTTTTTATTTTCTTCATTATTTGAATCTTGGTCAAATCCTTGGTTTGACCAATATTTAGACAAGTTTAACACGTGAAAACGAACTGATAATCCCATTTGTTGACTCATTTAACTAGTTAATCCCATTTGTTGACTCTCTATTGACCAGGCACTTGAGGTAAAACTGAGTATATTGCACTAGCCAGTATTAGTACTCAAGGGGAAAACCGAGCACACAAAAAATGCTACAGTATAAGACTCGAGAGTATATCTAAATTTCCAGGGTTAGACTCGAGTATGCGTGTTGCGGTGCAGAAGTGGAAGACGTGCAATTGTTGACGGGTACTGACGCGAGTCGCGGTGCAGAAGTCGAAGACGTGCAATTGTGGACGCGTGTCGCGTTGCAGAAGCCCAAGACGTGCAGACGTTAAATGGTGGACGCGTAGGACGCGGGTCGCATTAACCACCCCTCGCCTTTATAGACGCCTCCTCGCACTATCTCTGTCACTCTCACTCGCTCATGCAACGCCGCCTCTCACGTCCCATCATCTTCTCCAAAGCAAAAAACCCTCTCCCTCTCTGCCGGCGAGATGGACATGGAGAATGCGAATCCCATCGTCCATGACGCCGTCGTCTCCAAGCGCGACGCCTCCCTCTTCGACGTCGTCCCCTCAAAGCCCGTCGCCGCCGCCGGTGGCGGTCGTATCCCGCCGGGATGGGACCCCTATGAGCCGGTGCCGTACATCTCGCCTCCGAACCCCTACGACACCTTCATGGATGACCCATGGAACGAGGTAACTATGGTTTGCTCCCTTTTTTGTTCCCCATTCCTTTTTGAACCCTATTTTTGCTGGTTCCCTAGTAACTATTAGTGCCGATCTGTAGATGGTTGAGTATTGGGTTAATATTTGCGCCGATCGATTTTATTCCATTTTGCTTTGATCCCTTCTTGATTTCGTTTAAGATTTGGAGTTCGGCCGTTCGGTTAATTTATGCAAGTAATAATGGGATCTCAATCAGTTAATTTATGGGATCTCAGTCAGTTATTTTATGCAGGAATCAAAAGATATCAACCGTTTAATTTTGCAAATATTCTGGAATCTGTTCAAAATCAGATCTGAAATCTGTTTCTTTGCCTATGATGAATCGTTGGGCACAAATTTTTACAGAGTGGGTTCAGCGAACCATTGCTGTGTACAAATCTGTTGTGCATGAGCTATGGTTCGCTAACACCATCCTTGTAGACATATAATCGTGTCCACTCTAACTGAGGCTGGCTCTGTTTTTCCTTACTTTGTTATCATGCACGTTAGTCATCGTTGCATCTCATTCACTAATAGTTCCCGTTTGATATGGATCAGCTGTCTGCAGCGACGTCGGCAGCGACGACGAGCACCATGACGTCAAGACTCGCCAGGTGCTGCGGAGGCTACAGGTCGGCCAGTACGTCTCCTACTTCGCCAAGGGTGTCTACAGGTGCCCCTTCTGCACTAGGAGGCTCGGCCGCACTGACTTCAACTGCCTCCTCACGCATGCCGAGAACATCGGCAACACCAACCCCAAGGTCGGCGCGTCGGTGAACCCCCACTCCTTCCGCGCCAAGCACATGGCGCTCGGCATGCACCTCCGCAGCATCCAGCGGGTGGAGATCTCCGCCGGGCGCATGCCTCCGCTCAAGCCCAAGGCTCCCAAGGGGAGCAACAAGTGGAGGCAGAGGCAGATGGGGTAGGCGGAGTCCTGGACGTGTGCTGCTGCTGCCTCCTATTTTGTTGTTAGCTAGGGATCCCTTGTTGTTATGTTGTTAGTATGATGGTGTTGTGAAGAACCTCGAACGTGTATGCAGCTTATTATCTAGGGAGGGATCTCTATTATCTATCCCTATTCTACTGGAGTATATTTTGTTGGCCCTACTTTGTTTTCTCGATTTACTATTACTGCGAATTTGTCGTACGGAGTACATTACCCTGGAGATTTGCTTCTAGATTTAACTACATACATATGGACCAGAGGGAGTACTAGATTTGTCATATTGGGCAAACAACGAGGGCCAAAAGGCACAAATAATTGAAGAAAGACAGAAATGCAAGCTTCTCTAGATTTGATACTTTTGGTTAATAAAGACAAAGAGACAGAGGGGGAAAAGGTGCTCTTAAAAATGCCAATTTGCGCCGAGAGAGACAGAACCCAGCTCCTGCTCACGTACAACCAAACGCGGTCTCGTCCTGTCCCACGTGGTCCCTTTCTACTAGCCCCACACGTCAGCACGGAACGGTCAACTAAACTGGAATCCTCCCGTCTGAGCTCCTTCTGCGGGTAACAAATAAGGGCTTGGCGAAAACTGAGGAAAAACATAAGGCAATCTTATTGACTAATATAGTTGTTTAATTAATAAAAGGATTAGCTACAACGTGCTCAGTTTGCCCATTTATTAAGGTATAAGACTGGCAGGAGAGAAAGTAATCGCTAGTTTCCTCATTTTGCCCCTGCATGCTCGCACGATTAAAGCTCCTTCCGCACGCGCTGGACTCCTCGTTTCCTTAAACCTCCTCGTTTCTCGGGATAGACCAACAGTTTTTCAGGATCTTGGGGGTTTTTTTTGACAATCAATACCACATATATTCATAGCAAAAATAGTACATGGTAGAGGGCTACATGACGACTAGATATATCACCAAAAAGGGTGATGCATGTCTCCTTCACCAAAACAGCTGAAACAAGCAGTACACGAACGCAAGTACACCACCATAATAATACTACTACATTAACACAAGTACGAGTAATAAAGTAAGAGTACTACTCCCTCTAATCTAATTTAAACCAAAATAAAACTTAAACTTCATCCTAAATTTGAACTAGTGCCTCGTCCTCGTTCTTCGCTCATTTTCTGATCCAAGATGGCGCAGAGTGCCAGAGTGCATGGCACGGAACTCTTCATCGGTGGCATGCCATGGGCATGTCACCGGATGCATGATTTTTTTCGCAATGTTTTAAATTTGAATTTAGGCCGCATGTCACACGGTGACATGCAAAAGGTGCATGTCACCTGGTGGTGGTAGGCAACTACCCTTATTTACGGCGGCGTAGGCGAACGCCGCGTGGCCAGCCGCTGCCTCGTGGCCGCCTCGGTTTCCACGCGGGAGACCATTAAACACCGACGACCAACCTTCCCGCGTCACGGTTAGCGACTATGACTATAAGGGCAAAACGCTAAACTCTCTCGTTCCATTCACTTTCTTCCTCTCTCCACCTAACAAACATTTGTTCGTCGCTCTCTCCTCCAGCAATGTCTTCAAAATTCAGGTCGTCGGCGGTCAAGTACGCGGAGAAAAAACGCCGGCTCGAAATTTCGAGAGACGCTTCCAGAAACCAAGTGGGCTCGCCGTCGCCACCGCCCGTGCTGTGCTCACCGGGTTAGTTTCCTTCGCCGTGTACTTTCGTTTCTTTCGTCGCTCTCTCCTCCAGCAATGTGTTCAAACTTCAGGTCGTCGGCGGTCAAGTACGCGGATAAAAAACGCCGGCTCGAAATTTCGAGAGACGGTTCCAGAAACCAAGTGGGCTCGCCGTCGCCGCCGCCGCCGCCGCCGCCAAAACGCGTCCGTGCTGTGCTCACCGGGTTAGTTTCCTTCGCCATGTACTTTCGTTTCTTCTTCCCGGGCTCAAGCTCTTTAAGAGTCTCTATGGTTATACATCTTAAAGGGTTGGAAGTTCCAACGACGCCCCTACTGCACCAACTTCCACGACCAAGGAATCATCGTCGTCCGATGATTTCAACCCGGCCCTACCCCGGCGAAATGAGGTAGCACCAACTTCTTCTTCTTCTTCTTCTTCTTCTTCTTCTTCTTCTTCCTTTGCGCTTACTTGCTACCGATGATTTCGCCCTGAAGGAAGCGGCGCCGACTATCGACACCACTGTCGCCATCTTGATGGAAAAAACGAGGAGCTCAGCTTAGAGTGTGATCGCCTCCGAGACGATTTGGCTGCCAAGAAGAAGAATTCGAAAACTCTTGTGGAGCTCATTTGCAGCCTTCGAAATGAGCGCGATATGTTGAAGAACGAGCTGATTAAGCAGAAAGCATCAGCGGAGAAAGCCAGCAGCATACTCAAGACTGTGTGCCTCGACAGAGACAAGTCTGATATAGAGTACAAAATCCTTCTTCAGGATAAAGTACAGCTCCAAAAGTTGAACCTTGAATATGCTGACATCGCCATCCTTGCCCTTCTCGAGAGGCAGAAGGCACAAGATAAGTTGATGCACCTGATGTTGGAGAGCTGCAGTGAAAGAGAAGAGACATTGAAAGAAATGAGCAGTTTGGTGGGATACATGAGTGACGTCGGGCGAACTTCGCAGAATCCGCCCCGGCTGAGCTCAAATTCTAGCGGAACCAGCTTTCAGCAATGCATGTTAGGCGCACCTACAACTTCTACTCATTGATTAGAGGTCGCACGACATGGCATTTTCCCTCGAAATAGTAGTACTGTACTAATAGTTGTACTACTTAATATGTACCTTTTTGTAAAATAATCATTCGCAAAAATAAAAAACTACCCCTCTCGTTTCTGGATGCACCCGGGACATTGTCATCCGGCCCTCTTCTGGACAAACCCCCTCGGGAAGGGCGGTATATTTTGCACATTTCGCTACTAGTACTTCTAATTCCACTGCTTATTTTTCTAATCCGTTAAATCGTTAATTGGATGACCAACTGATGGAAGCTGCGATAGATTAGACCAACAAGTGGTGAATTGTGCAAAAGATATGTCCGTGTTTTATGCAAAAGAGTGATATGGGGATCTGGTGGAATCTTGAATCCTCTTCAGTGGTAGGCATGCTTCACTTATAGCTGGAGTACATTGCAGACCTGGTGCATTTCGTCAGTACCGATCAGCTATTTTTGCTTATCCGGGAAGAAAAGGTAGTACTAGCCTTTTCAGTGAGATGTCTTTTCAGTGCTACGGAGTTGTCTGTTCACTGCTTGCTTTGTCTGTCGGTGACTTTGCCAAGCTGACTTTGCCATGACTTTGGGTGACTGATATGTGGACCACAGTTGTAAGTGACTCAAAGTCACTGACTTTGGGGACTCGTGAATGCTTCGTATATTTCTGACGGTTTCTGAATTATGTACTCCGTACAACTTTTGTAATATTGGTCAAACTAGTTTTGACCAGGGTTTGTGTAGGGTGTTTTTTTTGGTTGGTCCAAATGGTGTTGTGTGGTCCAAATGTGATGTATCATCACACCACCATGTGCCCCCTCCCCCCACCCCACCCCTAGGTTTTGGTAATGCCATTCTGATACATGCTTCTTAGAAGGAGTACATTTTTTCCGTTAGGGCATGACAATTTTGAAAAATTCAAAAAAAATGGGAAGACAGAATGGTAACATCATTTTCCATGTGATGCACCCTTGTGCCAAATTTTGGTTCATTTTAAGAATGTAAGGTGACAAATTACTCGAGGAAGCTAGTTGGAGTAGACGGGCATGATCGGATTGGCATAGGCGATTTATTTTTTGAAGGATGTTATTTTTCATAGACAATATCTGACACAAAAAATAAAATGTTAAGGTCTCATATTATTCTGAATGATTTTGAATTACTTATGACGTTTGGAAGTATTGGTATACATGAGTCCCACATGAAGTTAAATGGTCCAAAAAAAAGTTTCGTACACGTCTCCCAGAAAGTGGAAAGTCGAGTACATGCATGACTTCACGCGTCCACTACTGGATACAGGGGGTCGGAGGCTATAACATAATCGGCCTCATCATCTCTCGCGAGCTCGTCCTCTCCACTCCCCCAACTTGCCTCCCCCACACTGTGAAAACCCCCATCCACTCACCGCACCTCTGAGGCATCGACTTTCCCGTTTCCAACCACAACAACATGAAGATAGGTATTGCATACGAGGCGGAGCAATAGGCGACCGCCCACGCAGAGGATGCCTCTACGGTAGTGGCCGTCGTGGTGGGTGAGGCTTCACCGGGCACCCAAGCCGCTCGTCTCCTCTGCTTGTCGGATTCTTCAACCTCGGTCGAAATGGGCATCCTAGCCGTCACGACGGGTGAGGCTTCACCGGGCACCCATGCCGCTCGTCTCCTCTGCTTGTCTGGTTCTTCGACCTCGGTCGAAACGGGCGTCCTGGCCGTCGAGCAGAAGGTGGATACCAACGTTGTTTATCCCGCCGAAGATGTGCACGGCGTTGCAGGCCACCACGGCGAGGTCTTCCTAGGCCCGATGCTGGACGCGAACCTCGACCCCTTCGATGATTTCGGCCCAAACGTTCAGTTCCAGGAGGATGTTGAGGGTGATGACGAGGAGGTACTTCTCTTTTACCGAAACTGTCCCAACCCTCTTTGTGTCATATTGCTGTTCACATGGTTTGCACGAGCCTGGTTCTTGATTGATTTGATATCCTACCTTGTTCTTGTAGATGTAATTGATTCTACGATTTGTAAGATCAGATTCTAGTTTAATTTCGACTAATCTGCCATGTAGTCATATAATCAATTTATGTGTTCATACTTAGTGGACTTGCAATTGTTGTGGCTAATGTTCATGGTTGTTCATAGGGTTTCTCATGATTTATTACGATTTCTTCTGCCATTTACTTGTTCTACACATTTAATTTTAGGGTTTCTAAGGTTTGATTATGTTAGTGGAGTATTTATTCGATCTGTCATAAAAACTTGATTATGTAGTACTTAATAATTCATAGGAGTATTCTGATGACATGGACAACAACAAGGTGCGCAGGGACCGGAAAAGCCGCTATGTTCTCAAGCGGCTGAAGGGTGGTGAAATTCGTTTCTGCATACGCGCGGGGAGCTATTTTGCCCATTATGTGGCAAATTTCTCTAGAAGGACATCCACAGCCTGATCCAACATGCGATGGGTGTAGGCCTAAGTACATAGGGGGAAACACCGCCCTGCAACCAAGGCCAAGTACGCATCATATGGCCTCTTCCTCCAGAATTACGTCTTGCCTAGCTTGCTCCACGTCAACGCCCCTGCTGCTGGCCCTCATGCCCCTGGTCATGTTTAAAGTTCATATGTGTAATCTTAATCCCTTTGGAAGTTCAGCATTAAACTCTACTAGTACAACCGTGGTGGTCTTGTGATGTAGTACTCTTTTGATGTATTTGTGATGTTAGTACTTTTTTTGAAATGATATAGTACTATCTAAGAAAAGTACTCCCTCCGATTCACATTCATTTCACATCAAGAAATATGGATCAGAGCGAGGGAGTAAATTAAACATGGCATCTCGTGCATGAAGCTTGACATATCGATCAGGTTGGCTAGAATAGCAATACAATGTTGCTCATTAGGCAAATGCATGCCATGTACGATAGTATACATCCAATAAAGAAGTCTATACTGACATAAAAAACTACTTTGGGGATGAGAGTCAATTGGGGCATCTACAATATAGAAAATCTTGCTCGTAGATGATTTTGGCTAAGAGGGTTTTACTCACATTACACGTGCCACTTTCCTTGTCTGCAAAACAAGTTCCAATAAAGGGAGAGGAAAGAAGAGGGTATTGTGGGCGAGATTGAACACCTTTTTATGTGTTAATCTGAGGCCTCGTTTAGATGAGGATTTCGACTTATGCCTAACAGCTCAACACATCCACAAATAACTCTGCTTGCGCACACCACCGTTCATTAAAAATAACAATATTAGCTCGCAAGATTAAGAACAAAGTGAATTTAAGTAACTTGGTAAGCTTTTCAAGCAATATATTCAGAGAAAGAGCACACATGTTCGGCTCAAAATAATCATAAGAGAAGAACAATAAATCTAAGACACCACATGGATTCATACCTTGAGTCGACGCTGGCTCGTAGAAGGGCGGCCGCGCCTCGAGGATGCCGGGGACGTCTCCACCTCGGTCTCACATGTGACTGCTTATCGGCGGGTGGTGCGCCACGCCATGTAGAAGATCTATCAAGAGATGAGAGCCCGATGCTACCGACGCCTCAACCTTGATAGCACCGACTTGTTGCTCCGCACCGAGATGCGCCACGTGCAAGATTTAGCGGATGCACTAATTTTAGAGATATGTCATGATCATTGTAACAAATTTCAACGTGATGATGATTTGATCTTGTACTCGGCCTTGAACATAAGAACTAGTACAATCTCACCTTTTTTTTAATCATTATCCTTTGCGAGATTTAGCGGTTGCGCCAAATTCAGAGAAATATCATGATCATGGTAACACAATTTTCAATATAATGATGATTTGATGTTGCACTCGACCTTGAACATAAGTACTAGTACGGTCTCACAAATTTGTATCATTATACTTTGCAAGTTTTAGTGGATGCACCCATTTTCAGAGGTAGATCATGGTAAGTTGGTAACAAATTTTCAACGTGATGATGATTTGATTTTGCACTCCGCCTTGAACAGAGGTACTAATACGGTCTCACAATTTTTTATCATTATACTTGGACGGTGGCCAAATTCAAACTCATAGCGGCAAAACTTCCCGCCCACAAAATACAAAAATTTCACACGCTCTCCAAATTCCCATTCTACCCCCGCCGTGAGATGGCAAAGAAGCCTGGTGGGGTTCCGCCTCGCTATTTTTGGATCACCACTCCTAGCCCGGAAACCTCCCAAAAATTCATTTTAGAGTGACTAAATCGAACTCCCAAGTCCCTCTCCCACCTCCACGACCACCGCACCGGAACATCCTCGCCGGACTTCCTGCCTACCCGAGGCCTCGCGATCCTTGTCATCCGGCTGCCTGCCGGAGCCGCTTCACCGGGAGCGCTCGTTATCAACTGACTGGATCGTCCCCACAACTCGAAACCATATGCTCATCCAAACAGTCTACCTGGGGCCGCTGCCTGCGGCACGTCTACCCCGCCGGAAAGCCGTCGGCCGAGATCCGGTCGCCCACCTGACGGACCTGCTCAACGACACCGGGGCCGTGCATGAACCGGGACTGGCTTCACCGCGCAGTTGCATGATCTAAACTCTACCTGCCGCTTTCTATTGCTTGCCTCGCAAGTTCTTGTTTAATCTTGGGGGAACCTGTTTGTGCCAACGACGCTACTGCTACGTTTCAGATGAGATGAGTAACCATGAAGTGTAATGGCCGTCTCCCCAACCCCAAGTAGCACATGTAGCGTACTGCATCACCGGATTATCAACCCCAGGAAGATCTGCTGTGACTCCCACAGAGTGCTGCTCCTAATGTAAGTCCCTTGTTTTAGCCATGTTCGGGGTTCGGCCTTGTTTGTCTGAATCTCTTTTAGTTCATTCCTAGCTATGACCGTAACACGTTGCTATTTTCTACTTCATTGCTAACTTTAGGCGATTGAACATTTTGGTTTGCATTCCTTGCTGCAGATGTAGCCATCATAACTTATATCTTGCTCAGCATTGTTACAAAAATTATAGGTATTATAGTAACATCCTCCTATTATTTAGTTTATGGCCAATTTTAAGTAATTGCACATGTTGGTTCGGCATTCCCCGCTCTATAGCTTTTGGCATCGTGACTCCTATATTTGGTTTACATTCCTTGCTCAGAGATCTAGCCATCATAACTTTATCTTGCTCTACGTTGTTACAAAAATTATGGCCTGGCTACTATGTTGTTTGTGCCAATTTTACTCCATGAACATGTTGGTTTGCATTCCCCAGACTACATGTGATGCCATTGTTTTGTATCTAGTTCATTGTAAGCTAACAAAGTAAGGACCTAGTTTGGCATGCTATCACTCGGCTATCTGCCTGGAGTACAAATAAACTTGTCATATACTACTAGATAATAATTTTGAGGCCATCTTGTTTTTCAAAAGCTGCATTATTGACTTGTTTCTCCGACTTGGCATGACGCTTCACATATGGAAAGCTGAACATATTGGTTTGCATTCTCTCTTATACAAGTTCACAGGTGATCCCACTATATTCTGTATCTGGTCCATCCTAGCTCCAGCATTAACTATCCTCTATGTGTTGCTCATTACAAGTTTATATCCCGAAACATCTTGATTTGCATCCCCTTCACTATAAGTTCAGGAGTATTATTTAGTTCACGGCCCAAATGAAGTAATTGCACTTGGCACATGTTGGTTCACATTCCCTCCTCTTTAGCTTTTGCCATCGTAACTTCTATTTTTGGTTTACATTCCCTGCTCTGTAGATGTAGCCATCATAACTTCATCTTGCTCACTCGTTGTTACAAAATTTATAGCCTGCTACTATGTTGTTCATGCCAATTTTGTACTCCCCGAACATGTTGGTTTGCATGGGACTCGACAGTAGTAAGTCTGCTGATTCTAACATGCTCTGTTATATTGGCTGTTGGTATGCGGCATGCACTCTTTGTTTGCTTATTGCGCGCATTACAATGATCTTGTTATAACGACGAAATGATGAGTTCCAAATTCTTTGGCAAACAATATTGTAGTGTCTTTGCCTTTCCATTGTTGCTGTCTTAACTTGTAATGTCTTTGTTTCGGATATAGGTGCTGCATGGACAACTTAAAAGATTGGCGGATCGCTTCATTGTATTGCTAGGTTTAATTACCATTTCTTCTGGGTTCTAGGGAATATTTTTCAATGTCTTGGTGCTCGATGTAATATTTAGTTAGTTTTTATAGTTCTTTCGCGCATTTTTTTCTTGGTGCTTGTGGTGGTGAGGCTATTGTACGTAAATCAATGCTGCCTAAATATTCTCAGTATCTAAATCACGAATCCCCATCCCTTAAACGGCCCACTTAAGCGAAATCACATGTGCCTGCCCACAAAATCCTAAAGCGCATATTATGCCTAAGATATAAATGGGAAGAACTAACCTGGCCACCATTCAGTTTGGCCACTGATAAAGCACAAGTGGACCCCACACTCTAATTGGCCTGGCCCACTTTAAGGTGGACCCCACCCACTACCGGGCCGGCCCACTCTTTTTGTGGTGGACCCCACATACTAAACGGGCCCTTCAAGAGGAAAGTGGGACCCACCCGTGCTTTTGGCCCTGCCCACTATCTAGTTGGGCCGGCCCACTTGCGTGATGGCGGACCCGCATACTAATTGGGGCTTCGCCAACAGAAAGTGGGGCCCACCGTGCTTTTGGCCCGGCCCCACTCATCTTGTTGGGCCAGCCCACTTGCTATATGGTGGTCCCACATGGTAAATGGCCGGCCCTTTGGTTATAAGGTGGACCCACTGTAGCTGGCACCTACCCACTATCTTGTTGGGCTCGGCCCACTTTCTACATGGTGGACCCACATAACAAATGGCCCGGCCCATTAAGAAGTGGGACCCACATGTGTTTTTTGCCCGGCCCACTATCTTGGGCGGGCCAGCCCACTTGCTATATTGTGGACCCCACATACTAAATGGGCCGCCTTTAATCAGAAGGTGGGTCCCACTGTGCTTTGGCCCGCCCACTGTTTGTCGGGGCTCGCCCACTTGCTATATGGTGGACCCCGCATACTAAATGGGCCTGCCCTTTAATAGTAATGCGAGACCCACCTGTGTTTTTGGCCCTGCCCACTAGCTTGTTGGGTCGCCCACTTGCTATATGGTGGACCCCATACACTAAATGGGCCGGCCTTTTAACGGAAAGTGGGACCCACCCGTGTTTTTGGCCCGGCCCACTTGCTTTTTGGGCCGGCCTTGCTGTAAGGGGGACCCCACATGTTAAATGGGCTGGCCCATTTAAGTTTTGACCAAAGTCAACCTTAGAGGTTAGGCCCCGCCCACGTAACTAATGGACCAGCCCAGCGATATAGTTGACCGGTCAAACTATGTCATCCGGCCTCGCCCGTTTAAGACGTGGCAGCCTCGTGTGGGCTTCATCATTCACTACTTGAGCTAGCTGCTTAACGCCGTTAACCGGGGCAAAGCACCAGCGTCGCCACGTGTCAGTTTGCATGACGTCAACAGTCAACGGGCTCCCGAAAACACTTCCGCAAGAACGGTCCGATTTTCCGTGGCGGAAGGGCGCCTAAGCGCGACGGACCGAAAAATCGTCGTTGGACTTTGCCTGATGCAGGTTTCGACAACAGAACCCATATCGCCGGGTTAGGCCCAGCGACGAAAAATGCCCCTTAGTTGACGATTTTGGGACGTGTTTATCAGAACTTTTCTTGTAGTGGATTAGTTGGCAGAAAATGTCTCAACCAAAGAAGGGATGGGAGGATTGGGATTCGGTAGACTCACACTGCTCAATCTCGGCAATGTTGGCACGCTGTGCTTGAGGCTCTTGACGGATCCCCAATCACTTCCTCAGGCTAGAGTTCTGGCTGTGCCAAGTATTTCCCATCCGTGTCTGGTGACTTGGAGTGCGGGGCAGGGGCAAATGAACATGTTCACATGGCGGAGTATTATGAAAGGAGTCGAGGTGACTGCTGGGATGATTTGGAGAGTTGGTGATGGTACCTGACATCAATATTTGGCAAGACCAAAGGGTTAAATAGAGAAGGTTCGAGAAGGCCTATCACTTGGAGAGGTAATAATATTCCTCACAAAGGTATCCGAGTTGATAAACCCCTCGTGGATCGACAAGGACATCCCTGATAAATTCAGATAT
>CM061747.1:248905527-249056336 GCA_030979885.1 Lolium multiflorum
CTTACCCCAGCGCCCAAGATTCTAATCCCAAACCTCACATGCCACCACACAACCAAGAAGAAGATGATGCAGAGTCTCCATCTCCTTATCACAAAGCGGGCATGCCGCAGGGCAAGGAAGCCCTTGATGCGCGTAGATGTACACGTCCGTTGGGAACCCCAAGAGGAAGGTATGATGCGCACAGCAACAAGTTTCCCTCAGTATGAAACCAAGGTTATCGAACCAGTAGGAGCCAAGAAGCACGTGAAGGTTGTTGGTGGAGGAGTGTAGTGCGGCGCACTGAAACCGGCGCCAACGTGGAACCTGCACAACACAATCAAAGTACTTTGCCCCAACGTAACAGTGAGGTTGTCAATCTCACCGGCTTGCTGAAAACAAAGGATTAGGCGAATCGAGTGGAAGATGGTGTTTGTTTGCAAAGAACAGTAAAAACATAGATTGCAGTAGAATGTATTCAGATGTAAAAGAATGGACCGGGGTCCACAGTTCACTAGTGGTGTCTCTCCAATAAGATAACTAACATGCTGGGTGAACAAATTACAGGAGTAATTGACAAATAAAGATTCAATACATATCAACGATGATTACTATGTGATTTAATCAGGGCATTACGACAAAGTACATAGACCGCTATCCACATGCATCTATGCC
This sequence comes from Lolium multiflorum, assembly GCA_030979885.1. NCBI lineage: Eukaryota > Viridiplantae > Streptophyta > Magnoliopsida > Poales > Poaceae > Lolium > Lolium multiflorum. The sequence continues at coordinate 248,906,179 of CM061747.1, forward strand.
TAAATAATCCACCTTCGGTTATCATCCGAACCCTTCCGTATTAAGTTGCGAACAACAGATAATTGCATTAAGTATGGTGCGTAATGTAATCAACACAAATATCCTTAGACAAAGCATCAATGTTTTATCCCTAGTAGCAACAACACATCCACAACCTTAGAACTTTCTGTCACTGTCCCAGATTAAATGGAGGCATGAACCCACTATCGAGCATAATTACCCCCTCTTGGAGTTACAAGTATCAACTTGCCAGAGCCTCTACTAGCAACGGAGAGCATGCAAGAACATAAACAACACATATATGATAGATTGATAATCAACTTAACATAATATTCTATATTCATCGGATCTCGCCAAACACAACATGTAGAATTACAAATAGATGATCTTGATCATGTTAGGCAGCTCACAAGATCTAATACAATGAAAGCACAAGCGGAGAAGACAACCATCTAGCTACTGCTATGGATCCATAGTCCAAGGATGAACTACTCACGCATCAATCCGGAGGCGGGCATGATGATGTAGAGCCCCTCCGGTGATGATTCCCTCTCCGGGGGTGCCGGAGGCGATCTCCGAATCCCCCGAGATGGGATTCGCGGCGGCGTCTCTCGGAAGGTTTTCCGTATCGTGGCTCTCGGGGGGGTTTGCGACGGAGGCTTTAAGTAGGCGGAAGGGTAGGTCGGGCGACTCGAGGGGCGACAACGGGCCGCGCGGCCGGGCTGGGCCGCGCCGCCTGGTGTCCGGCCACCTCGTGGCCCCACTTCGTCTCCCTTTCGGTCTTCTGGAAGCTTCGTGTAAAAATAGGCCCCGGGCGTTGATTTCGTCCAATTCCGAGAATATTTCCTTACTAGGATTTCTGAAACCAAAAACAGCAGACGGCACTTCGGCATCTTGTTAATAGGTTAGTGCCGGAAAATGTATAATAATGATGTAAAGTATGTATAAAACATTCAAGTATTGTAATAAAAGTAGCATGAAACATAAGAAATTATAGATACGTTTGTGACGTATCAAGCATCCCTTAGTTCCTACTCATCCTCGAGTAGGTAAACGATAACACAAATAATTTCTGAAGTGACATGCTACCAACATAATCTTGATCAACATTATTCTAAAGCATATGAGATGAATGGAGTGATCTGAACAAAAGATTGCTAACAAAGATAATGACTAAGCAAATGAATCATATAGCAAAACTTTTCATGAATAGTACTTTCAAACAAGTATTAATAAGAGTTGCATAAGAGCTAACTCATAAGCAATAAATTCTAAGTAGAATGCATTGAAGCAACACAAAGGATGATTAAGTTTCAGCGATTGCTTTCAACTTGTAACATGTATATCTCATGGATATTTGTCAACATAGAGTAATATAACAGGTGCAATAAGTAAACATGTAAGAATCAATGCACACAGTTAACACAAGTGTTTGCTTCTAAGATAGAAAGATGTGGGTAAACTGACTCAACAATAAAGTAAAAGAATGGACCTTCGCAGAGGGAAGCATGGATTACTATTTTTGTGCTAGAGCTTTTGTTTTGAAAACATAGAAACAATTTTGTCAACGGTAGTAATAATTCATATGTGCTATGCATAATACTTCCTACAAGTTGCATGTCTCATGCATAGAGTACTAATAGTGCTCGCACCTTGTCCTACTTAGCTCGGAAACACGGATTCTCATCGCATAACATATGCTTCAACCAAGTGTCACAAAGGGGTACCTCTATGCCGCCTGTACAAGTGTCTAAGGAGAAAGCACGCATTGGATTTCTCGCTTTGATTATTCTCAACTTAGACATCCATACCGGGACAACATAGACAAGAGATAATGGACTCCTCTTTTTAATGCTTAAGCATTCAACAACATTAATATTCTCATAAGAGATTGAGGTTGTATGTCCAAACTGAAACTTCCACCATGATACATGGCTTTAGTTAGCGGCCCAATGTTCTTCTCTAACATATGCATACTCAAACCATTTGATCATGAAGTCCACTTACTTCGGACAAGACGAACATCCATAGCATCTCACATGATATCCAACAAAGGTAAAGTTGATGGCGTCCCCAGAAAACATGGTTACCGCTCAACAAGCAACTTATAAGAATTAAGACACATAACTACATATTCATCACCACAATAGTTTTTAAGCTATTTGTCCCATGAGCTATATATTGTAAAGTAGAGGAATGAAATTTTAAAGGTAGCACTCAAGTAATTTACTTTGGAATGGCAGAAAAATACCACATAGTAGGTAGATATGGTGGACACAAATGGCATGGAGTTTGGCTCAAGGTGTTTGGATGCACGAGAAGCATTTCCTCTCAGTACAAAGTTTGGGCTAGAAAGGTTGTTTGAAGCAAACACAAGTATGAACAGGTACAACAAAACTCACACAAGAACATATTGCAAGCATTATAAGGCTCTACACTATCTTCCTTGTTGTTCAAACACTTTACCCGAAAATATCTAGACTTAGAGAGAACAATCATGCAAACCAAATTAAACAAGCTCTATAGTAGTTCTTCATTAATAGATTAAACTACATGATGCAAGAGCTTAAACATGATCTAATGAGAGCTCAAACAATTGCCAAATTATCAAACCATATGCAGCACTTTCCAATTCCAACCAAATAGCAATTTAACGAAGCAATAAGCTTTCGCCATGAACATTAAAGCACAATTAAGAACACAAGTGTTCCATAAGAAAAAGCGGAGCGTAATATCTCCAATATAATGGCAGGATACCACTTTATTCAAAACAAAACAAAAATAAAAACAAACTGACGCTCCAAGTAAAGAACATAAGAATGTGACGGAATAAAAATATAGTTTCACTAGAAGTGACCTGATAATGTTGTCGATGAAGAAGGGGATGCCTTGGGCATCCCCAAGCTTAGATGCTTGAGTCTTCTTAAAATATGCAGGGATGAACCACCGGGGCATCCCCAAGCTTAGACCTTTCACTCTTCTTGATCATAGTATATCATCCTCTTCTCTTGACCCTTGAAAACTTCCTTCACACAAACTTCAAGCAAACTCATTAGAGGGTTAGTGCATAACTACAAATTCACATATTCAGAGGTGACACAATCATTCTAAACACTTCTGGACATTGCGCGAAGCTTCTGAAAGTTAATGGAACAAAGAAACTCATTCAACATAGCAAAAGCGGCAATGCGAAATAAAAGGCAGAATCTGTCAAAAACAGAACAGTCCGTAAAGATGCATCTGGAAGGGGCACTTAACTTGCTCAAATGGAAAAACTCAAAACTAATGAAAGTTGCGTACATATCTGAGGATCATGCTCGTAAATTTGCAGATTTTTTAGATTTTTTTACAGAGACTTATACCAGAATTCGTGACAGACAGCAATGCTGTTTCTGCGCAGCGATCCCAAATATAGCATCAACTTTAACATAAAAACTTTACTTGGCACAAAAACATGATAAGGAGAGGTTGCTACAGTAGTAAACAACTTCCAAGACTCAACAATACAGTAAATAAAATGAAATATGGGTTATCTCCCAAGAAGTGCTTTTCTTTAACGCCTTTCAGCTAGGCGCAGAAAGTGCAAATCAAATAACATCAAGAGAAGAAGCATCAACATCATAGCTTGTTCTAATAATAGAATCAAAAGGCAACTTCATTCTCTTTCTAGGGAAGTGTTCCATACCTTTCTTGAGAGGAAATTGATATTTAATATTACCTTCTCTCATATCAATAACAGCACAACGGTTCGAAAAGGTCTTCCCAACACAATAGGACAAGATGCATTGCATTCGATATCCAAGACAACAAAGTCAACGGGGACAAGGTTATTGTTAACCGTAATACGCACATTATCAATCCTCCCCAAAGGTTTCTTTTTAACATTATCGGCAAGATTAACATCCAAATAACAATTCTTCAATGGTGGCAAGTCAAGCATATCATAAATCTTTTTAGGCATAACAGAAACACTCAAAGTCATTGAATTTCATTTTAATGATGGGCTCCCAACCATCTTCTAACTTTCTAGAAATAGAAGCTTCAAGTTTTAATTTTTCTTCCCTGGCTTTAATGAGAGCATTTGTAATATGTTTTGTAAAGGCTAAATTTATAGCACTAGCATTGGGACTTCTAGCAAGTTTTTGTAAGAACTTTATAACTTCAGTAATATGACAATCATCAAAATCTAAACCATTATGTTCTACAGCAATGGAATCATTGTCACTAATATTTTGAAAAATTTCAGCAGTTTTATCACAAGCAGTTTCAGCAGTTTCAGGCAATTTTGTACGCTTTGCACTAGGAGTAGAAACATTGCCAACACCAATTATTTTACCATTGATAGTAGGAGGTGCATCAACATGTGAAGAATCAACATTACTAGTGGTTGTAATAGTCCATACTTTAGCTACATTATTCTCTTTAGCAAGTTTTTCTTTTTCTTCTCTATCCCACCTAGCATGCAATTCAGCCAACAATCTAATATTATCATTAATTCTAACTTGGATGGCATTTGTTTTAGCAAACCTAGCATCTTCAACTTTCTCAGGCATAACTTTCAATTTTAAAAGATCAACATCAAGAGCAAGACTATCAACCTTGGAAGCAAGAATATCAATTTTACCAAGCTTTTCTTCAACGGTTTTATTGAAAGCAGTTTGTGTACTAATAAATTCTTTAAGCATCACTTCAAGACCAGAGGGTACACTCTTATTATTGTTGTAAGAATTACCATAAGAATTACCATAACCATTACTATTAGAAGGATATGGCCTAAAGTTGTTGTTACCATAATTATTCCTATAAGCATTGTTGTTGAAATTATTATTTTTAATGAAATTCACATCAACATTTTCTTCTTGAGCAACCAATGAAGCTAAAGGAACATTATTAGGATCAATATGAGATCTACCATTTGCAAGCATAGACATAATAGCATCAATCTTATCACCCAAAGAAGAGGTTTCTTCAACAGAATTTACCTTCTTACCTTGAGGAGTTCTTTCAGTGTGCCATTCAGAGTAATTGATCATCATATCATCAAGTAATTTAGTTTCGGCGCCCAGGGTGATGGATATAAAAGTACCTCCAGCAGCTGAATCCAATAAGTTCCTTGAGGAAAAATTCAATCCTGCATAAAAGGTTTGGATGATCATCCAAGTAGTCAGTCCATGGGTTGGGCAATTCTTCACCAAAGATTTCATTCTCTCCCATGCTTGAGCAACATGTTCATTATCAAATTGTTTAAAATTCATTATGCTACTTCTCAAAGATATAATATTAGCAGGAGGATAATATTTACTAATAAAAGCATCTTTACATTTAGTCCATGAATCAATACTATTTTTAGGCAAAGAAAGCAACCAATCTTTAGCTCTTCCTCTTAATGAGAAAGGAAACAATTTCAGTTTTATAATATCACCATGTATATCCTTATACTTTTGCATTTCACAAAGTTCAACAAAATTATTAAGATGGGCAGCAGCATCATCAGTACTAACACCAGAAAATTGCTCTCTCATAAAAGATTCAGCAGGTTTAATTTCATAGAATTCTGCTGTAGTAGCAGGTGGAGCAATAGGAGTACATATAAAATCATTATTATTTGTGCTAGTGAAGTCACACAACTTAGTATTTTCAGGAGTACCCATTATAACTGTAATAAAGTAAACTAGGCAAATAAAGTAAAGACAAGTAATTAATTTTTTTGTGTTTTTGATATAGAGAACAAGACAGTAAATAAAGTAAAGCTAGCAACTAATTTTTTGTGTGTTTTGTTTAAGTGCAGCAAACAAAGTAGCAAATAAAATAAAGCAAGACAAAAACAAAGTAAAGAGATTGGAAGTGGAGACTCCCCTTGCAGCGTGTCTTGATCTCCCCGGCAACGGCGCCAGAAAAAGTGCTTGATGCGCGTAGACGTACACGTCCGTTGGGAACCGCAAGAGGAAGTTATGATGCGCACAACAACAAGTTTCCCTCGGTATGAAACCAAGGTTATCGAACCAGTAGGAGCCAAGAAGCACGTGAAGGTTGTTGGTGGAGGAGTGTAGTGCGGCGCAACACCAGTGAACACTACAAGAAAAGTTCTGATAGACAACGTCTCAAAATCGTCCGCTAAGGGGTATTTTTCGTCGCCTATGGGCCTAACCCGACGATATGGGTTCTGTTGTAGAAACTGCGTCGGACAAAGTCCTACGACGATTTTTCGGTCGTCGCTTGGCGCTCTTCCGCCACGGAAAATCGGACCGTTGCCCAAGTGTTTCCGAGAGCCCGTTGACTGCGACGTCATGCAACCGACACGTGGCGACGCGTTAACGGCGCATTAACGGCGTTAACCTAAACCCGTGGTAGATGGTAGGCCCACACAAGGCCTCCACGTCTTAAGCGGGCGGGCCAGTGACATAGTTTGACCGGTCAACTATATAGTGGGCTGGTCCATTAGTTACGTGGGCCGGCCTAACCTCTAAGGTTGACTGGTCAAAACTTAAATGGGCCGCCCATTTAACATGTGGGGTCCACCTTACAAGGGCCGGCCCAAGAAGCAAGTGGGTCGGGCCAAAATACAGTGGGTCCCACTTTCCTGTTAAAGGGCGGCCCATTTAGTGTGTGGGGTCCACCATATAGCAAGTGGGCGGGCCAAAACACAGGTGGGTCCCACTTTCCAGTTAAAGGGTCGGCCCATTTAGTATGTGGGGTCCACCATATAGCAAGTGGGCGGCCCAACAAGATAGTGGGCCGGGCCAAAAACACAGTGGGTCCCACTTTCCTATTAAAGGGCCGGCCCATTTGATGTGTGGGGTCCACCATATAGAATTGGGTCGCCGGCAAAAAGTGGACCGGGCCAAAAACACGGGTGGGTCCCACTTTCCGGTTAAAAGGCCGGCCCATTTAGTATGTGGGGTCCACCATATAGCAAGTGGGCCGGCCCAACAAGATAGTGGGCCGGGCCAAAAACATAGGTGGGTCCCACCTTCCTGTTAAAGGCCCATTTACCATGTGGGACCACCATATAGCAAATGGGCTGGCCCAACAAGATAGGCGGCCCAATAAGCATGTGGAGCCCACTATCGTGTAAGCCTACTAAAGAAGTGGGCCGGCCCAAAATGAAAGTGGGTCCCACACTACGTAAGTGGGCCGGCCCAATCGTTGTAGGCCCTACTTGTTTGACTAGTCAACTTGCATTAAATTTCATGAGCCTAAAATCAGATATCAATGATACACACAATTACATACACAAATAAAACAAGTAGGAAAATTACAAGACAATTAATGTGCCCAAATAAAAAAATTACATAGAATCATTGAGGACTTCTATTAGCATCATCAATAACACGTTGACATTTGGCAATCGCCTTGATTGAATCTTGTGTACTCTTTGTCAACATATCAGCTACAGATCTTAAAGCAGCAATACCATGTCTTTTATAAAGTACAACCTTGAGATATTTACTGTTTGATGAAAGAAATGGTCTAGGTTGACGGCTATGAGAAGATGCAAGATCAGAACTTTTTGTGGGCCTCACTTCTAATGAAGATTGCTTCATCACAATTGCATTCTGATAATAATGCAAAAAGAGTTAAACGATGAACTATGCAAACATTTATTATGCAATGTAGATATAAGATAATAACAAGTTGCATAAATGAGACAATGTATGGAACTTGTACTAAGCACAAACTTACATCATAATGTTGCACAGGTCGCTACAGATCCTTTTTTGGCGACTATCTTCTAATGATGACTGCTTCATTAAAACTGCATTCTGGTAACATTGCAAACATAGTTACAACAATTAACTATTCAAACATGTATTACGCAATGTAGAGATCAGATAACAGCATGTAGCAGAAATAAGCACAAGATAAGATAAGATGCATGTATTAAGCACATACTGGCTCGCTGCAGGTCCTTCTCTTGCGTGCACTAGTCGTGGTCAACATGCCTGTCATTTTAGGTTCAGCCATCAAGTGAAATGCTAATCCTCCTGCTCCATTGTCCTTAATCTGTGTTTAGATATCACATTTAAGACCAAGTAAGCTGGTTTCAAATAACAAAAAACTTGAGCTGCCAAATGAATAAGCCAATATTTACCAGATATCAGATTAAAACCAACTAGATGTTGCTTTGCATGAGATACGAATTTCAGACATTCAGATTTAGAGTAGGGTAATGCCAAGGTTTTCCACATAAAGTAAACGGCATTAAGAATGACCAAATGTCGGGTTCAAATCACCTTCGCAGTTTCTCCAAGACAAGCATATCAAATAGGCAGAAACATAGTAAAGCATGAATGGCATTGCTATGGCAGGGTTCCAAGTGTTAATCTCTTGCATAAGGAACAATGCATATAGGTTATAGATAATAACGGAAGTAAACTGCCAAAATTACCAACCAAGAACTCAGATTCCAACCTTCCCTAGCGTCCCCGCTGTTAATGTTGGATGTTCTAATAAGTGGTTCGCATGATCAATCCCTAGGAAAAATAACATTGACAAGTCAGTCTACGATAATACAAAGACCAGACATGCACGCAGCAATAACTATATAAGCTAAAGACGAGGTATAAGAGCAAGCAGATTGGAAATGCACATAGCATGATTATAAAAGCAGTGTGAGAATAGCAGACACGAGAAAACAGCTAGCGGCTAGCGGTGAGCTAATGACGTGGTATAAGAACAAGCAGATTGGAAATGCCCATAGCATGACTATAAAAGTGCGACAATAGCATGCAGTACAAAAACAGTTGGCAGCAAATGAATGGGTATAAGGCTATAAATATGTGGATGCACACAGTGTCAGTAGAATGAACATGATGGTAGCGACCGGATAATGCTTTTGTACTGTACAATATTTAAACAAACATCATGCGAAGCAACACATCAAGGAAAGTTAACGGCATATGAGATCTGCAAATAACTACACAAAACATGGCTAAAGAAACACCGCGATCTAACGGGCCAACGTACTAACCAAGCTGCGGCGGGGTGGACGGGGCGGCAACTTGCATTCCAGCGGCGGGCGCGGGAGACGATGAATCGACCTGTTTCAGTAGAAGCGGGCGTTAGTGAAGCAGATCTGGTTGGCGGCAAGGGATTCGGTGAAGTTGATACAGCCGCTGCGGCGAGGTAGTCGGTGGCGAGGTCGGCGGTGAAGCAGATCCGTCGGTGGCGAGGTCGGCGGTGAAGCACATCCGTCGGTGGCGAGGTCGGCGGTGAAGCAGATCCGTCGGTGACGAGGGCGGCGGGGGAGCGGATCGGTGGGTGGACAGCCAACACGATCAAGGCTACGCTGTGGAGGAGTATGCCGGCGGCGAAGCAGATCTGTAGAGAGTCAGAGCTTTGGCGTGTGAGAGTATTTTTGAGCTAATGGGGCGAATGGTTGGTGGGTGGGTGTGGGCCTGTGGGGAGGGTTCGGGATCTAGGCAAGATATTTCATTGTTACCGAATGAGCCCTCCATGGTCGGTGGGTTGTAGCTTCCGGACCAGGGTTAAAAGGGTAAAACTGGTCACGGGATTTTCGAATGGATGCGGCGGGATGATTTGGCGCGGGCCGAAATTTTCAGTTTCAAGCTACGAGCAGAACGACAAAAATAATGTTCTTCCCAGGGAGCTCTCATTTCTTCCTCTTCTCTTTCTCTCTCGAGTCTCTCCCACTCCCTGGCTCCTCTCCCCCTTCTCTCCGGCGGCCTCGCCGGCCGGAGATGAGGCCGACTTCTCTCTGTATATTGTACACCCTCCGAACTAAATTAATTGATTCAACTTTCCTTAGACGTGTATGTATCTAGAGTAAAAACATGTGTGGATACATCCATATTTAGATAAGCAAAGTTGAGTCAGCTAATTTGGATCCGAGGGAGTTAGTGTTGTTGTAAGCTTAGATCCAGTGTTTCCCATGAGCAGAATGGCACAATGGAGTCGGGGATCTCGTCATCGGCTTCAGATCTGGCCTATGGTGAATCTGGCGGATCTTGCCGGCCAAACCCCGATCTGGTGCCATCAATGTGATGGCGCTAACGGTGAGGCTTGCTTTGGTCAGTGCTTCGGATCTGGCCAATGGGGAAGTCAAGCTGCTAAAGTTCACAAGCTCGGGGCATACGACGGCGTCATCCGTCTTGCCCGTGCACATCTTGGCCTTTCAGCGGCCCTTCTCAGAGCCAATATGCCGTTGCTGAGGCCCTTCTTCTCCTTCGTCCTGGCGACTACCAGCGACACCGTCCCAAGTGGTGCGTCCCCGGCGACGGAGTTGCTGGAAAGGATGCGGAGCAGAGATCTGATGTGCGGTCCAGAAGGACTCGATTGATTTTCTTCTATATGTTTTGGGGTCCTTTTTGTAAAGTTGCAGGTTCTATTAGTTATTGTCTAGTACTTTTGGTCCTCTATGTAATTTTTTGGACTAGTTTCCATTGGCACTGATAAACTTGAATTTTGACAAGTTCACGAGGGAAAAAAATTCCTTTGCACATATGGCCTATCATGTATAAACATTCTTGAGATTTAAACTATATGTAATGTGCCATGCATTAACCCTAAACCATATATATGTAACTAACCCTAGCTGATCAAACCCTACTTAATTAAAACAAATAACCCTAAACTATACGCATGCACTTTATGCGCAAAGGCGCGGGTGCCTCTAATAATGTGTGTCGCACTCGATCGATGATCCCTAAACATTATACAACCCTGAAACCCTAATCCCTAAACCCTAAACACCCTAAACACTAAACCCTATACCCTAAACCCTAACCCTAACCCTAAACCCTAATTAAACCCTATATATAGGCCAACGACACTTAATTGTGCATCAAGCAGGCCAGGGGTGCCTCGCGGTCCTCTAATTAAATTAAATGTGCCATGCATTAACCCTAAATCATATATATGTAACTAACCATAGCTAATCAACCCTACTTAATGAAAACACATAACCCTAAACTATACTAGCTATAACCCGATCTAATAAAAACATGCTCTATATATAGCAGCTAGCTAGCAAACCGTAGATTAACACCAATTAATATATACATGGCCTATATCGATCATGTTGTATAACATATCCCTGAGATTCATTAATTAATTATATAATTATCGTGATAAATTAATTAACTTTAATTTTGACAAGTTCTCTCGAATGAAAACACATTTGATTAAGTTGCCTCATAATATATATATAATTAGTGTGCATGCATGGCCTACCATGCATTCGTGCATATATTTTAATGTATATTTGAACATATTCTTGGGGATTTCAATCTCTCTCTCTCGATCATCTATATATCGTTGGTGGCCAAAAAACACACATATATATGCATGCAATTTATGCGTAAAGGCGCGGGTGCCTCTAATAATGTGTGTGCGCACTCGATCGATGATCCCTAAACCTTAAACAACCCTAAAACCTTAAATCCCTAATCGCTAATCCCTAAACCTAAACACCCTAAACACTAAACCCTAAACCCTAGACCCTAAACCCTAACCCTAACCCTAACCCTAAACCCTAGCTAACCCTAAACCCTAATTAAACCCTATGTATAGGCCAACGACACTTAATTGTGCATCGAGCAGGCCAGGGGTGCCTCGCGGTCCTCTAATTAAATTAAATGTGCCATGCATTAACCCTAAACCATATATATGTAACTAACCCTAGCTAATCAACCCTACTTAATTAAAACACATAACCCTAAACTATACTAGCTAGCTATAACCCGATCTAATAAAAACATGCTCTATATATAGAGCTAGCTAGCAAACCGTAGATTAACACCAATTAAAATATACATGGCCTATATCGATCATGTTGTATAACATATCCCTGAGATTCATTAATTAATTATATCATTATCGTGATAAATTAATTAACTTGAATTTTGACAAGTTCTCTCGAATGAAAACACATTTGATTAAGTTGCCTCATAATATATATATAATTAGTGTGCATGCATGGCCTACAATGCATTCGTGCATATATTTTAATGTATATTTGAACATATTCTTGGGGATTTCAATCTCTCTCGATCATCTATATATCGTTGGTGGCCCAAAAAACACACATATATACGCATCCACTTTATACGTAAAGGCGCGGGTGCCTCTAATAATGTGTGTGCGCACTCGATCGATGATCCCTAAACCTTAAACAACCCTAAAACCTAAATCCCTAATCCCTAATCCCTAAACCCTAAACACACCCTAAACACTAAACCCTAAACCCTAGACCCTAAACCCTAACCCTAACCCTAACCCTCTACCCTAGATAATCCTAAACCCTAATTAAACCCTATGTATAGGCCAACGAGACTTAATTGTGCATCGAGCAGCCCAGGGGTGCCTCGCGGTCCTCAAATTAAATCAAATGCGCCATGCATTAACCCTAAACCATATATATGTAACTAACCCTAGCTAATCAACCCTACTTAATTAAAACACATAACCCTAAACTATACTAGATATAACCCGATCTAATAAAAACATGCTATATATATATATATATATATATATATATATATATATAGGTCTGCTATTCTCGAACCGGTTCGAGAATAACTATTCTCGAACCCTTTCTGAACTTCCGGGTGTTTTCCTAGTGAACTTCTCGACGGAATACCAGAATTGCATGTTCGTGCGGACAGTATTTTCATGATGATTTTCAAACCGCTTATCAGATTGATGTGTATAATATACCGTTGGATTCGCACGGAAATTTCGCAACTTTTTCGTGTTCATTGTTTCCCAAATTCTACATTGATTAAAACTAATTTGAAATATACAAAACAACGTTTTCGCGGATTTCTCTATTTTTGTACAGTTTTGGGGTTCCAGTTTTCAAACCGTTTATCGGAATGATGCGTATGATATGCCGTTGGAAAGGTGCTGACTAGGCGCACCTTTTTCATGAAGAACACTTTTCTAAATTCTTTATAGTTTAAGAGCAGATTTGAAAATACGTGATTACGTTTTTCGAACTTCTCGGTTTTTCGATCTGTTTTTGGGGCTTATTTCCGAACCACTTATCGGAATGTTCCAAATGATATTGCGTTGAAAAGATATTGATTAGGCGAATCTTTTTCATGTTGAATGTTTTTCCAAATTCTAAATGGTTTTAGTTTAATTTCAGAAATACATAAAAGTGAAGATAACGCCGACACAAGAACATTTCGAAATTGGCTCATCTAGATTGATTAGGTGTGGCATTGCGGTATGTTGGAGTATTAGTAGAGTTATATTAGTGCTAATTGTACGTTGAGTTGATCGATTTGCGCAATCGGTGGTTGTACGGACGATTTCTATGCGTATGATTTCCGTCCAGAAAAACAGTGTATGAGGTGCTCGAATATAGAAGTGAACTTCCTTATATCTGTTAGTGAACTTCCGATCGCGGTATAAAAGTTTCAGGCATGTAATAAAATTATAGCGAACTTCTGTGGATGTGAACTTCTTCTCCCCTGAATCTGAACTTCCCGACGGACTTCAATATTGTACAGGGCGAACTTCCAAAACTTTGGTCTAGTTTGAAGTGAACTTTTGAAAATATAGCGAACTTCCGTCGCATCTGCACTTTTCTGGATACAGATCTGAACTTCCCCTTATCTGCATCTGAACTTCCAGACAGACCTCAACATTTGTAAGGAGTGAACTTCCATTTTTAAATATGAACTTCTATACGGAGAGTGAAATTTCATACGGAGGTAAGTGAACTTCCCCTTCTATCCACGTGAACTTCTCAGAGGAACACCATAATTTCATGTTTCGGCGGACATTGTTTTGAGGTTGATTTACGAACCACTTATCGAAATGATGCATATGATATACCGTTGGAAAGATATAGAAATCCCACAACTTTTTCGTCATCAATGTTTTTCCAAATTTTGTACTATTTAAAAGTAATTTTAAATATACAAAACCATATTTTCGCGGATTTCTGCATTTCCATGCAGTTCTTTCAGTCTAACTTTTAAATTGTTTGTCCGATTGATGCATATGATATGCCGTTAGAAAGGTATGCAAATTGCGCAAAATTTTTATGTTCAATGGTTTTCCAAATTATGTATGGTCTAAGAGCAGATTTAAAACTACGTGAATCTGTTTTCCGAACTTCTTAATTTTTTGCACTGTTGTTTCTAGATTTAAGCGAACTGTTGTTTTTTCGCGAGTGAACTTCAAATTTCTTATTCCAACTTTTCTTATATGTTTTTTGAGTGAGAGATCTTTCAATTGCTTTATTCAGCAAATTCAAATGATTTGTCGAGTGGAAATAAACAAAATCAATATTCACGACACAAAAAATATTAACTAGTTTTCCTCGTGGATGAATTGAACTCTTTTGCCAAGAATAAATGAACTACCGCCGTTCGATGTAAAGTTAACTTCTCATACAAACAAAGTGCATTTTAGAACTTCCTTTTAACTGATACTATGCGTCCAATAAGACTGAACTGTCAAGATAAAAAAAAAGTGAACTTTGCCAAGAATAAAAGGTGAGTGGAATTGAACTATTCGGTTAATTGAAGATGACTTCTCAACTTGCACGGTGCAATTTTTGATCTTTTTTATTGTGCGCTTTTAACTAAAATTGCTAGCACATATGGCACTAACTTCCTTAAAACAAAATTGAACTTTCAGCATAAATAAAAATGAACTTCTTTTTTTCTATTACGCATCAACAAAAGTATATGTTATTCATTTCCCCAAATTTTTACAAGTAATCAGAGCTAAAGGCAAAAGTGAACTGTCAGAGTAGCACTTCACGGAGGAAAAATGCTACATAACCTCTCAACGGCATTTGAGTCACGGTGACACAGTAGCACTTCAGCAAGTTGTTGTTTTAATACCCGGCCGCGCGAACAGGACTTAGGGTATGTGCTGCTGGATTTCCTGTCCGCGCACAACGAACTTCCAGTGAACTCTTTTGATGCTCTACGTCCAGTTCAAGCTGCAACTGCACAAGGGAGCAGAAAATGAGATCAAATATCAGAAGTGTCACTTATGAACTATCACAATGTAAATATGCTTGACTAAAACAGGCTAAAATGAACTTCAGAAATCATGTCTAATACTTTATTTTGCATATTCTAATATATAATATATTTTTGTGCGTTGCACAAAAATCATTTTTTGGCTGCAACAGTACAAACGCAGTTGGTAAAGACGCCAAAAAAAAGTAGCCAAGCTGGAATCAGCGACCTACAAGTTCAGAGCTACTCCTGTGAGAGCATCTGCTTCATTCAAAGAAATTGCATCACTAATTAGATAGCTACGGTAGCAGCAGCTCCACCTGCCGCTGGATTGAAGTCCAGAAGTTGATGTCCCCTGCTTGCTGCCTTTCTTGTCTCCAAACCGAGGAGCTCCAGTCAAGCCATGAAACCTTCTATCAGGCCAGTGACAATGCTAGATTCTGCACATTAGTATTTACAGAAATAAATTTCATGAATATCCATCCATCCAGTAGTATTTTAGGCAAGTAAAAAATATTCGTCACACTCATTGCTATCTTTACTTCATGGTTACTACACATTTTCTATCGTCTGAGTTCAGGTTGAGACAGATCAACTACCTGCGTGTTGTGCTGACATAGAGCAATACGACGGAGAGGTAGGTCCTCCTCTGACCGCTGTTGTATCTTCGGGGACTGATGCTTCGCGCCCGGAGGTTTCAACCGCATGTGTGCTTTAAACTGTAATTGTTAGACAGACTAAAGAACTGTCAAAATATAGAAAGTGAACTAGACCCTAATAATAATGTGAATAACTGGATCAGGTTCAGAACGGCACTCGGGGAGGTTCAGAGCAGAAGACCGGCAATGATGGACTCCCAGCGGCAGTGCTTGTGAACTCCCAGCGGCAGTGCTTGTAAACTATCGCGGTGGCTCATTTCTTTGCACATTGTCGAGCATACTGCGAGTTCTCACCAATAACTGTCATATATAAAGTACAACAAACTGAATGACAACAACAGTGTACTATTTTTTATTACCACTACGCATCAGAAGTGGTAAAAGGAAAGAAATTTCATTAGAAAACACCAATAACATGCATGCCACAGGATATACTACAGCGCTGCTCAGTTAGAATGGTCTACCATAGGATATGATATGAAAAATACAATAGTGTACACATGACACTTTCTGTGATAAAAAGGAACTTCACAATGTGTACTTGGGTGAACTTCTGTTTTATTTATTTTACTTCAAAGAACCATTTTGACGATGCATAATGTGGTCTTCCACCTGGTACAAAGTAGACTTCCTTCATGTTTCGAAGTGAACTACCAAAATTAACTAAATTCTCAATAGGTTAATTTTGATTATTATGTTCCACACCCCAAAAAATTAGGCGGAGTGAACTTCTTGCGAAAATTTCATGGAAAAAATAAGTGAACGTCCATCATATGTGATTCAAACTTCTGGACAATTAAGAGTAAACTTCACATGGAAGTTTAGGACAATTCTGGGCATTACAAGGTGACCTATGGAGACATTCCAAGTGAACTACAGGTACGTCATTTTCTTGTCAGCCTTTTCACATAGGGAATATCTTTTTAATTTTTTTTAATGTAGTGAACTGTTTTTAGACTGAGCAGTGAACTTCTCTTGGCAGTGAAGTAACAGACTTTAGAGGCAGCGTACCTGTGACAAATGGCAACCAATTGAACCGCACAATTGCTTACAGTGAACTGCACCAATGTCGCTGTATCGAGCGAACTGTTCCCACTGAAGACAACATTAGTTCCTGCATTATAAAAACTATTGCATCATCATAAGATAAAACTATTGCATATACAAGAATCATACATCCCGGAGGCACAAACATCACAAATATTCTAGCACGAATATATAAAATGAAAATAGCAGTAGATGTGAACTTCACAAATTAAGAGAAGTGAGCTTCACAGATTAAAACTGCGAGGAGCAGACCAACCTTGGCATGAAGCCTGGCAGGTCATAAAACTGCCGTGGCTTTGCGAAGGGAACTGCGAATTTTCTTATTTGAACGAGTGCACTTCCTAAGTCAATTAAGTAAACTGCCAGGGAGCAATCAAGCTAGGATAGGCATCACAGGCAAATGTTTCCGTAGTGCGAATTTTGTTGGCCTCAAATAGGCATCACAGACATATTCTAGGCTTCTAGCTTGTCTATTCTAGCTACAAAAATGTTTGCCTATCCATTAGTTCTAGATTACCAACTGACGGGAAGACAAGCTAGAATATGCATCAAATAGATAATTCAACAGCACAGGCATATGTTTCTGCTTCACGCCAGTTGGAGGCGTCTGCACCTCTCTCTCTCTCTATGTCTCTCTGATATAGCATAAGCTCATCAAGTAGTGTTCCTTACCTTGAGCTTGCCGACGAGACGAACTTCACACATATATGAAGTGAACATCTGGCCATGTGGACCTGTACAACAGTAAAACAATAATTTTGTGAGTTGCAGTTTGTCTGAGTATGTTATCTCTGTAACTTTTACATATAAAAACTGTGAACTTTCAAGTGCATATGAATTGAACCTGCGACAAAAGAAAACGAATTGCCCAAATTTACGAATAAAAATATTTCCACTGTTATCTCTGTTTCATTGGCCAAGATCAATTGATCGGTCTACATTTTTGCTAGTTGAAACAGATTGACAGCACTTAACCGTCGTGTGAGTGTAATTTAGTTTTTAGGGATGAAATTAACTCGGAATGAACTTTGCCGACAATAGACTAGAACTTTGATTAAAAATTTAATGTCAAGATGGAAATAAATAACAAGTGCACTGTCTAAACCGAATGAATGAACTTCCTAAAACTAACAGGTGCACCGAGGGCATTTTCTGCTATCTTTTTTAACAGGAAAGTGAACTCCATATTTGGCCTAATTGAGCTTCTCACAATTAACAGCAGCGATCCCCAAGGATGATGTAGTGAACTTCATGGTAGAAAAATGTGAACTTTTCTTCCTCATGAATAAATTTCTACTTTTTGCAAATCAAAAATGGTGAAATCCTACGACTGATGAAGCGAACTCCACCGGCAAACAAAATGAACTTGACATGTGCATGTTTTTCACCCTCACTTGTTTGTGTGTTTTTAGTGAGCTACTGAACTCCATGTCTATTAGTAAATAGATGTACACTAGTAGTCTAGTACTAGCTCAACTAGATGATCTAGTACTCCAGCATGTTGAGCCAAAAAAAATATGTAGTGCCTAAACACCTCAGGCCATACGACTTAAACTTATCCCTTAAATAAATAAAAATGAACTTCACAGCGAACACCTCTTTTGTTTCTCTTTTGAACTGAAAGAGACATTATGAAACAGCCACCCGGAAAATAATACGGGAATTTGCCAATGGTGAACTACTACTTTTTTGGGTACCAGCCCGAAGGCATCAATCTCTATTTCTATGTGTCAAATAGATACAAAGGAAGCATCAAAGAACATAGAAACTCTAGAGAAAAACTAGTAAACAACATCAATGCATTGGCTAATTAATCAACGGATCAAGCTGCTGCTTTTGCTACTGCTCAGCTCACCGCTGCAATTGCACGAATGCAAACAAATCAGGAAGTAGGGGCTCACCAGGAGAACTAAAACAACACGTCAGTACAGACCACGCGAGTGTGCATTGGAGGCGAAACAGCCGGCAGTTTGGCCTGAATCCACAGCCCTTCCGGCCTGACTGTCCAACCGAGTTAAGACTGCAACAACAGGTGAGCGAGGCAGGAATTGAAGGGGAGGGCAGAGGCCACCAGTGAGTCCCGTGGGAGGTTGGGGAAGGCCCGCGCAGGGCTGGGTACCAAATTGGATGCAGGGGAGTTCACGGCGGGCGCACGCGAAAGCCCAGGCCCCGCACCCACGAGAATCCACGCCGGGAAGGAGGGGAGGCTGTCGTGCAGGAGGCCGGTGGTCGGTGAGGCGGGCGTGGAGGAGGTCCACATCGCCGGCGACCGTGGGGCGGGGCGACGCGGATGAGATCTCCGGTCAGCGAACGCCGGGTAACACAGGGGCGGCGCGACGCGGATGAGATCTCCGGTCAGCGAACGCCGCAGAACATAGGGGCGGCGCCGGCCACCGGCTGGAGCACGCAGCGGAGGAAGGCATGGAGGCGCCGTCGGGGAAGAAGGTGCTGCGGGAATAGGGCCAGGTGCGCCGTGCCCCGTCGGTGGGAAGAAGGTGGGCGGCGGCGCGGGGGCGGCGGCAGCGGCGGGAGGTGGGGGCGGGCGGCGGGTGGGGCGGCGCCGCGGGCTGGAGGTGGGTAGCGGCGCGACGGTCGTAGGTGGCGGGCGCTCGATCTGTTCGTGGTCGTGGTGGGGCGGGCAGCACGATGGAAGTTCGTTTACGGGTCGGGTGGGTTTTTTCCTTTATTGGTCCGGGTTGGTTTCAGGGGGTTCGAGAATAGCTATTCTAGAACCCCTCTTAAGGGGGGTTCGAGAATAGTTGAGCTCTATATATATATATATATATATATTATATATAGCAGCTAGCTAGCAAACCGTAGATTAACACCAATTAAAATATACATGGCCTATATCGATCATGTTGTATAACATATCCCTGAGATTCATTAATTAATTATATAATTATCGTGATAAATTAATTAACTTGAATTTTGACAAGTTCTCTCGAATGAAAACACATTTGATTAAGTTGCCTCATAATATATATAATTAGTGTGCATGCATGGCCTACAATGCATTCGTGCATATATTTTAATGTATATTTGAACATATTCTTGGGGATTTCAATCTCTCTCTCGATCATCTATATATCGTTGGTGGCCCAAAAAAACACATATATACGCATGCACTTTATGCGTAAAGGCGCGGGTGCCTCTAATAATGTGTGTGCGCACTCGATCGATGATCCATAATCCTTAAACAACCCATAAAACCTTAAATCCCAAATCCCTAATCCCTAAACCCTAAACACCCTAAACACTAAACCCTAAACCCTAGACCCTAAACCATAACCCTAACCCTAACCCTAACCCTAACCCTAACCCTAACCCTAAACCCTAGCTAACCCTAAACCCTAATTAAACACTATGTATAGGCCAACGACACTTAATTGTGCATCGAGCAGGCCAGGGGGTCCTCTAATTAAATTAAATGTGCCATGCATTAACCCTAAACCATATATATGTAACTAACCCTAGCTAATCAACCCTACTTAATTAAAACACATAACCCTAAACTATACTAGCTAGTTATAACCCGATCTAATAAAAACATGCTCTATATATAGCAGCTAGCTAGCAAACCGTAGATTAACACCAATTAAAATATACATGGCCTATATCGATCATGTTGTATAACATATCCCTGAGATTTATTAATTAATTATATAATTATCGTGATAAATTAATTAACTTGAATTTTGACAAGTTCTCTCGAATGAAAACACATTTTGATTAAGTTGCCTCATAATATATATATATATATAATTAGTGTGCATGCATGGCCTACCATGCATTTGTGCATATATTTTAATGTATATTTGAACATATTCTTGGGGATTTCAATCTCTCTCTCTCGATCATCTATATATATCGTTGGTGGCAAAAAACACACATATATACGCATGCACTTTATGCGTAAAGGCGCGGGTGCCTCTAATAATGTGTGTGCGCACTCGATCGATGATGATCCCTAAACCTTAAACAACCCTAAAACCCTAAATTAATTATCGATCTCCCTGTGATTCATTAACTAATTATATATATAATTATCGATGATAAATTAATTAACTTGAATTTTGACAAGTTCTCTCGTAAGAAAACACATTTGATCAAGTTGCCTCATAATATATATATATATATATAATTAGTGTGCATGCATGGCCTACCATGCATTCGTGCATATATTTTAATATATATTTGAACATATACTAGGGGATTTCAATCTCTCTCTCTCGATCATCTATATATCGTTGTTGGTGGCAAAAAAACACACATATATACGCATGCACTTTATGCGCAAAGGCGCGGGGTGCCTCTAATAATGTGTGTGCGCACTCGATCGATGATCCCTAAACCTTAAACAACCCTAAACCTCCCCTAAACCCTAAACACCCTAAACACTAAACCCTAGACCCTAAACACCCTAAACACTAAACCCTAAACCCTAGACCCTAAACACTAAACACTAAACCCTAAACACCCTAAACACTAATTAAACCCTAAACCCTAGACCCTAAATACCCTAAACCCTAGACCCTAAACACCCTAAACACTAAACCCTAGACCCTAAACACTGAACCCTAAACGTACCCTAGACCCTAGCTAAACACCCTAAACACTAAACCCTAAACCCTAAACCCTAGCTAACCCTAAACCCTAATTAAACCCTATATATAGGCCAACGACACTTAATTGTGCATCAAGCAGGCCAGGGGTGCTCGGTCCTCTAGTTAAATTAAATGTGCCATGCATTAACCCAAAACCATATATATATATAACTAACCCCTAGCTAATCAAACCCTAGTTAATTAAAACACATAACCCTAAACTATACTAGCTAGCTATAACCCGATCTAATAAAAACATGCTCTCTATAGCAGCTAGCTAGCAAATTAAACAGTAGATTAACCCCAATTAATATATACATGGCCTATATCGATCATATGTTGTATAACATCTCCCTGAGATTCATTAATTAATTATATAATTATCGATGATAAATTAATTAACTTGAATTTTGACAAGTTCTCTCGAATGAAAACACATTTGATTAAGTTTCCTCATAATATATATATAATTAGTGTGCATGCATGGCCTACCATGCATGCATTCGCGTATATTTTAATATATATTTGAACATATTCTTGGGATTTCAATCTCTCTCTCTCTCTCGATCTCTGGATCATCTATATATCGTTGGTGGCCAAAACACACATATGCATACACTTTAATACAAAGACCAGACATGCAAGCAATAACTATATAAGCTAAAGACGAGGTATAAGAGCAAGCAGATTGGAAATGCACATAGCATGATTATAAAAGCAGTGTGAGAATAGCAGACACGAGAAAACAGCTAGCGGCTAGCGGTGAGCTAATGACGTGGTATAAGAACAAACAGATTGGAAATGCCCATAGCATGACTATAAAAGCAGTGCGACAATAGCATGCAGTACAAAAACAGTTGGCAGCAAATGAATGGGTATAAGGCTATAAATATGTGGATGCACACAGGTGTCAGTAGAATGAACAGGATGGTAGCGACCGGATAATGCTTTTGTACTGTACAATATTTAAACAAACTTCATGCGAAGCAACACATCAAGAAAGTTAACGGCATATGAGATCTGCAAATAACTACACAAAACATGGCTAAAGAAACACCGCGATCTAACGGGCCAGCGTACTAACCAAGCTGCGGCGGGGTGGACGGGGGCGGCAACTTGCATTCCAGCGGCGGCGAACGCGGGAGACGATGAATCGACCCTGTTTCAGTAGAAGCGGGCGTTAGTGAAGCAGATCTGGTTGGCTGAAGGGATTCGGTGAAGTTGATACAGCCGCTGCGCGAGGTAGTCGGTGGCGAGGTCGGCGGTGAAGCAGATCCGTCGGTGGCGAGGTCGGCGGTGAAGCACATCCGTCGGTGGCGAGGTCGGCGGTGAAGCAGATCCGTCGGTGACGAGGGCGGCGGGGGAGCGGATCAGGTGGGTGGACAGCCAACACGATCAAGGCTACGCTGTGGAGGAGTATGCCGGCGGCGAAGCAGATCTAGTACTGTAGAGAGTCAGAGCTTTGGCGTGTGAGAGTATTTTTGAGCTAATGGGGCGAATGGTTGGTGGGTGGGTGTGGGCCTGTGGGGAGGGTTCGGGATCTAGGCAAGATATTTCATTGTTACCGAATGAGCCCTCCATGGTCGGTGGGTTGTAGCTTCCGGACCAGGGTTAAAAGGGTAAAACTGGTCACGGGATTTTCGAATGGATGCGGCGGGATGATTTGGCGCGCGGCCGAAATTTTCAGTTTCAAGCTACGAGCAGAACGACAAAAATAATGTTCTTCCCCAGGGAGCTCTCATTTCTTCATGTTCTCTTTCTCTCTCGAGTCTCTCCCACTCCCCCGGCTCCTCTCCCCCTTCTCTCCGGCGGCCTCGCCGGCCGGAGACGAGGCCGACTTCTCTCTGTATATTGTACACCCTCCGAACTAAATTAATTGATTCAACTTTCCTTAGACGTGTATGTATCTAGAGTAAAAACATGTGTGGATACATCCATATTTAGATAAGCAAAGTTGAGTCAGCTAATTTGGATCCGAGGGAGTTAGTGTTGTTGTAAGCTTAGATCCAGTGTTTCCCATGAGCAGAATGGCGCAATGGAGTCGGGGATCTCGTCATCGGCTTCAGATCTGGCCTATGGTGAATCTGGCGGATCTTGCCGGCCAAACCCCGATCTGGTGCCATCAATGTGATGGCGCTAACGGTGAGGCTTGCTTTGGTCAGTGCTTCAGATCTGGCCAATGGGGAAGTCAAGCTGCTAAAGTTCACAAGCTCGGGGCATACGACGGCGTCATCCGTCTTGCCCGTGCACATCTTGGCCTTTCAGCGGCCCTTCTCAGAGCCAATATGCCGTTGCTGAGGCCCTTCTTCTCCTTCGTCCTGGCGACTACCGGCGACACCGTCCCAAGTGGTGCGTCCCCGGCGACGGAGTTGCTGGAAAGGATGCGGAGCAGAGATCTGATGTGCGGTCCAGAAGGACTCGATTGATTTTCTTCTATATGTTTTGGGGTCCTTTTTGTAAAGTTGCAGGTTCTATTAGTTATTGTCTAGTACTTTTGGTCCTCTATGTAATTTTTTGGACTAGTTTCCATTGGCACTGATAAACTTGAATTTTGACAAGTTCACGGGGAAAAAATTCCTTTGCACATATGGCCTATCATGTATAAACATTCTTGAGATTTAAACTATATGTAATGTGCCATGCATTAACCCTAAACCATATATATGTAACTAACCCTAGCTGATCAAACCCTACTTAATTAAAACAAATAACCCTAAACTATACGCATGCACTTTATGCGCAAAGGCGCGGGTGCCTCTAATAATGTGTGTGCGCACTCGATCGATGATCCCTAAACCTTATACAACCCTGAAACCCTAATCCCTAAACCCTAAACACCCTAAACACTAAACCCTATACCCTAAACCCTAACCCTAACCCTAAACCCTAATTAAACCCTATATATAGGCCAACGACACTTAATTGTGCATCAAGCAGGCCAGGGGTGCCTCGCGGTCCTCTAATTAAATTAAATGTGCCATGCATTAACCCTAAATCATATATATGTAACTAACCATAGCTAATCAACCCTACTTAATGAAAACACATAACCCTAAACTATACTAGCTATAACCCGATCTAATAAAAACATGCTCTATATATAGCAGCTAGCTAGCAAACCGTAGATTAACACCAATTAATATATACATGGCCTATATCGATCATGTTGTATAACATATCCCTGAGATTCATTAATTAATTATATAATTATCGTGATAAATTAATTAACTTTAATTTTGACAAGTTCTCTCGAATGAAAACACATTTGATTAAGTTGCCTCATAATATATATATAATTAGTGTGCATGCATGGCCTACCATGCATTCGTGCATATATTTTAATGTATATTTGAACATATTCTTGGGGATTTCAATCTCTCTCTCTCGATCATCTATATATCGTTGGTGGCCAAAAAACACACATATATATGCATGCAATTTATGCGTAAAGGCGCGGGTGCCTCTAATAATGTGTGTGCGCACTCGATCGATGATCCCTAAACCTTAAACAACCCTAAAACCTTAAATCCCTAATCGCTAATCGCTAATCCCTAAACCTAAACACCCTAAACACTAAACCCTAAACCCTAGACCCTAAACCCTAACCCTAACCCTAACCCTAAACCCTAGCTAACCCTAAACCCTAATTAAACCCTATGTATAGGCCAACGACACTTAATTGTGCATCGAGCAGGCCAGGGGTGCCTCGCGGTCCTCTAATTAAATTAAATGTGCCATGCATTAACCCTAAACCATATATATGTAACTAACCCTAGCTAATCAACCCTACTTAATTAAAACACATAACCCTAAACTATACTAGCTAGCTATAACCCGATCTAATAAAAAATGCTCTACATATATAGAAGCTAGCTAGCAAACCGTAGATTAACACCAATTAAAATATACATGGCCTATATCGATCATGTTGTATAACATATCCCTGAGATTCATTAATTAATTATATAATTATCGTGATAAATTAATTAACTTGAATTTTGACAAGTTCTCTCGAATGAAAACACATTTGATTAAGTTGCCTCATAATATATATATAATTAGTGTGCATGCATGGCCTACAATGCATTCGTGCATATATTTTAATGTATATTTGAACATATTCTTGGGGATTTCAATCTCTCTCTCGATCATCTATATATCGTTGGTGGCCCAAAAAACACACATATATACGCATGCACTTTATGCGTAAAGGCGCGGTGCCTCTAATAATGTGTGTGGCACTCGATCGATGATCCCTAAACCTTAAACAACCCTAAAACCCTAAATCCCTAATCCCTAAACCCTAAACACACCCTAAACACTAAACCCTAAACCCTAGACCCTAAACCCTAACCCTAACCCTAACCCTCTACCCTAGATAATCCTAAACCCTAATTAAACCCTATGTATAGGCCAACGACACTTAATTGTGCATCGAGCAGCCCAGGGGTGCCTCGCGGTCCTCAAATTAAATTAAATGCGCCATGCATTAACCCTAAACCATATATATGTAACTAACCCTAGCTAATCAACCCTACTTAATTAAAACACATAACCCTAAACTATACTAGATATAACCCGATCTAATAAAAACATGCTCTATATATATAAGCTAGCTAGCAGCTAGCTAAAAACCGTAGATTAACACCAATTAAAATATACATGGCCTATATCGATCATGTTGTATAACATATCCCTGAGATTCATTAATTAATTATATAATTATCGTGATAAATTAATTAACTTGAATTTTGACAAGTTCTCTCGAATGAAAACACATTTGATTAAGTTGCCTCATAATATATATATAATTAGTGTGCATGCATGGCCTACAATGCATTCGTGCATATATTTTAATGTATATTTGAACATATTCTTGGGGATTTCAATCTCTCTCTCTCGATCATCTATATATCGTTGGTGGCCCAAAAAACACACATATATACGCATGCACTTTATGCGTAAAGGCGCGGGTGCCTCTAATAATGTGTGTGCGCACTCGATCGATGATCCATAAACCTTAAACAACCCCTAAAACCTTAAATCCCAAATCCCTAATCCCTAAACCCTAAACACCCTAAACACTAAACCCTAAACCCTAGACCCTAAACCATAACCCTAACCTAACCCTAACCCTAACCCTAACCCTAACCCTAAACCCTAGCTAACCCTAAACCCTAATTAAACACTATGTATAGGCCAACGACACTTAATTGTGCATCGAGCAGGCCAGGGCGCGGTCCTCTAATTAAATTAAATGTGCCATGCATTAACCCTAAACCATATATATGTAACTAACCCTAGCTAATCAACCCTACTTAATTAAAACACATAACCCTAAACTATACTAGCTAGCTATAACCCGATCTAATAAAAACATGCTCTATATATAGCAGCTAGCTAGCAAACCGTAGATTAACACCAATTAAAATATACATGGCCTATATCGATCATGTTGTATAACATATCCCTGAGATTTATTAATTAATTATATAATTATCATGATAAATTAATTAACTTGAATTTTGACAAGTTCTCTCGAATGAAAACACATTTTGATTAAGTTGCCTCATAATATATATATATATATAATTAGTGTGCATGCATGGCCTACCATGCATTTGTGCATATATTTTAATGTATATTTGAACATATTCTTGGGGATTTCAATCTCTCTCTCTCGATCATCTATATATCGTTGGTGGCCCAAAAAACACACATATATACGCATGCACTTTATGCGTAAAGGCGCGGGTGCCTCTAATAATGTGTGTGCGCACTCGATCGATGATGATCCCTAAACCTTAAACAACCCTAAAACCCTAAATTAATTATCGATCTCCCTGTGATTCATTAATTAATTATATATATAATTATCGATGATAAATTAATTAACTTGAATTTTGACAAGTTCTCTCGTATGAAAACACATTTGATCAAGTTGCCTCATAATATATATATATATATATATAATTAGTGTGCATGCATGGCCTACCATGCATTCGTGCATATATTTTAATATATATTTGAACATATTCTAGGGGATTTCAATCTCTCTCTCTCGATCATCTATATATCGTTGTTGGTGGCAAAAAAACACACATATATACGCATGCACTTTATGCGCAAAGGCGCGGGTGCCTCTAATAATGTGTGTGCGCACTCGATCGATGATCCCTAAACCTTAAACAACCCTAAAACTCCCCTAAACCCTAAACACCCTAAACACTAAACCCTAGACCCTAAACACCCTAAACACTAAACCCTAAACCCTAGACCCTAAACACCGTAAACACTAAACCCTAAACACCCTAAACACTAATTAAACCCTAAACCCTAGACCCTAAATACCCTAAACCCTAGACCCTAAACACCCTAAACACTAAACCCTAGACCCTAAACACTGAACCCTAAACGTACCCTAGACCCTAGCTAAACACCCTAAACACTAAACCCTAAACCCTAAACCCTAGCTAACCCTAAACCCTAATTAAACCCTATATATAGGCCAACGACACTTAATTGTGCATCAAGCAGGCCAGGGGTGCCTCGCGGTCCTCTAGTTAAATTAAATGTGCCATGCATTAACCCAAAACCATATATATATATAACTAACCCCTAGCTAATCAAACCCTAGTTAATTAAAACACATAACCCTAAACTATACTAGCTAGCTATAACCCGATCTAATAAAAACATGCTCTCTATATAGCAGCTAGCTAGCAAATTAAACAGTAGATTAACCCCAATTAATATATACATGGCCTATATCGATCATATGTTGTATAACATCTCCCTGAGATTCATTAATTAATTATATAATTATCGATGATAAATTAATTAACTTGAATTTTGACAAGTTCTCTCGAATGAAAACACATTTGATTAAGTTTCCTCATAATATATATATAATTAGTGTGCATGCATGGCCTACCATGCATGCATTCGTGCATATATTTTAATATATATTTGAACATATTCTTGGGGATTTCAATCTCTCTCTCTCTCTCGATCATCATCTATATATCGTTGGTGGCCAAAAAAACACACACATATACGCATGCACTTTATGCGCAAAGGCGCGTGCCTCTAATAATGTGTGTGTGCGCACTCGATCGATGATCCCTAAACCTTAAACCCTAAATAAACCCTAATCCCTAATCCCTAAACCCTAAACACCATAAACATTAAACCCTAAACCCTAGACCCTAAACCCTAACCTCCTAACCCTAAACCCCAAACCCTAATTAAACCCTATATATAGGCCAATGACACTTAATTGTGCATCAAGCAGGCCAGGGGTGCCTCGTGGTCCTCTAATTAAATTAAATGTGCCATGCATATATATATGTGTTTAATTTGGGGATTTCAATCGCTCTCTCGTATGTAGCTCTCTCTACCTCTCTCTCTCTCTCTCTCTCTCTCGTTGGTGGCCAACAACACACACATGCACTTTGTGCGCAAAGGCATGCGCCTCTAATAATGTGTGCGCAGTCGATCGATCTAGTTTTGATTAATCATAGCACACAAATAAAGAAGTTGTATTTGAATCCACACAACCTAATCTAAAACACATAACCCCTAACATGGCCTAATTAATTAACCCCTTCTCTCTACCTAATTAGTGGAAATTGCACAAAATCAAAAGGGGTCCCTCACCAATTATGCATATCTGCTAGATTGTGATAAACTTTTGCCCCATATATATTTGGTGGATGGGTGCATCTTGGCATGTAAAACAATTAGTGTTTGCAAATGGCGTTGTCAAAATTTATGTACAAATGATTTCTTTCCATCCAAAGTGCATAAAATGGGAGTTTTAATGAAGAAAGTACAAATAAAACAGCTCAACATGCTTCCACACCCCGATTTTCACACGAAGTAGAGCATATTTAAAGGATAATTCCAGAGTTTTACTATTTTTCAAGCAACTTTGCTAATTTTCCCCCACTCACATGACTTTATGTCGATTTAACGAAAATATGGCGAATTTAAACTACATGGGCGGGATAGTTTGAATTGTGCGCGCGGCAAAGGGAACCGCCTAATCCTCAACCTTGTGCACGGCAAATTACACACGCAACTCCATTAAACGCCACCTACCGACCTTAATTATCACCCCGGCGGCCCGGCCGCATGACCCCCCACCCACCCCTACACAACTTATCCCCGTCCGTGCGAAGAGCTTCCCCTCCCCGTCCCGTCCGTGCGAAGAAGAAGCTTCCCCTCCCCGTCGTTCTTCTCGAGACGCACCGGCGGTCAAGTTGATCCACGGTAGGGCTGCTATCTCTAGCTCAATCATGTATCGGGCAAGACGGCCTAACGATTTATATTTTCTTGATGCTGCTAAAAAAATTCGTCAGTATGCTCGAACTAATTGGCACTTTATAGTTTTCCGCTCGATTTGTCATCGATCAATTTGTTCATTTGCGTGGGCATATAGAGTCAGTTCTGCACTCGATCCGTTAATTTGCTGAAATGCCATGGCAGAGTTTTGTACACGATCTGTTTGCTAAAATGTCGATGGGCATTTTTTGTTTTGTACTCGACATGATTGCTGAAATGCATAATCATGTAGTATAGTTTTGTACTCGATGGATATACATTTCCTACTTCGCCTTAAATTAATCACCAACCACTGTATCTCATAATTAAACAGATGGACAGAACTTGGATACTGCATGGACACTTATGTTCCCCTTCATATATAAATGGTGTTCAACCCTTTATGGGGTTTATTAGAGCTCATGAAGGTCACAACCTGGACGTGTATTGCCCGCGCTGCACATGTATGAATGGTGAGAAGAGGCCTCACCCTGTAGTGGCAGATCATTTACACATTTTTGGGATGGACCGCACATATGTTAGGCGGGTTTAGCATGGTGAACCATATAATGATCCTTTAGCAGGAGAAGCAGATCTTGCTCACACTGTATGTGTGCTGGCATATGTAGTTAATTATTTATATTGATGCTGCCGCTGTTTCAATCAATAGTTTGCATTGCTGTGCAAGGTTCTGTACTCAAATTTAACTTGTTGCAGATGGATGGACGGGAAGGAGAGAAAAAGCGCTTGCTTCAGGAAACGGGTTTCAGCTCTGGGACATGTGCTGTGCCAGATGAGAAGGTAAATATGTAAAACGGCATTTGTTCAGGTTGCATCCCTTAGATGTTTGTCTAATCGGTTGATGTACTAATTGCAGAAGCATAGAGTTGAAGAGGTCTCTCAGTTTGATGGGAGATTTGAAGATGAATCTCAGTTTGATGCACCTGTGGATGGTACTGATGACGAGCCTTTCATAGACGAAGGTCCTGCACCTGAGATTATCCAGCCTACAGAAGGAGGCCGTGGACCGAGTACACAGCTTTGCGTTGAAGTGGATGCACGCCCGGAGATCATCAGGGGCGTCCGGGTAGTCTCAAGACCACCCAGCCCTGATGCACCTGTGGATGGTACTGATGACGAGCCTCTCATAGACGAAGGTCCTGCACCTGAGATTATCCAGCCTACAGAAGGAGGCCGTGGACCGAGTACACAGCTTTGCGTTGAAGAGGATGCACACCCGGAGATCATCAGGGGCGTCCCGGTAGTCTCAGGACCACCCAGCCCTGATGCAAAATGTTGAGCTACTTTATGATTCGTACTCTTATGTTCTGGTGCTGTAGTATGTTATGATTTGTACGCCTTTGGCGCTAGATTAAGCATTCAGTGGATGATCGCGTTGCAAAATTCGACACCCACACAATCAGTTCATCGTATGAGTAGTAGCACAATTACTTCTACAGCGATTCCTGCCAGCGCATTAGTTGGTAGCATGAAACACTTTCAGGTACTCCCCTCTGATTCATATTAATTGACTCAATTCTGTCTAGATATGGATGTATCTAGATGCATTTGTTAACTAGACTAACAAACTTGAGTCAGTTAATATGAATCCGTGTAAACCGCCCAGTCCTCGAGCAGCAAGTTTATTCACTACAAGAAAAGTTCTGATAGACAACGTCCCAAAATCGTCCACTAAGGGGTATTTTTCGTCGCCTATGGGCCTAACCCGACGATATGGGTTCTGTTGTCGAAACTGCGTCAGGCAAAGTCCTACGACGTTTTTTTCGGTCCGTCGCGTTTGGGCGCCCTTCCGCCACGGAAAATCGGACCGTTGCGCAAGTGTTTTCGGGAGCCCGTTGACTGCTGACGTCATGCAAACTGACACGTGGCAGACGCCGTTAACTGCCAGTTAACGGCGTTAACCGGCTGAAACCCCGTGGTAGATGGTAGGCCCACACGAGGCCTGCCACGTCTTAAGCGGGCCGGGCCAGATGACATAGTTTGACCGGTCAACTATATAGCTGGGCTGGTCCATTAGTTACGTGGGCCGGGCTAACCTCTAAGGTTGATCGGTCAAAACTTAAATGGGCCGGCCCATTTAACATGTGGGGTCCACCTTACAGCAACTGGGCGGCCCAAGACGCAAGTGGGCCGGCCACAGGTGGGTCCCCTTTCCTGTTAAAGGGCCGGCCCATTTAGTGTGTGGGGTCCACCATATAGCAAGGGCCGGCCCAACAAGATGGGTCGGGCCAAAAACACAGTGGGTCTCACTTTAAAGGGTCGGCCCATTTAGTATGTGGGGTCCACCATATAGCATGGGCCGGCCCAACAAGATAGTGGGCGGGCCAAAAACACAGTGGGTCCCACTTCCGTTAAAGGGCCGCCCATTTAGTATGTGGGGTCCATCATATAGCAAGTGGGCCGGCCCACCAAGATAGTGGGCGGGCCAAAAACACAGTGGGTCCCACATTCCAATGGGCCGCCCATTTGATATGTGGGGTCCACCATATAGCAAGTGGGCTGGCCCACAAGATAGTGGGTCGGGCCAAAAGCAAAGGTGGGCCCCACTTTCCGTTAAAGGGCCGGCCCAATTAGTATGTGGGGTCCACCATATAGCAAGTGGGCCGGCCCAACAAGATAGTGGGCCGGTCCAAAAACTCATGTGGGTCCCACTTTCATTTTAAAGGGCCGGCCCATTTAGTATGTGGGGTCCACCACAAAAGCAAATGGGCTGGCCCAACTAATTAGTGGGTCGGCCCAGTAGTGGGTGGGGTCCTCCTTAAAGCAAGTGGGCCAGCCCAATTAGAGTGTGGGGTCCACCGTAAATCAAATGGGCTGGCCCAATAAGTAAGTGGGCCAGCCCGTTTAGTTGCTGTTTATATGCCGGCATAATATGCGCTTTGGGATTTTGCGGGCAGGCACATATGTGATTTCGCTTAATTGGGTCGTTTAAGGGATGGGAATTCGTGATTTAGATACTGAGAATATTTACGCAGCATTGATTTCTGTCGGATAGCCTCACTTACCACAAGCACCAAAGAAAAAATGCGCGAAAGAACTATAAAAACTAACTAAATATTACATCAGCTGCAAGGCATTGAAAAAATATTACAGAACCCAGAGAAATTGAATGGTAATTAAACCTAGCAATACAATGAAGCGATCCGGCAATCTTTTAAGTTGTCCATGCAGCACCTATATCTGAAACAAAGACATTACAAGTTAAGACAACAACAATGGAAAGGCAAAGACACTACAATATTGTTTGGCAAAGAATTTGGAACTCATCATTTCGTCGTTATAACAAGATCATTGTAATGCGCACAATAAGCAAACAAAGAGTGCATGCCGCATACCAACAGCCAATATAACAGAGCATGTTAGAATGAAACAACAGACTTACTAGATGCACACGTCCGTTGGGAACCCCAAGTGGAAGGTATGATGCGTATAGAAGCAAGTTTCCCTCAGTATGAAACCAAGGTTTAATCGAACCAGTAGGAGCCAAGAAGCACGTTGAAGGTTGATGGTCGTGAAATGTGATGCGGCGCAACACCAGGGATTCCGGCGCCAACGCGAACCTGCACAACACAACCCAAGTACTTTGTCCCAACGAAACAGTGAGGTTGTCAATCTCACCGGCTTGCTGTAACAAAGGATTAAGCGTATCGAGTGGAAGATGATTGTTTGCAAGAAAATAGTAAAACACAATTGCAGTAGATTGTATGCTATGTAAAGAATAGGACCGGGGTCCACAGTTAGAGGTGTCTCTCCCATAAGATAAAGCATGTTGGGTGAACAAATTACAGTCGGGCAATTGACAAATAGAGAAAGGCATAACAATGCATATACATGATATGATAAATATAGTGAGATTTAATTGGGCATTACGACAAAGTACATAGACCGCCATCCAACTGCATCTATGCCTAAAAAGTCCACCTTCAGGTTATCATCCGAACCCCATTCAGTATTAAGTTGCTAAGCAACAGACAATTGCATTAAGTATGGTGCGTAATGTAATCGACAACTACATCCTTAGACATAGAATCAATGTTTTATCCCTAGTGGCAACAGCACATCACAACCTTAGAACTTTCTGTCACTGTCCCAGGTGTCAATGAAGGCATGAACCCACTATCGAGCATAAATACTCCCTCTTGGAGTTAAGAGTAAAAACTTGGCCAGAGCCTCTACTAATAACGGAGAGCATGCAAGATCATAAACAACACATAAACAATAGATTGATAATCACCATAATCATAGTACTCTCTATCCATCGGATCCCGACAAACACAACATATAGAATTACATATAGATGATCTTGATCATGTTAGGCAGCTCACAAGATCCAACAATGAAGCACAACAAGGAGAAGACGACCATCTAGCTACTGCTATGGACCCATGGTCCAGGGGTGAACTACTCACTCATCACTCCGGAGGCGATCATGGCGATGAAGAGTCCTCCGGGAGATGAATCCCCTCTCCGGCAGGGTGCCGGAGGCGATCTCCTGAATCCCCGAGATGGGATTGGCGGCGGCGGCGTCTCGGAAGGTTTTCCGTATCGTGGCTCTCGGTAAGGGTTTCGATGCAGGGGCTTTATATAGGCGAAAGGGCAGCGTCAGAAGGTCGACGAGGCGGTGACACCATAGGGTGGCGCGGGTCCCCCCTGGCCACGCCAGCCTGTGGTTTGGTGGGCCTGTGCCCCCTCTCTGGCGGTTCTCGTGTGTTCTGGATGCTTCCGGCAAAATAGGAACCTGGGCGTTGATTTCGTCCAATTCCGAGAATATTTTGTTACTAGGATTTCTGAAACCAAAAACAGCAGAAAACAGAAACTGGCACTTCGGCATCTTGTTAATAGGTTAGTTCCAGAAAATGCACGAATATGACATAAAGTGTGCATAAAACATGTAGGTATCATCAATAAAGTAGCATGGAACATAAGAAATTATCGATACGTTGGAGACGTATCAGCATCCCCAGCTTAGTTCTGCTCGTCCCGAGCAGGTAAAACGATAACAAAGATAATTTCTGAAGTGACATGCCATCATAATCTTGATCATACTATTTGTAAACATATGTAATGAATGCAGCGATCAAAACAATGGTAATGACATGAGTAAACAAGTGAATCATAAAGCAAAGACTTTTCATGAATAGTACTTCAAGACAAGCATCAATAAGTCTTGCATAAGAGTTAGCTCGTAAAGCAATAATTTAAAGTATAGACATTGAAGCAACACAATGGAAGATTAAGTTTCAGCGGTTGCTTTCAACTTGTAACATGTATATCTCATGGATAATTGTCAACATAGAGTAATATAACAAATGCAATAAGCAAGTATGTAAGAATCAATGCACAGTTCACACAAGTGTTTGCTTCTTGGGATGGAGAGAAATAGGTGAACTGACTCAACATAAAGGTAAAAGAATGGTCCTTCAAAGAGGAAAGCATCGATTGCTATATTTGTGCTAGAGCTTTGATTTTGAAAACATAAAGAGCATAAAAGTAAAATTTTGAGAGGTGTTTGTTGTTGTCAACGAATGGTAGCGGGTACTCTAACCCCCTTGCCAGACAAACCTTCAAAGAGCGGCTCCCATTTTATTTTTATTTTTGTGTGGCACTCCTTCCAACCTTTCTTTCACAAACCATGGCTAACCGAATCCTCGGGTGCCTGCCAACAATCTCATACCATGAAGGAGTGCCTTTTTATTTTAGTTTTATTATGATGACACTCCTCCCCACCTTTGCTTTCTCAAGCCATGGCTAACCGAATCCTTCGGGTGCCGTCCAACAATCACATACCATGGAGGAGTGTCTATTTTTGTTAATTAATTTGGGACTGGGAATCCCATTGCCAGCTCTTTTTGCAAAATTATTGGATAAGCGGATGAAGCCACTAGTCCATTGGTGAAAGTTTCCCAACAAGATTGAAAGATAAACACCACATACTTCATCATGAGCTATAAAACATTGACACAAATAAGAGGTAATAACTTTTGAATTTGTTTAAAGGTAGCACTCAAGCAATTTACTTTGGAATGGCGGAGAAATACCATGTAGTAGGTAGGTATGGTGGACACAAATGGCATGAATATTGGCTCAAGTATTTGGATGCATGAGAAGTATTCCCTCTCGATACAAGGTTTAGGCTAGCAAGGTTATTTGAAGCAAACTCAAGTATAAAATGGTGCAGCAAGACTCACATATAAACATATTGTAAGCATTATAAGACTTTACATCGTCTCCTTGTTGTTCAAACACCTCAACCAGAAAATATCTAGACTTAGAGAGACCAATCATGCAAACCAAATTTTAACAAGCTCTATGTAATTATTCATTAATGGGTACAAGGTACATGATGCAAGAGCTTAAACAAGATCTATATGAGCACAACAATTGCCAAGTAGGCTTGAAAGGAAACTTACTTCAAGCTCTAGTTTTCTGTCTCAAGGTGCCAGATTACAGCTCATAAATTCAGCTCTATCCTCTATGCCACTACATTTTTTATGCACATTGCAATTGCCACCAGGTCTCACAAATCAACTGGATAGAATCCTTAGACAGTGTTTGTGGAGGGATAAAGATGGTGTACCAAAACAGTCTCTAGCTGCTTGGGAAATGGTCTGTAAACCAAAGAAAAAGGGAGGATTAGGGATAATTAATTTCCAGAAGCAGAATGCAGCTTTGTTAATCAAGTTTCTGGATAAGTTTTATAACAAAGGGATATTCCTTGGATCCAATTAATTTGGAATGCTCACTACCAAGGGAAATTGCCTCATGAGGAAAACATGGTTGGATCTTTTTGGTGGAAAGATGTACTGAGACAAGTTGACAATTTTAGAGGGGTGGCTAAAGTGACTCATGGACAGGGGGATACTATTTCCTTTTGGAATGACAATTGGGATGTTGCACAATCTACATTACCAATGAGTATCAGGTTCCCAAGATTACACTCATATGCCTTACAAAAAGACATTTCGGTCTCGGCAGTATATCACTTGGGGAACTTGCACTCTTTATTCTATTTGCCAATGTCTCAGCCAGCTCACCTTGAGTTTCAAACATTGGAGTCCCTTATGCAGGATAATCCTTTGTTGCAGCAGAAGGATGAGTGGGTCTATTGTTGGGGTAATAGTTATTCTGCGAAAAGGTTTTATGATCATATTCATTCACATATTCAGGTGCCTAATGTGTATCAGTGGCTGTGGAAATCTTGTTGTATAATGAAAACCAAGGTGTTTGCTTGGTTGTGCTGTCGGATAGACTGAATACTAGAGATCTTTTACAAAGGAGAAATTGGCATGTTTCGATGACAAACATTGTGAGCTCTGTCCCTTGAGAGCATATGAAGATAGAGTGCATTTATTTTTTGAATGTAATTTCAGTGCCCGGATCTGGACATACCTGCAGATTGATTGGCAGCCTTTGGGAGATATTCAGTCCATAGTACATCATGCAAGGAGGAATTTTCGGCAGCCTTTCTTTATGGAAGTGCTTATTACCGCATGTTGGAATATCTGGCTTATCAGAAATGCCAAGATTTTTAGGAGGGAGAGAAGCTCATTCACTAAGTGGAAGGGCCAGTTTATCCATGATATGACCTTATTGCAATATAGAATTAAGGCCAAGTACAAGGACAATCTCATGCTTTGGATTAGGTCTCTGCCTTAGTGCCCTTTTCCTGTCTTGTTGTATCTTTTTGTGCTTTCTTAGATAGTTGTACATAGGTCTTGGACTTTTTCATTCTGTCTTCTTTATATTAATAAAAGATAATGCTGTGGGGCACTTTGCCTCACAGTCCTGGGTTTCAAAAAAAAAAACAATTGCCAAGTATCACATTATACAAGACATTACACCAATTACTACATGTAGCATTTCCCGTTTCCAACCATATAACAATTAACGAAGCAGTTTCAACCTTCGCCATGAAAATTAAAAGCTAAGAACACATGTGTTCATACGAACCAGCGGAGCGTGTCTCTCTCCCAAACAATCATTTATTCAAACAAAAACAAAAACAAAAACATACAGACGCTCCAAGTAAAGTACATAAGATGTGACCGAATAAAAATATAGTTTCAAGAGAAGGAACCTGATACTTTGTCGATGAAGAAGGGGATGCCTTGGGCATCCCCAAGCTTAGATGCTTGAGTCTTCTTGAAATATGCAGGGATGAACCACCGGGGCATCCCCAAGCTTAGACTTTTCATTCTTCTTGATCGTAGTATATCATCCTCCTCTCTTGACCCTTGAAAACTTCCTTCACACCAAACTTCAAGCAAACTCATTAGAGGGTTAGTGCATAATCAAAAATTCACATGTTCAGAGGTGACACAAACATTCTTTTCACTTCTGGACATTGCATAAAGCTACTGGACATTAATGGATCAAAGAAATGAATCCAACATAGCAAAAGAGGCAATGCGAAATAAAAGGCAGAATCTGTCAAAAACAGAACAGTCCGTAAAGACGAATGCTCAAATGGAAAAACTCAAAACTAATGAAAGTTGCGTACATATCTGAGGATCACGCTCGTAAATTGGCAGATTTTTTCGAATTTTCTACAGAGGCCTGTGCCCAGATTCGTGACAGACAGCAATGCTGTTTCTGCGCAGCGATCCCAAATATAACATCAACTTTAGCATAGAAACTTTACTTGGCACAAAAACATGATAAGGAGAGGTTGCTACAGTAGTAAACAACTTCCAAGACTCAAATATAAAACAAAGTACTGTAGTAAAAACATGGGTTGTCTCCCATAAGCGCTTTTCTTTAACGCCTTTCAGCTAGGCGCAGAAAGTGCAAATCAAGTAACATCAAGAGTAGAAGCATCAACATCATAACTTGTTCTAATAATAGAATCAAAAGGCAACTTCATTCTCTTTCTAGGGAAGTGTTCCATACCTTTCTTGAGAGGAAATTGATATTTAATATTACCTTCCCTCATATCAATAACAGCACCAACAGTTCGAAGAAAAGGTCTTCCCAACACAATAGGACAAGATGCATTGCATTCGATATCCAAGACAACAAAATCAACGGGGACAAGGTTATTGTTAACCGTAATGCGCACATTATCAATCCTCCCCAAAGGTTTCTTTTTAACATTATCGGCAAGATTAACATCCAAATAACAATTCTTCAATGGTGGCAAGTCAAGCATATCATAAATCTTTTTAGGCATAACAGAAATACTTGCACCAAGATCACATAAAGCATTACATTCAAAGTCATTGAATTTCATTTTAATGATGGGCTCCCAACCATCTTCTAACTTTCTAGGAATAGAAGTTTCAAGTTTTAGTTTCTCTTCTCTAGCTTTTATGAGAGCATTTGTAATATGTTTTGTAAAGGCTAAATTTATAGCACTAGCATTAGGACTTTTAGCAAGTTTTTGTAAGAACTTTATAACTTCAGAGATGTGGCAATCATCAAAATCTAAATCATTATGAGCTACAGCAATGGGATCATTGTTCCCAAGGTTGGAAAAAATTTCAGCAGTTTTATCACAAGCAGTTTCAGCAGTTTTAGCAATTTCAGGCAGTTTTGTACGCTTTGCACTAGGAGTAGAAACATTGCCAACACCAATTATTTTACCATTGATAGTAGGAGGTGCAGCAACATGTGAAGAATTAACATTACTAGTGGTGGTAATAGTCCAAACTTTAGCTACATTATTCTCTTTAGCTAGTTTTTCATTTTCTTCTCTATCCCACCTAGCACGCAATTCAGCCATTAATCTTATATTCTCATTAATTCTAACTTGGATGGCATTTGCTGTAGTAGTAATCTTATTATCAATATCATTATTAGGCATAACTTTCAATTTTAAAAGATTAACATCAGAGGCAAGTCTATCAACTCTAGAAGCAATAATATCAATTTTATCAAGCTTTTCCTCAACAGATTTGTTAAAAGCAGTTTGTGTACTAATAAATTCTTTAAGCATGGCTTCAAGACCAGAGGGTACACTCCTATTATTGTTGTAATAATTCCCATAAGAATTACCATAACCATTACCATTAGCAGAAGGATATGGCCTATAGTTATTACCAGAGTTGTTCCTATAAGCATTGTTGTTGAAATTATTGTTTTTAATGAAATTCACATCAACATTTTCTTCTTGAGCAACCAATGAAGCTAAAGGAACATTATTTGGATCTACATTAGATCTACCATTCACAAGCATAGACATAATCACATCAATCTTATCACTCAAGGAAGAGGTTTCTTCAACAGAATTTACCTTCTTACCTTGTGGAGCTCTTTCCGTGTGCCATTCAGAGTAATTTATCATCATATCATCAAGAAGTTTTGTAGCCGCCCCCAAAGTGATGGACATAAAGGTACCTCCAGCAGCTGCATCATCAGAACTAACACCAGAAAATTGATCTCTCATAACCAAGTTCAGTAAAGCAGGTTTAATTTCAAAGAATTCTGCTGTAGTAGCAGGTGGAGCAATAGGTGTGCATAGGAAATCATTATTATTTGCATTTGTGAAGTCACACAACTTAGTATTTTCAGGGGTATTCATTTTAGCAACAGTAAATAAAACAAACTAGATAAAGTAAATGCAAGTAACTAATTTTTTTGTGTTTTTGATATGGAGAGCAAGACAGTAAATAAAGTAAAACTAGCAACTAATTTTTTGTGTGTTTTGTTTAGGTGCAGCAAACAAAGTAGTAAATAAAATAAAGCAAGACAAAAACAAAGTAAAGAGATTGAGAAGTGGAGACTCCCCTTGCAGCGTGTCTTGATCTCCCCGGCAACGGCGCCAGAAATTTACTTGGCGCGTAGTTGACGAGGGAGGAAAAGTGCTTAGTTGCCGGGCTTGCCAATGTGTGAGTGCCGTTTACCTTCCCTCCCCGGCAACGGCGCCAGAAATTTAGCTTGATACGCGTAGATGCACACGTCCGTTGGGAACCCCAAGTGGAAGGTATGATGCGTATAGAAGCAAGTTTCCCTCAGTATGAAACCAAGGTTTAATCGAACCAGTAGGAGCCAAGAAGCACGTTGAAGGTTGATGGTCGCGAAATGTGATGCGGCGCAACACCAGGGATTCCGGCGCCAACGCGGAACCTGCACAACACAACCCAAGTACTTTGTCCCAACGAAACAGTGAGGTTGTCAATCTCACCGGCTTGCTGTAACAAAGGATTAAGCGTATCGAGTGGAAGATGATTGTTTGCAAGAAAATAGTAAAACACAATTGCAGTAGATTGTATGCTATGTAAAGAATAGGACCGGGGTCCACAGTTCACTAGAGGTGTCTCTCCCATAAGATAAAGCATGTTGGGTGAACAAATTACAGTCGGGCAATTGACAAATAGAGAAAGGCATAACAATGCATATACATGATATGATAAATATAGTGAGATTTAATTGGGCATTACGACAAAGTACATAGACCGCCATCCAACTGCATCTATGCCTAAAAAGTCCACCTTCAGGTTATCATCCGAACCCCATTCAGTATTAAGTTGCTAAGCAACAGACAATTGCATTAAGTATGGTGCGTAATGTAATCGACAACTACATCCTTAGACATAGAATCAATGTTTTATCCCTAGTGGCAACAGCACATCACAACCTTAGAACTTTCTGTCACTGTCCCAGGTGTCAATGAAGGCATGAACCCACTATCGAGCATAAATACTCCCTCTTGGAGTTAAGAGTAAAAACTTGGCCAGAGCCTCTACTAATAACGGAGAGCATGCAAGATCATAAACAACACATAAACAATAGATTGATAATCACCATAATCATAGTACTCTCTATCCATCGGATCCCGACAAACACAACATATAGAATTACATATAGATGATCTTGATCATGTTAGGCAGCTCACAAGATCCAACAATGAAGCACAACAAGGAGAAGACGACCATCTAGCTACTGCTATGGACCCATGGTCCAGGGGTGAACTACTCACTCATCACTCCGGAGGCGATCATGGCGATGAAGAGTCCTCCGGAGATGAATCCCCTCTCCGGCAGGGTGCCGGCGATCTCCCGAATCCCCCGAGATGGGATTCGCGGCGGCGGCGTCTCTGGAAGGTTTTCCGTATCGTGGCTCTCGGTAAGGGTTTTCGATGCAGGGGCTTTATATAGGCGAAAGGGCAGCGTCAGAAGGTCGACGAGGCGGTGACACCATAGGGTGGCGCGGGTCCCCCCCTGGCCGCGCCAGCCTGTGGTTTGGTGGGCCTGTGCCCCTCTCTGGCGGTTCTCGTGTGTTCTGGATGCTTCCGGGCAAAATAGGAACCTGGGCATTGATTTCGTCCAATTCCGAGAATATTTCGTTACTAGGATTTCTGAAACCAAAAACAGCAGAAAACAGGAACTGGCACTTCGGCATCTTGTTAATAGGTTAGTTCCAGAAAATGCACGAATATGACATAAAGTGTGCATAAAACATGTAGGTATCATCAATAAAGTAGCATGGAACATAAGAAATTATCGATACGTTGGAGACGTATCACTTACTACTGTCGAGTCCCATGCAAACCAACATGTTCAGGGAGTACAAAATTGGCATGAACAACATAGTAGCAGGCTATAAATTTTGTAACAACGACTGAGCAAGATGAAGTTATGATGGCTACATCTACAGAGCAGGGAATGTAAACCAAAAATAGAAGTTACGATGGCAAAAGCTAAAGAGGAGGGAATGTGAACCAACATGTGCCAAGTGCAATTACTTCATTTTGGCCGTGAACTAAATAATACTCCTGAACTTATAGTGAAGGGGATGCAAATCAAGATGTTTCGGGATATAAACTTGTAATGAGCAACACATAGAGGATAGTTAATGCTGGAGCTTAGGATGGACCAGATACAGAATATAGTGGGATCACCTGTGAACTTGTATAAGAGGGAATGCAAACCAATATGTTCAGCTTTCCATATGTGAGCGTCATGCCAAGTCAGAGAAACAAGTCAATAATGCAGCTTTTGAAGAACAAGATGGCACGCAAAATTATTATCTAGTAGTATGACAAGTTTATTTGTACTACAGGCTAGATAGCAGAGTGATAGCATGCCAAACTAAGTCCTTACTTTGTTAGCTTACAATGAACTAGATACAAAACAATGGCATCACCTGTAGTACAGGGAATGCAAGCCAACATGTTCATGGAGTAAAAAATTGGCACAAACAACATAGTAGCAGGCCATAATTTTTGTAACAACGACTGAGCAAGATAAAGTTATGATGGCTAGATCTACAGAGCAGGGAATGTAAACCAAATATAGAAGTTACGATGCCAAAAGCTATAGAGCAGGGAATGCGAACCAACATGTGCAATTACTTAAAATTGGCCATGAACTAAATAATAGCAGGATGTTACTATAATACCTATAATTTTTGTAACAACGACTGAGCAAGATAGAAGTTATGATGGCTACATCTACAGAGCAGGGAATGCAAACCAAAATGTTCAATCGCTTAAAGTTAGCAATGAAGTAGAAAATAGCAAGGTGTTACGGTCATAGCTAGGAATGAACTAAAAGAGCTTCAGACAAACAAGCATCTGAACCCAGAACA
This sequence comes from Lolium multiflorum, assembly GCA_030979885.1. Lineage (NCBI taxonomy): Eukaryota > Viridiplantae > Streptophyta > Magnoliopsida > Poales > Poaceae > Lolium > Lolium multiflorum. Next base: position 248,949,313 of record CM061747.1, read on the forward strand.
TGGCGCTAAAACAAGGGACTTACATTAGGAGAAGCACTCTGTGGGAGTCACAGCAGATCTTCCTGGGGTTGATAGATCCGGTGATGAAGTACGCTACATGTGCTACTTGGGGTTGGAGAGACGGCCATTACACTTCATGGTTACTCATCTCGTCTGCAAAAACGTAACGGCGCGTCGTTAGCACAAACAGGTTCCCCCAAGATTAAACAAGAACTTGCAGGCAAGCAATAGAAAAGCGACAGTAGAAGAGTTTAGATCATGCACGGCGCCGGTGAAGCAGATCCGGTTCATGCACAGCGGTGTCGGTGAGCAAGATCCGATGCGGTGGACGATACCGCAGCTGAAGCGACTGCGGTAGACTGCTGGATGAGCATATGGTTTCGAGGTTCGGCGGGGATGATCCGGTCCGGTTGATGACGGCGTCGATGAAGCGGCTCCGGCAGGCAGCCGGATGACGAGGATCGCGAGGCCTCGGGTAGGCCAGGGAAGTCCGGCGGGGATGTTCCGGTGCGGTGGTCGTGGAGGTGGGAGAGAGGGACTTGGGAAGTTCCGGTGGGTGGTCTGAGGGAAATGAATTTTTTTGGGAGGGTTTCCGGGCTAGGGAGGTGGTGATCCAAAAAATGACGGGCAGACCCCCCCACCAACCGACTTTGCTGTCATCTCCACAGGGGTAGAATGGGAATTTGGAAGCGTGTGAAATTTTTGTATTTTGTAGGCGGGAAGTTTTGCCGCTATGAGATTTTGAATTTCGCTAAGGTCCAAGTATAATGATAAAAAATTGTGAGACCGTACTAGTACCTCTGTTCAAGGCCGAGTGCAAAATCAAATCATCATCACCTTGAATATTGGTCACTACCATGGTCATGATCTATCTCTGAAATTAGCGTATCCGCTATATCAAAGTATAATGATAAAAAAAATTGTGAGACCGTACTAGTACTTCTATTCTAGGCCGAGTGCAACATCAAATCATCATCACGTTGAAAATTTGTTACCATGATCATGATCTATCTCTGAAATTGGCGCATCCGCTATATCTTTCAAAGTATAATGATAATAAAAATTGTGAGACCATACTAGTACTTCTGTTCAAGTTCGAGTGCAACATCAAATCATCATCACGTTGAAAATTTGTTACCATGATCATGATCTACCTCTGAAAATGGGCGCATCCGCTAAAACTTGCAAAGTATAATGATACAAAATTGTGAGACCGTACTAGTACTTATGTTCAAGGTCGAGTGCAACATCAAATCATCATTACATTGAAAAGTGTGTTACCATGATCACGATCTATCTCTGAATTTGGCGCATCCGCTAAATCTCGCAAAGTATAATGATAAAAAAATTGTGAGACTGTACTAGTACTTCTGTTCAAGTTCGAGTGCAACATCAAATCATCATCACGTTGAAAATTTGTTACCATGATCATGATCTATCTCTGAATTTGGCGCATCTGCTAAATCTTGCAAAGTATAATGATAAAGAAATTGTAAGACAGTAGTAGTACTTCTGTTCAAGGTCGAGTGCAACATCAAATCATCATCACGTTGAAAATTTGTTACCATGATCCTCTGAAAATGGGCGCATCCGCTAAAACTTGCAAAGTATAATGATACAAAATTGTGAGACCGTACTAGTACTTATGTTCAAGGTCTAGTGCAACATCAAATCATCATTACATTGAAAATTGTGTTACCATGATCATGATCTATCTCTGAATTTGGCGCATCCGCTAAATCTCGCAAAGTATAATGATAAAAAAAATTGTGAGACTGTACTAGTACTTATGTTCAAGGCCGAGTGCAGGATCAAATCATCATCATGTTGAAATTTGTTACAACGATCATGACATATCTCTAAAATTGGCGCATCCGCTAAATCTTGCACGTGGCGCATCTCGGTGCGGAGCAACAAGCCGGTGCTATCAAGGTTGAGGCGTCGGTAGCGTCATCGGGCTCTCCTCTTTTGATAGATCTTCTACATGGCGTGGCGCACCGCCCACCGAGAAGCAGTCACATGTGAGATCGAGGTGGAGACGTCGCCGGCATCCTCGAGGCGCGACCGCCCTTCTACGAGCCAGAGTCGACTCAAGGTATGAATCCATGCGCTGTCGCGTCCCTTCTGCATATGAAGTGGGATGCCTTAGATTTATTGTTCTTCTCTTACGATTATTTCTAGCCGGACATGTGTGCTCTTTCTCTGAATATATTGCTTGAAAAGCTAACCAAGTTACTTAAATTCACTTCGTTCTTAATCTTGCGTGCTAATTTTGTTATTTTTGCTGACAGTGGTGCGCGCAAGGAAATTTATTTCTGGGTGTGCTGAGCTGTTAGGCCTAAGTCGAAATCCTCAGCTAAACAAGGCCTCAGCTTAACACATAAAAAGGTGTTCAATCTCGCCCACAATGTCCTCTTCTTTCCTCTTCCTTTATTGGAACTTGTTTTGCAGACAAGGAAAGTGGCACGTGTAATGTGAGTAAAACCCTCTTAGCCAAAATCAGCTACGAGCAAGATTTTATGTATTGTAGATTCCCCAATTGACTCTCATCCCCAATGTAGTCTTTTTTATGTCAGTATAGACTTCTTTACTGGATGTATATACTATCGTACATGGCATGCATTTGCCTAATGAGGAGCATTGTATTGCCATTCTAGCCAACCTGATCGATCTGTCAAGCTTCATGCACGAGATGCCATGTTTAATTTACTCCCTCGCTCCGATCCATATTTCTTGGTGTAAAATGAATGTGAATCGGAGGGAGTACTCTTCTTAGATAGTACTATACCAGTTCAAAAAAAAGTACTGTACTACTACATCACAAATGCATCAAAAGAGTACTACATCACAAGACCACCACGGTTGTACTAGTAGAGTTTAATGCTTAACTTCCAAAGGGAATAAGATTACACATATGAACTTTAAACAGGCGCTGTCCGATGTCTGCTTGTTTGGGAGCACAACATAAATAATACTACCCCCGTCCATACATAAGTGACTAAACTTTGTCTGAAGATGGTTTCATCTATATATGTTTTTAGTGTGTAGATACATCCGTATCTTGAAGGAAAAAGGTGAGCCGCTAACTTTTTGAATAGAGTGAGTAATACAATTCGGATAAACAATGGTGTAGTAAAACAAATACTCCTGCCCATCATAAAACAAAACACAGACTGACTCAAATATATGTACAGATCACAAAAAAGGTTTCATCAGAACCCGAACATATACATGCAGAGATGACCGTTTGATCACATAAAACAAAGGTTTCGTGGCATATTTATGCCCCCAAAACAAGCAGACGTAGGACAGCGCCAACGTACTAGCAGCTAGCACTATGGAGCTGCAGTACAAACAAATGGTGCAGCGACATTTCCACCAGAACGAAAACTAAAAGACATCAGACCAAACAAAAGCTGGGCTATCACTTCTTGCCCAAACAAGCCTTGCTCCTTCATATGCGACTTCCTTTTCTCTTATGGATGTTGAACTTTGAATTAGATGGGTTCCTGACAGCGCGTTCTTTTTCGTGTCCTTGATGTTGCACTCTGGATCAGGTCGGTTACTGTCAGGAAATGAACAAATTGATCAGCAAAAGTCATATGTAAATGAATGCAAAGGTTACATATGAATGACTAACCCGGTCTAACTGAGTAGGGATGTAAAGTGCACCAACGTCTAGCAGAATTGTACTTTCTCCACTGCCAGTTGCTCATATCTAATTGGAATACTCCCTCCTTTGCCCGTACAACCAGCTCATTTTTGTCCTCAAATACGCAGAGTAACCTTACTGCATGTTTCCAATTGTATGGAAATGATGTGTCAAGGCCAAAAAAAGTATCCAATTCAAAATTTATATGACATGTCCATGACTCGTGATCGCCTGTTGATGATCTTGTACTGGCCCATGTTTGTAGGGTGAAGTCTCTTATAACAGCAAGGGCAACATCTCCATTATGTCCCTTGAAGATGTGAATGTTAAGCATGAATATATCATGCGTCTCATGAGGGCACTGAATATATTTCAGAGCCTTCTTTGCATGGTCAAGCTCAATGATATATCTAGACTTCGTTGGCCAGTACAAAATACCCCCTATGAGAGTTGCCGGTCTACGGTCAATCTCTGACAGCATCGGAGTTGATCGAGCTAGAAACTCCCATTCTTTTGAATCTGGTGAGTAGATATGAGCCTGTGCATCGTAACGTTTAGTTGTTATCCAAACAACCGAGAACTTGCCACAATGTGTAAACGGTTCAGAGTTGTTTCTCGAACAGAGAATTGAGCCGCTGCTTTCAATTGTGTGATTGCGCCACAATGGTGGTTCTGGTATCGCTGTGAGAACTTGCCTAATTGGATCCCAGACTGATATATACGCACTGGATACATTAGAATGGAGTAGCACCATACCATCGCGGCATCCCAGGACATAGATTTTGGGACCGTTCACTTGAGACGGGATTGCCAGCATCTTCAAGATGGCCGGGTGAAGATCATGCTCTGTGATGAATCGATTGTCCTCGGAGTTGTTGGTGAAAAACCCTAGCAACGGGTTTCCTCCGTTGTGTGACACAGTTAGCTTTCTGAAATAATTGCTTCCCATACATTGCCTCCATGCTTTCTTGGTGCCTGATGCAGCTAGTAAGCAGGTTGGATGGGGAGGAAGCCTGACAAGAATCTGAGAGACTACATCTCCAGGCAGATCGTTGATTGTTGTGGGTGTCCTTCGACTGAAGCTGGTAGGATTATGCAAATCGCACGATGCATCGTCAAAATTATGTAAACAGCACACTGCATCATCTATTTTTTAAAACAAAATGCAACATCTAATTTGACTAAGCAGCAAAATGCATCATCTAATTCATCATCAAAGTTTCCTAAACTGCATGGTGCATCAGCAAAATCAAAATAGTGTAAACAGCACAATGCATCAGCAAAATCAAAATAATGTAAACAGGACAATGCATCAGCAAAATCAAAATAATGTGAACAGCACAATGCATCAGCAAAATCAAAATATTGTAAACAGGACAATGCAATTGTAATCCTGTTGCATAATCAATGAAGCCCTTAATTTGCAAAAAAAAAACACCACAAAAATAGGACGCACCAACGGAAGGCAATCTCGCATATACAGTAATAATTGCTAACGTGTCAACACGATTGGAGGAAAAAGAGACCTCTACAGGACCCAAAACGCTGTGGTAACATCAGATGGGGTTAGCTTTGATATAGGTAATAAAATGTAAACAGCACAATACATCATCTAAGTTGACAGCAAAATTCTTCATCGAAATTTCCCACACTGTTCAAGGAATCAGAAAAATTACCTAAAAGGCTAAAAGAGCAAAATGCATCATCAGAGTAAAATATATGTAAACAGTACAATGCATCATCCAACTTTTGGCTAAACAGCAGAGAGCATTAGCTAGGTTGACAGAAAAACAAAAACAAAAAAAACCATGAAAAATTCCTGAAGAGGTGAGTGCATCAGAAAAATTACTACCTAAAAAGCATAATGAATCACCCAAATTACAAAAGAAGCAGAATGCATCATCAAAAATACAAAAACATCTCAATGCATCATCACGTCTGGTTTGGGCAAAAAACCCAATCCACCAGATCTAACCTCATTGCAGTTGGGGAAGGTAGAACTTACAAAGGGGTTGACGAGTCACGATCATATGCAACAAGCGCCGCCTTAGATGAAGTCACCATCCAAGCTCTCGACGCGTTCAAAGCAGCCAGCTTCGAAGCCTCCGACGGTTCTCCCGGCTGCGCCGCCAAAACTCTCGAAGCACGCGCCAAGACTTTCCAACAAAATGCAGCTTCGATACGAGCATTTGCCAGCGCCACAGCGCCCGGGCCCGTCCTAGCCACCGCCTTCGCCTTTGCCTCCGCATCCGCATCCGCTTTACATGTCTCCGCCGATGCATGCAGAGCATCCGTCTCCGCTTTCCATGTATCCGCCGACGCAGTGTAGGCATCGAGCGACGCCGTTTTCATTTCCTAGAAAACCCAGTAAGTTACTCACATTGCAATCCCCAAATTAAGGTTATATCGAACACAATGACCGATGAACCTCTGTACTCGCCGGAGGTTGGAGATGTACATACCTGCGAAGATCGGTCCGGTGGTGCTTGACGGTGGTGCGTCGGGGACGGGGGAGAACTCGGCGGGGAGAATGGTGGCGCGGCCCAAGACGGCGGCGCGGAGAGGGGCGACGGTGCGGTCATCGAACCTCGGCAGACAGTATTTTGTATATATATATGAGAAGAAGAATAAAGTCTGGTCGAATGAGGCAGCGCGACCGGCAGAGTACAACCGAAGGCTACTAGTGCTACCTTGGAGTATTGTAGTAATACTATAACATAATAAAAATAATGGCCTTGTTTAAACCACTCTTGTCAGTGTGGCATCGCGTCCAAATTTAATGCATTCTGTGGAAATCGGAATAATGCTGTAAAAACTCTCATACTAGTGTGGTATATAGCATGCACCGACACTTTTCAACAAAATGTCGTCTCCATTTCATAGGAGACTGCTTGCACACTGGGATACGATGCTGACATGACGAAGGGCGCAGAAGTATTTTGGAGTATTTCATTCGAGCAGATCGGGGCGACGGTGCGTCTTTGGAGGGAATACCGTGTGGTGTGTCTTTGGAGGGAATACCGTACGTACTTAGGAGTATTTCATTCGAGCAGACTGCTTGCACACTGGGATACGATGCTGACATGACGAAGGGCGCAGAAGTTTGCGAAAATGGTTGTACTACCATCCGACCATTAGTATAATCATTGCGCGATAGCTTACACGAGAAGGAAAAGAGCCGAACAGCTGTGGATAATAAAAGCATTTGGCTCTTCGAGGATCCTTCTTCTACTGCCTTCTCAAAGGAGTACTACTATTGTAATCTTTTTTTGTTTTTCTGGGACCTTCGGGTCCCTTCCCCGTTGAAAAGTGAAGTGTTTCGAATACATTCATATGCCTATGTTTCTATTTTTACAAGCAAATAAATAACAAAGGATGACTCAATGCACAAGTTGATCTCATTTTGAAATTTTTTAAACTTCTTCTATTGTATTCAAATTTGATTAGAAGGAGTCGATCGATTGTACATGCCAATCGTATAGCTTGGTGGGTGGATTGGCATTTGAAGTTTGGTCATTGTGTTCTTGTTTGTTACCACCCTCGCAAGGCACGTCCAAGTATTTCCTGTCAGAATTTATGGCATGTATGTAGTTAAATAACCTACATTATTTCAATTATGAGTTTAATTACTAGGCAAAAGCTTAAAAATCCATATATAGTTGCAGATTAAGATGAACAAATCCTTGAACCTATATCTACAAAATTGATGGCACTAACACATCCTACCAAGCGGAAAGCATGTCTACCCTACTGCTTCCAAAAGGTGGAATTATGACAATAATGTGCAACTGTTAAAATTTGGTAGCCCTCCTTCACAATTAACACACATCTAGCCATTTTTGTACAGTAATAAAAAAGGGAAATCATTCTTTCATGCATGCATATAATTGTTAGAATCTCTTGTTTGTGAAGTTGCTTAAAATACGATCTCTTCCAAACTTGAGGTCATATGATAACTAAAAAGTTTTGTATGGCGGGATTTTGCATCAAAGTACATGCGCACAATACTCACTTGTGGGCAGAAAGCCAAACAAACTCATATTACTAGGTTTGTATTAATTTGTTCTAGAAATTTCACCATCACACATGATTTTGTGCTTGCGTTAATTTTACTTTAAAAACTTCTTCCAAATTCAAATTTTCTTCAAACATGCCAACGGTACATGTCTACCAATTAATAATTAAGGGTACACCACACGTACTGCCTCGTAGGGTACATAAAAAATTACTATATTTTATGGCATGTACTAATTTCACATAATCTACAACTCAATGTTGAGTTTAATGATCAGCCCAGAACTAGAAAACAAATATACATATAGTTGCAAATTAACCTAGAAAAGCTCTAGTATCCTTTAAAACCCTAGAAAATGGCCATGCATGCATGCATCCTACTCATAATAATTAATTAAGGTCTCGATCTCTATACTGCTCACGAAGTTTGGAATTCTGGCAAATATGCAACTTGTTTCATTAATTTACCATGGCGAGATAGATGCATGCACATCGATCACTTAAAAAATATAAAGTTTGTAAAGGATTTGGCATCCATATATGCTCACCGGATATATAGATAAGGCCAAGCAAACACATCGAATATTTGTGAAGAAATGTTTTTGCTAGAACCTTCAAATTTTTAGATTTACATCACACACAAAGAACACACCTTTAATTTCGCCAGGTTTGTGCACTAATAAAGTACTCCTACAGTACTAGAAATTGGATTGTTCTACTCCGGAGTGATATGCTCACCGGAGTATTTTTGGATCTTAGCTGGAGCGGCGTTTGGCGGTTGCACGAAGCCGTGCTGGATGTTAAGCCTGTCGAGGCACGCCTGGTGGAAAGCGTGCGCCACCTTAGCCTCATCGGCGCGCCGCTGCAATGCTGCGTCCCTGGGATTTGCAGCCGCCGCATTCTTAGCCTGCACGAAAGCTTGCAGAGCATCCCGGCATCTATAGAGTGCCGGGAACATCACGTTATATACGAGCTCCTTGGCGGTGTTGCTCCTGCAAAGGGCGTCGCCGTGATGCGCTTCGAAAGAACGGCCTGGCTCCACGGCCGGCACCGCCTGAAGTGCGGTCGGATTAGGCGGCTGGCCACGGGAGCTCCCTGCCTCCGCATCGTTCGCGCCGGCCGGGAAGGGGATCTCACCTGCTGGCAAAGAAAACCATGCGGCATGCGCGGGCGGAAAAGCCGGCCAGGGCCGAGCGGGCGTCGCATGCGGGGTTGCGTGGGAGATCCCTGCCTCTGCATCCATCGGCCCGCACGGGAAGCGGCTGGCGAGGGGCTCCACGGCCAGCGCCGCCGCCGCGGGCTGAACAACCGGCCAGTGCAGAGCGGGCGGGTTATGCCTTGGTGCGCGATGGACGAAGCGAAGGCGGCGCTGATGCTCCGCTTCCTCGTCGGTGGTAGGACTACGCGCGCGGCGACCAGAGCCAAGTCGGAAGGCCATAGATATGTCGATTGGTCACTTAAGCTGGAGAGGTTCTCTTACCATTTCGGAGAAGCGGAGTAAGAGGAAGTTGTTGCTTATACGGGTTCACTGCCACGTTGGGTTAAGAGGGGCAAAGTTGGTCAATGCCTAGGAAGTTGGAATCGTTTTGGCCCCAATTTTTTAATTACCTTGCGGTTCATCTCTCGGTCTCTCCCACCTCTTCACTATCCCTCCCCTTGCCTCCTTTCATGCTTCATCGTAGTGCATCTTGTTTTTCTAGCACCTTCACAAAAATCATACACATTTGGCCGATTCTGTCATTGTGTGCACTAATAAAGTAAAAAATCCATTATATGTGAATAAACGTTTAATACACTAGCTCGCAAAGATGTTTCTCAAGGCGATATGCACAATGCCTGCCAAAAATGGGTCATGATAACTAAATTTCGTGTTAATTTTTGCATGACATGTACTCACTTGTGTATGAAGCCAAGCAAACTCATAATCTATACCAAAAAAATGTGAAAGAGTTCTTTTTAGTATCCTTCATACATGGGGTTCCTATTTTTACTTTCTATTTTTACTAGTTACAAGTACTCATGCATGAAAACTTTTGAAAATATGTGCATTTTGGGCTGTGTGGAGACATGGTACAATAATATATTCAAGTTGATATACAAAGTCTAGACATATTCAAACTAGACAAATAATGTATCTAACCCCCTAACCCTAAACTCTGTCTTATGAAGTCAAGCATGCATGAAGAGAATTGGTTTTGGGTTTCAAACATGGAAATTTCAAAATCATCCCAAAAGCTTCATTTTAGAGCGACTAAGAAGGATCCAGGCTTACCTTTCCATTTTCATGTTTTAAACTTGTTTAAATCTTGGTCAAATCTAGGATTTGACCAAGATTCAAATGGGCATAAAATAAAAAAATGAAAAAATGAAAAACCAAAGCGCACATAGTCTTCTTATATGTCATATAGTAAGCATTAAAGTTGGTAAACAAGGTCTAGACATATTCAAACTAGACAAATCATGTATCTACCCCCTAACCCCTAAACTCTATCTTATGACGAAGTCAAGCATGAAGATTAAGTGGTTTTGGGTTTCAAACATGGAAATTTCAAAAACCTCCCAAAAACTTCATTTTAGGGTGACTAAGAAGGATACAGGCTTCCCTTTTCATTTTCATGTTCTATACTTGTTTAAATCTTGGTCAAACCTAGGATTTGACCAAGATTCAAATGTGCATCAAAATTCCAAAAAAATCAGAAAAATGAAAAACCAAAGCACATAGTTTTCTTATGTCATATAGTAAGCATTAAAGTTGATAAACAAGGGTCTAGACATATTCAAACAAGAAAAATCATGTATCTACCCCCTAACCCTAAACTTTGTCTTATGTAGTCAAGCATGAAGAGAAGTGGTTTTGGGTTTCAAATATGGAAATTTCAAAAACCTATCAAAAGCTTCATTTTAGAGTGACTAAGAAGGATCCATGCTTGCCTTTTCATTTTCATATTTGAAACTTGTTTAAATCATTGTCAAACCTAGGATTTGACCAAGATTTAAATGGGCATAAAATTAAAAAATCGGAAAAATGAAAAACAAAAGCACATAGTCTTCTTATGTCACATATATATATATAGTAAGCATTCAAAAGTTGATAAACAAGGTCTAGCTAGACATATTCAAATAAGACAAATCATGTATCTACCCCTCTAACCCTAAACTCTGTCTTATGAAGTCAAGCATGAAGAGAAGTGGTTTTAGGTTTCAAACATGGAAATTTCAAAAACCTCCCAAAAACTTCATTTTAGAGTGACTAAGAAGGATACATGTTTCCCTTTTCATTTTCATGTTTTAAACTTGTTTAAATCTTGGTCAAACCTAGGATTTGACCAAGATACAAATAGGCACAAAAAAATGAAAAACAAAAAGCACATAGTGTTCTTATGTCATATCGTAAGCATTCAAGTTGATAAACAAGGTCTAGATATATCCAAACCAGACAAATCATGTATGTACCCCGTGTCGATCTTATGAAGTCTAGCATGAAGAAAAGTCGTTTTGGCCGGGTTTCAAACATGGAAATTTCAAGAACATCCCAAAAGCTTCATTTTAGAGCGACTAAGAAGGATCCAGGCTTACCTTTCCATTTTCATGATTTAAACTTGTTTAAATCTTGGTCAAATCTTGCTCAAGCATGAAGATAAGTGGTTTTGGGTTTCAAACATGGAAATTTCAAAAACCTCCCAAAAACTTCATTTTAGGGTGACTAAGAAGGATACAGGCTTCCCTTTTCATTTTCATGTTCTATATATACTTGTTTAAATCTTGGTCAAACCTAGGATTTGACCAAGATTCAAATGTGCATCAAAATTCTAAAAAAATCAGAAAAATGAAAAACCAAAGCACATAGTCTTCTTATGTCATATAGTAAGCATTAAAGTTGATAAACATGGTCTAGACATATTCAAACCATACAAATCATGTATCTACCCCTAACCCCTAAACTATGTCTTATGAAGTCAAGCATGAAGAGAAGTGGTTTTGGGTTTCAAACATGGAAATTTCAAAAACCTCCCAAAAACTTCATTTTAGAGTGACTAAGAAGGATACATGCTTCCCTTTTCATTTTCATGTTTTAAACTTGTTTAAATCTTGGTCACACCTAGGATTTGATAAACATGGTCTAGACATATCCAAACGAGACAAATCATGTATCTACCCCCTATCGACCCTAAACTTCGTCTTATGAAGTCAAGCATGAAGAGAAGTGGTTTTGGGTTTCAAACATGGAAATTTCAAAAACCTCCCAAAATTAAAGCTTCATTTTAGAGTGACTAGTTAAGAAGGATCCAGGCTTACCTTTTCATTTTCATGTTTTAAACTTGTTTAAATCTTGTTCAAACCTAGGATTTGACCAATATTCAAATGGGCATAAAATAAAAAATAAATAAAATAAAAAACCAAAGCACATAGTCTTCTTATGTCATATAGTAAGCATTCAAGTTCATAAACAAGGTCTAGACATATTCAAACCAGACAAATCATGTACCCCCTAACCCTAAACTTTGTCTTAATTATATATGAAGTCAAGCATGAAGCAGAGAAGTGTGGTTTTGGGTTTCAAACATGGAAATTTCAAAAACCTCCCAAAAAGCTTCATTTTAATTAGACTGGCTGGTTAATTAAGAAGGATCCATGATTAATTACCTTTTCATTGTCATGTTTTAAACTTGTTTAAATCTTGGTCGAACCTAGGATTTGACCAAGATTCAAATGGGCATAAAATTTCAGAAAAAAATCGAAAGAATGAAAAACCAAAGCACATAGCCTTCTTATGTCATATAGTAAGCATTCAAAATGATAAACATGGTCTAGACATATTCAAACCAGAAAAATCATGTATCTACCCCTAACCCTAAACTCTGTCTTATGAAGTCAAGCATGAACAGAAGTACGGTGGTTTTGGGTTTCAAACATGGTAAATTCAAGAACCTCCCAAAAGCTTCATTTTAGAGTTACTAAGAGAAAGATCCAGACTTAATTACCTTATCATTTTCACATGTTAAACTTGTTTAAATCTTGCTCAACAAACCTAGGATTTTACCAAGATTCTCAAATGGGCATAAAAATCAAAAAATGAAATACCAATGCACATAGTCCTCTTATGTCATATAGTAAGCATTCAAGTTGATAAACAAGGTCTAGACATATTCAAACAAGAAAAATCATGTATCTACCCCCTATCGACCCTAAACTTCGTCTTATGAAAGTCAAGCATGAAGAGAAGTGGTTTTGGGTTTCAAACATGGAAATTTCAAAAACCTCCCAAAATTCAGCTTCATTTTAGAGCGACTAAGAAGGATCGATGCTTACCTTTTCATTTCCATGTTTTAAACTTATTTAAATCTTGGTCAAACCTAGGATTTGACCAAGATTCAAATGGGCATAAAAATTCAGACAAAAAATCTAAAGAATGAAAAACCAAAGCACATAGCCTTCTTAATTATGTCATATAGTAAACACTCAAGTTGATAAACAAGGTCTAGACATATTCAAACCAGAAAAATCATGTGTATATCTACCCCTAACCCTAAACTCTGTCTTATGAAGTCAATCTAGGATTTGACCAAGATTCAAATGGGCATAAAATAAAAAAACAGAAAAATGAAAAACCAAAGCGCACATAGTCTTCTTATATGTCATATAGTAAGCATTAAAGTTGATAAACAAGGTCTGGACATATTCAAACTAGCTAGACAAATCATGTATCTACCCCCTAACCCCTAAACTCTATCTTATGACGAAGTCAAGCATGAAGATAAGTGGTTTTGGGTTTCAAACATGGAAATTTCAAAAACCTCCCAAAAACTTCATTTTAGGGTGACTAAGAAGGATACAGGCTTCCATTTTCATTTCCATGTTCTATACTTGTTTAAATCTTGGTCAAACCTAGGATTTGACCAAGATTCAAATGTGCATCAAAATTCCAAAAAAATCAGAAAAATGAAAAACCAAAGCACATAGTTTTATTATGTCACATACATATATATAGTAAGCATTCAAAAGTTGATAAACAAGGTCTAGCTAGACATATTCAAATAAGACAAATCATGTATCTACCCCTCTAAAACCATAAATAACTCTGTCTTATGAAGTCAAGCATGAAGAGAAGTGGTTTTTGGTTTCAAACATGGAAATTTCAAAAACCTCCCAAAATTAAAGCTTCATTTTAGAGTGACTAGTTAAGAAGGATCCAGGCTTACCTTTTCATTTTCATGTTTTAAACTTGTTTAAATCTTGGTCAAACCTAGGATTTGACCAATATTCAAATGGGCATAAAATAAAAAAATAAATAAAATAAAAAACCAAAGCACATATTCTTCTTATGTCATATAGTAAGCATTCAAAAGTTCATAAACAAGGTCTAGACATATTCAAACCAGACAAATCATGTACCCCCTAACCCTAAACTTTGTCTTAATTATATATGAAGTCAAGCATGAAGCAGAGAAGTGTGGTTTTGGGTTTCAAACATGGAAATTTCAAAAACCTCCCAAAAAGCTTCATTTTAATTAGACTGGCTGGTTAATTAAGAAGGATCCATGATTAATTACCTTTTCATTGTCATGTTTTAAACTTGTTTAAATCTTGGTCGAACCTAGGATTTGACCAAGATTCAAATGGGCATAACAATTCAGAAAAAATCGAAAGAATGAAAAACCAAAGCACATAGCCTTCTTATGTCATATAGTAAGCATTCAAATTGATAAACATGGTCTAGACATATTCAAACCAGAAAAATCATGTATCTACCCCTAACCCTAAACTCTGTCTTATGAAGTCAAGCATGAACAGAAGTACGGTGGTTTTGGGTTTCAAACATGGTAAATTCAAGAACCTCCCAAAAGCTTCATTTTAGAGTTACTAAGAGAAAGATCCAGACTTAATTACCTTATCATTTTCACATGTTAAACTTGTTTAAATCTTGCTCAACAAACCTAGGATTTTACCAAGATTCTCAAATGGGCATAAAAATCAAAAAATGAAATACCAATGCACATAGTCCTCTTATGTCATATAGTAAGCATTCAAGTTGATAAACAAGGTCTAGACATATTCAAACAAGACAAATCATGTATCTACCCCCTATCGACCCTAAACTTCGTCTTATGAAGTCAAGCATGAAGAGAAGTGGTTTTGGGTTTCAAACATGGAAATTTCAAAAACCTCCCAAAATTCAGCTTCATTTTAGAGCGACTAAGAAGGATCGATGCTTTTACCTTTTCATTTCCATGTTTTAAACTTATTTAAATCTTGGTCAAACCTAGGATTTGACCAAGATTCAAATGGGCATAAAAATTCAGACAAAAAATCTAAAGAATGAAAAACCAAAGCACATAGCCTTCTTAATTATGTCATATAGTAAACACTCAAGTTGATAAACAAGGTCTAGACATATTCAAACCAGAAAAATCATGTGTATATCTACCCCTAACCCTAAACTCTGTCTTATGAAGTCAATCATGAAGAGAATTGGTTTTGGGTTTCAAACATGGAAATTTCAAGTACGTCCCAAAAGCTTCATATATTTTAGAGTGACTAATTAAGAAGGATCTTGGATTACGTTTTCATTTTCATGCTTGAAACTTGTTTAAATCTTGGTTGAACCTAGGATTTGACCAGAATCAAATGTGCATAAAATTCTTAAAAAAATAGAAAAATGAAAAACAAAAGCACATGGTCTTCTTATGTCATATAGTAAGCATTCAAGTTGATAAACAAGGTTTAGACATATTCAAACCAGACAAATCATGTATCTACCCCCTAACCCTAAACTCGGTCTTATGAAGTCTAGCATGAGGAGAAGTCGTTTTGGGTTTCAAACGTTTAAGCCAAAAGCCCCATTTCAAATATTTCAAACTTATTCAAATTTGGTTCAAATTTGAAAGACACACAAGTTATAGCACACATAGTGCATACATTCTCACACATACTGCACTAGATGCTAACCCGGCCTATAGTTTGAGGCCATTGGATGAGGTCGAAAAAAATCTTGGATTAGAAATGGGGTTGTTCGAACCCCGTAGTTGGATTTTTTGAACCTTGATCTGTAGTACTGGGCAAAACCCTAGTTTAACCTATTTAATTATAGATTCATAGGTCGATTTTTCTACCTTTTTATTATTACTATGCAGCACATGTGTGTTTGCCCGTCGAGTGAAACTCGGAGGAAGAGGGATCACTCGGAAGGAGAGAAGAAGGGAGAGAATTATGGTGTCTCCCCTTTTTCGGGTGATGATGTTGACTTTTGTGCAGGGTTTGTCAGTGAGCAGGAGGTGCGAGCGAGCGAGTCGGCGAGGCCGAGAATGAGAGAGATTTGTTTTTTTGTGAGAGGGACGACCGAAGGATCCAGAAGGACCCACAGACTTCCAATACGCATCCTGATGCGTCTTCTCTTGACAAAGAAAATGGCTGGGAGTTTGCGTACCTATTGCACGTGACTTGTGCTCACTGAAGTGTGGGACCTCACGCATGGGCACCACACGTAAGTGACAGACCTGTTGGTGTAAAAACTCGGTTGATTATTATAGTGCATTAGAACAAAGTTTCCTATGGATTCAAGGGTAGGAAATCCAAGTTAACTCATTTACATGACATTATTTTTTCCATGAAGCAAAGTTAACGCACCTATCAATTGGTACATTTTGGAGTGACTAAGAAGGATCCAGGCTTACTTATTCGTTTTCACGTGTAAAACTTGTCTAAATCTTGGTCAAACAAAATTGGCAGAAAATTCAAAAAAAAACAGAAAAATGAAAAACCAAAGCACATAGTCTTCTTATGTCATGTAGTAAGCATTAAAGTTGATAAACAAGGTCTAGACATATTCAAACCATACTAATCATGTATCTACCCGCTAACCCCTAAACTATGTCTTAAGAAGTCAAGAATGAAGAGAAGTGGTTTTGGGTTTCAAACATGGACATTTCAAAAACCTCCCAAAACTTCATTTTAGGGTGACTAAGAAGGATACAGGCTTCCCTTTTCATTTTCATGTTCTATACTTGTTTAAATCTTGGTCAAACCTAGGATTTGACCAAGATTCAAATGGGCACAAAAAAATAAAAAAAAAGCACATAGTGTTCTTATGTCATATCGTAAGCATTGAAGTTGATAAACAAGGTCTAGATATATCCAAATTAACCAGACAAATCATGTATCTACCCCCTATCGACCCTAAACTTCGTCTTATGAAGTCAAGCATGAAGAGAAGTGGTTTTGGGTTTCAAACATGGAAATTTCAAAAACCTCCCAAAATTCAGCTTCATTTTAGAGCGACTAAGAAGGATCGATGCTTACCTTTTCATTTCCATGTTTTAAACTTATTTAAATCTTGGTCAAACCTAGGATTTGACCAAGATTCAAATGGGCATAAAAATTCAGACAAAAAATCTAAAGAATGAAAAACCAAAGCACATAGCCTTCTTAATTATGTCATATAGTAAACACTCAAGTTGATAAACAAGGTCTAGACATATTCAAACCAGAAAAATCATGTGTATATCTACCCCTAACCCTAAACTCTGTCTTATGAAGTCAATCTAGGATTTGACCAAGATTCAAATGGGCATAAAATAAAAAAACAGAAAAATGAAAAACCAAAGCGCACATAGTCTTCTTATATGTCATATAGTAAGCATTAAAGTTGATAAACAAGGTCTGGACATATTCAAACTAGCTAGACAAATCATGTATCTACCCCTAACCCCTAAACTCTGTCTTATGACGAAGTCAAGCATGAAGATAAGTGGTTTTGGGTTTCAAACATGGAAATTTCAAAAACCTCCCAAAAACTTCATTTTAGGGTGACTAAGAAGGATACAGGCTTCCATTTTCATTTCCATGTTCTATACTTGTTTAAATCTTGGTCAAACCTAGGATTTGACCAAGATTCAAATGTGCATCAAAATTCCAAAAAAATCAGAAAAATGAAAAACCAAAGCACATAGTTTTCTTATGTCACATACATATATATAGTAAGCATTCAAAAGTTGATAAACAAGGTCTAGCTAGACATATTCAAATAAGACAAATCATGTATCTACCCCTCTAAAACCATAAATAACTCTGTCTTATGAAGTCAAGCATGAAGAGAAGTGGTTTTTGGTTTCAAACATGGAAATTTCAAAGACCTCCCAAAATTAAAGCTTCATTTTAGAGTGACTAGTTAAGAAGGATCCAGGCTTACCTTTTCATTTTCATGTTTTAAACTTGTTTAAATCTTGGTCAAACCTAGGATTTGACCAATATTCAAATGGGCATAAAATAAAAAAATAAATAAAATAAAAAACCAAAGCACATATTCTTCTTATGTCATATAGTAAGCATTCAAAAGTTCATAAACAAGGTCTAGACATATTCAAACCAGACAAATCATGTACCCCCTAACCCTAAACTTTGTCTTAATTATATATGAAGTCAAGCATGAAGCAGAGAAGTGTGGTTTTGGGTTTCAAACATGAAAATTTCAAAAACCTCCCAAAAAGCTTCATTTTAATTAGACTGGCTGGTTAATTAAGAAGGATCCATGATTAATTACCTTTTCATTGTCATGTTTTAAACTTGTTTAAATCTTGGTCGAACCTAGGATTTGACCAAGATTCAAATGGGCATAACAATTCAGAAAAAAATCGAAAGAATGAAAAACCAAAGCACATAGCCTTCTTATGTCATATAGTAAGCATTCAAATTGATAAACATGGTCTAGACATATTCAAACCAGAAAAATCATGTATCTACCCCTAACCCTAAACTCTGTCTTATGAAGTCAAGCATGAAGAGAAGTACGGTGGTTTTGGGTTTCAAACATGGTAAATTCAAGAACCTCCCAAAAGCTTCATTTTAGAGTTACTAAGAGAAAGATCCAGACTTAATTACCTTATCATTTTCACATGTTAAACTTGTTTAAATATTGCTCAACAAACCTAGGATTTTACCAAGATTCTCAAATGGGCATAAAAATCAAAAAATGAAATACCAATGCACATAGTCCTCTTATGTCATATAGTAAGCATTCAAGTTGATAAACAAGGTCTAGACATATTCAAACAAGACAAATCATGTATCTACCCCCTATCGACCCTAAACTTCGTCTTATGAAGTCAAGCATGAAGAGAAGTGGTTTTGGGTTTCAAACATGGAAATTTCAAAAACCTCCCAAAATTCAGCTTCATTTTAGAGCGACTAAGAAGGATCGATGCTTTTACCTTTTCATTTCCATGTTTTAAACTTATTTAAATCTTGGTCAAACCTAGGATTTGACCAAGATTCAAATGGGCATAAAAATTCAGACAAAAAATCTAAAGAATGAAAAACCAAAGCACATAGCCTTCTTAATTATGTCATATAGTAAACACTCAAGTTGATAAACAAGGTCTAGACATATTCAAACCAGAAAAATCATGTGTATATCTACCCCTAACCCTAAACTCTGTCTTATGAAGTCAATCTAGGATTTGACCAAGATTCAAATGGGCATAAAATAAAAAAACAGAAAAATGAAAAACCAAAGCGCACATAGTCTTCTTATATGTCATATAGTAAGCATTAAAGTTGATAAACAAGGTCTGGACATATTCAAACTAGCTAGACAAATCATGTATCTACCCCCTAACCCCTAAACTCTATCTTATGACGAAGTCAAGCATGAAGATAAGTGGTTTTGGGTTTCAAACATGGAAATTTCAAAAACCTCCCAAAAACTTCATTTTAGGGTGACTAAGAAGGATACAGGCTTCCATTTTCATTTCCATGTTCTATACTTGTTTAAATCTTGGTCAAACCTAGGATTTGACCAAGATTCAAATGTGCATCAAAATTCCAAAAAAATCAGAAAAATGAAAAACCAAAGCACATAGTTTTCTTATGTCACATACATATATATAGTAAGCATTCAAAAGTTGATAAACAAGGTCTAGCTAGACATATTCAAATAAGACAAATCATGTATCTACCCCTCTAAAACCATAAATAACTCTGTCTTATGAAGTCAAGCATGAAGAGAAGTGGTTTTTGGTTTCAAACATGGAAATTTCAAAAACCTCCCAAAATTAAAGCTTCATTTTAGAGTGACTAGTTAAGAAGGATCCAGGCTTACCTTTTCATTTTCATGTTTTAAACTTGTTTAAATCTTGGTCAAACCTAGGATTTGACCAATATTCAAATGGGCATAAAATAAAAAAATAAATAAAATAAAAAACCAAAGCACATAGTCTTCTTATGTCATATAGTAAGCATTCAAAAGTTCATAAACAAGGTCTAGACATATTCAAACCAGACAAATCATGTACCCCTAACCCTAAACTTTGTCTTAATTATATATGAAGTCAAGCATGAAGCAGAGAAGTGTGGTTTTGGGTTTCAAACATGAAAATTTCAAAAACCTCCCAAAAAGCTTCATTTTAATTAGACTGGCTGGTTAATTAAGAAGGATCCATGATTAATTACCTTTTCATTGTCATGTTTTAAACTTGTTTAAATCTTGGTCGAACCTAGGATTTGACCAAGATTCAAATGGGCATAACAATTCAGAAAAAAATCGAAAGAATGAAAAACCAAAGCACATAGCCTTCTTATGTCATATAGTAAGCATTCAAATTGATAAACATGGTCTAGACATATTCAAACCAGAAAAATCATGTATCTACCCCTAACCCTAAACTCTGTCTTATGAAGTCAAGCATGAACAGAAGTACGGTGGTTTTGGGTTTCAAACATGGTAAATTCAAGAACCTCCCAAAAGCTTCATTTTAGAGTTACTAAGAGAAAGATCCAGACTTAATTACCTTATCATTTTCACATGTTAAACTTGTTTAAATCTTGCTCAACAAACCTAGGATTTTACCAAGATTCTCAAATGGGCATAAAAATCAAAAAATGAAATACCAATGCACATAGTCCTCTTATGTCATATAGTAAGCATTCAAGTTGATAAACAAGGTCTAGACATATTCAAACAAGACAAATCATGTATCTACCCCCTATCGACCCTAAACTTCGTCTTATGAAGTCAAGCATGAAGAGAAGTGGTTTTGGGTTTCAAACATGGAAATTTCAAAAACCTCCCAAAATTCAGCTTCATTTTAGAGCGACTAAGAAGGATCGATGCTTTTACCTTTTCATTTCCATGTTTTAAACTTATTTAAATCTTGGTCAAACCTAGGATTTGACCAAGATTCAAATGGGCATAAAAATTCAGACAAAAAATCTAAAGAATGAAAAACCAAAGCACATAGCCTTCTTAATTATGTCATATAGTAAACACTCAAGTTGATAAACAAGGTCTAGACATATTCAAACCAGAAAAATCATGTGTATATCTACCCCTAACCCTAAACTCTGTCTTATGAAGTCAATCATGAAGAGAATTGGTTTTGGGTTTCAAACATGGAAATTTCAAGTACGTCCCAAAAGCTTCATATATTTTAGAGTGACTAATTAAGAAGGATCTTGGATTACGTTTTCATTTTCATGCTTGAAACTTGTTTAAATCTTGGTTGAACCTAGGATTTGACCAGAATCAAATGTGCATAAAATTCTTAAAAAATAGAAAAATGAAAAACAAAAGCACATGGTCTTCTTATGTCATATAGTAAGCATTCAAGTTGATAAACAAGGTTTAGACATATTCAAACCAGACAAATCATGTATCTACCCCTAACCCTAAACTCGGTCTTATGAAGTCTAGCATGAGGAGAAGTCGTTTTGGGTTTCAAACGTTTAAGCCAAAAGCCCCATTTCAAATATTTCAAACTTATTCAAATTTGGTTCAAATTTGAAAGACACACAAGTTATAGCACACATAGTGCATACATTCTCACACATACTGCACTAGATGCTAACCCGGCCTATAGTTTGAGGCCATTGGATGAGGTCGAAAAAAATCTTGGATTAGAAATGGGGTTGTTCGAACCCCGTAGTTGGATTTTTTGAACCTTGATCTGTAGTACTGGGCAAAACCCTAGTTTAACCTATTTAATTATAGATTCGTAGGTCGATTTTTCTACCTTTTTATTATTACTATGCAGCACATGTGTGTTTGCCCGTCGAGTGAAACTCGGAGGAAGAGGGATCACTCGGAAGGAGAGAAGAAGGGAGAGAATTATGGTGTCTCCCCTTTTTCGGGTGATGATGTTGACTTTTGTGCAGGGTTTGTCAGTGAGCAGGAGGTGCGAGCGAGCGAGCGAGTCGAGCGAGGCCGAGAATGAGAGAGATTTGTTTTTTTTGTGAGAGGGACGACCGAAGGATCCAGAAGGACCCACAGACTTCCAATACGCATCCTGATGCGTCTTCTCTTGACAAAGAAAATGGCTGGGAGTTTGCGTACCTATTGCACGTGACTTGTGCTCACTGAAGTGTGGGACCTCACGCATGGGCACCACACGTAAGTGACAGACCTGTTGGTGTAAAAACTCGGTTGATTATTATAGTGCATTAGAACAAAGTTTCCTATGGATTCAAGGGTAGGAAATCCAAGTTAACTCATTTACATGACATTATTTTTTCCATGAAGCAAAGTTAACGCACCTATCAATTGGTACATTTTGGAGTGACTAAGAAGGATCCAGGCTTACTTATTCGTTTTCACGTGTAAAACTTGTCTAAATCTTGGTCAAACAAAATTGGCAGAAAATTCAAAAAAAAAAAGAAAAATGAAAAACCAAAGCACATAGTCTTCTTATGTCATGTAGTAAGCATTAAAGTTGATAAACAAGGTCTAGACATATTCAAACCATACTAATCATGTATCTACCCGCTAACCCCTAAACTATGTCTTAAGAAGTCAAGAATGAAGAGAAGTGGTTTTGGGTTTCAAACATGGACATTTCAAAAACCTCCCAAAACTTCATTTTAGGGTGACTAAGAAGGATACAGGCTTCCCTTTTCATTTTCATGTTCTATACTTGTTTAAATCTTGGTCAAACCTAGGATTTGACCAAGATTCAAATGGGCACAAAAAAATAAAAAAAGCACATAGTGTTCTTATGTCATATCGTAAGCATTCAAGTTGATAAACAAGGTCTAGATATATCCAAATTAACCAGACAAATCATGTATCTACCCCCTATCGACCCTAAACTTCGTCTTATGAAGTCAAGCATGAAGAGAAGTGGTTTTGGGTTTCAAACATGGAAATTTCAAAAACCTCCCAAAATTCAGCTTCATTTTAGAGCGACTAAGAAGGATCGATGCTTTTACCTTTTCATTTCCATGTTTTAAACTTATTTAAATCTTGGTCAAACCTAGGATTTGACCAAGATTCAAATGGGCATAAAAATTCAGACAAAAAATCTAAAGAATGAAAAACCAAAGCACATAGCCTTCTTAATTATGTCATATAGTAAACACTCAAGTTGATAAACAAGGTCTAGACATATTCAAACCAGAAAAATCATGTGTATATCTACCCCTAACCCTAAACTCTGTCTTATGAAGTCAATCTCTAGGATTTGACCAAGATTCAAATGGGCATAAAATAAAAAAACAGAAAAATGAAAAACCAAAGCGCACATAGTCTTCTTATATGTCATATAGTAAGCATTAAAGTTGATAAACAAGGTCTGGACATATTCAAACTAGCTAGACAAATCATGTATCTACCCCCTAACCCCTAAACTCTGTCTTATGACGAAGTCAAGCATGAAGATAAGTGGTTTTGGGTTTCAAACATGGAAATTTCAAAAACCTCCCAAAAACTTCATTTTAGGGTGACTAAGAAGGATACAGGCTTCCATTTTCATTTCCATGTTCTATACTTGTTTAAATCTTGGTCAAACCTAGGATTTGACCAAGATTCAAATGTGCATCAAAATTCCAAAAAAAATCAGAAAAATGAAAAACCAAAGCACATAGTTTTCTTATGTCACATACATATATATAGTAAGCATTCAAAAGTTGATAAACAAGGTCTAGCTAGACATATTCAAATAAGACAAATCATGTATCTACCCCTCTAAAACCATAAATAACTCTGTCTTATGAAGTCAAGCATGAAGAGAAGTGGTTTTTGGTTTCAAACATGGAAATTTCAAAAACCTCCCAAAATTAAAGCTTCATTTTAGAGTGACTAGTTAAGAAGGATCCAGGCTTACCTTTTCATTTTCATGTTTTAAACTTGTTTAAATCTTGGTCAAACCTAGGATTTGACCAATATTCAAATGGGCATAAAATAAAAAAATAAATAAAATAAAAAACCAAAGCACATAGTCTTCTTATGTCATATAGTAAGCATTCAAAAGTTCATAAACAAGGTCTAGACATATTCAAACCAGACAAATCATGTACCCCCTAACCCTAAACTTTGTCTTAATTATATATGAAGTCAAGCATGAAGCAGAGAAGTGTGGTTTTGGGTTTCAAACATGGAAATTTCAAAAACCTCCCAAAAAGCTTCATTTTAATTAGACTGGCTGGTTAATTAAGAAGGATCCATGATTAATTACCTTTTCATTGTCATGTTTTAAACTTGTTTAAATCTTGGTCGAACCTAGGATTTGACCAAGATTCAAATGGGCATAACAATTCAGAAAAAAATCGAAAGAATGAAAAACCAAAGCACATAGCCTTCTTATGTCATATAGTAAGCATTCAAATTGATAAACATGGTCTAGACATATTCAAACTAGAAAAATCATGTATCTACCCCTAACCCTAAACTCTGTCTTATGAAGTCAAGCATGAACAGAAGTACGGTGGTTTTGGGTTTCAAACATGGTAAATTCAAGAACCTCCCAAAAGCTTCATTTTAGAGTTACTAAGAGAAAGATCCAGACTTAATTACCTTATCATTTTCACATGTTAAACTTGTTTAAATCTTGCTCAACAAACCTAGGATTTTACCAAGATTCTCAAATGGGCATAAAAATCAAAAAATGAAATACCAATGCACATAGTCCTCTTATGTCATATAGTAAGCATTCAAGTTGATAAACAAGGTCTAGACATATTCAAACAAGACAAATCATGTATCTACCCCCTATCGACCCTAAACTTCGTCTTATGAAGTCAAGCATGAAGAGAAGTGGTTTTGGGTTTCAAACATGGAAATTTCAAAAACCTCCCAAAATTCAGCTTCATTTTAGAGCGACTAAGAAGGATCGATGCTTACCTTTTCATTTCCATGTTTTAAACTTGTTTAAATCTTGGTCAAATCTAGGATTTGACCAAGATTCAAATGGGCATAAAATAAAAAAACGAAAAATGAAAAACCAAAGCGCACATAGTCTTCTTATATGTCATATAGTAAGCATTAAAGTTGATAAACAAGGTCTAGACATATTCAAACTAGCTAGACAAATCATGTATCTACCCCCTAAAACCCCTAAACTCTGTCTTATGACGAAGTCAAGCATGAAGATAAGTGGTTTTAGGTTTCAAACATGGAAATTTCAAAAACCTTCCAAAAACTTCATTTTAGGGTGACTAATTAAGAAGGATACATGCTTCCCTTTTCATTTTCATGTTCTATATATACTTGTTTAAATCTTGGTCAAACCTAGCTAGGATTTGACCAAGATTCAAATGTGCATCAAAATTCCAAAAAATATCAGAAAAATGAAAAACCAAAGCACATAGTTTTCTTATGTCATATAGTAGCATTAAAGTTGATAAACAAGGTCTAGACATATTCAAACAAGAAAAATCATGTATCTACTCCCTAACCCTAAACTTTGTCTTATGTAGTCAAGCATGAAGAGAAGTGGTTTTGGGTTTCAAATATGGAAATTTCAAAAACCTACCAAAAGCTTCATTTTAGAGTGACTAAGAAGGATCAATGCTTACCTTTTCATTTTCATATTTTAAACTTGTTTAAATCATTGTCAAACCAGGATTTGACCAAGATTTAAATGGGCATAAAATTAAAAAAATCAGAAAAATGAAAAACAAAAGCACATAGTCTTCTTATGTCACATATATATATAGTAAGCATTCAAAAGTTGACAAACAAGGTCTATACATATTCAAATAAGACAAATCATGTATCTACCCCTAACCCTAAACTCTGTCTTATGAAGTCAAGCATGAAGAGAAGTGGTTTTTGGTTTCAAACATGGAAATTTCAAAAACCTCCCAAAAGCTTCATTTTAGAGTGACTAAGAAGGATCCAGGCTTACTTTTCATTTTCATGTTTTAAACTTGTTTAAATCTTGGTCAAACCTAGGATTTGACCAATATTAAAATGGGCATAAAATAAAAAAATAAAAAAACCAAAGCACATAGTCTTCTTATGTCATATAGTAAGCATTCAAGTTCATAAACAAGGTCTAGACATATTCAAACCAGACAAATCATGTATCTAGCCCCTATCGACCCTAAACTTCGTCTTATGAAGTCAAGCATGAAGAGAAGTGGTTTTGGGTTTCAAACATGGAAATTTCAAAAAACCAAAAGCTTCATTTTAGAGCGAGTAAGAAGGATCGATGCTTATCTTTTCATTTTCATGTTTTAAACTTATTTAAATCTTGGTCAAACCTAGGATTTGACCAAGATTCAAATGGGCATAAAAATTCAGACAAAAATCTAAAGAATGAAAAACCAAAGCACGTACATAGCCTTCTTAATTATGTCATATAGTAAACATTCAAGTTGATAAACAAGGTCTAGACATATTCAAACCAGAAAAATCGTGTATCTACCCCTAACCCTAATTAAACTCTGTCTTATGAAGTCAAGCATGAAGAAAAGTGGTTTTGAGTTTCAAGCATGCATGGAAATTTCGAGAACCTCCCAAAATAAAGCTTCATTTTAGAGTGACTACGAAGGATCCATGCTTACACCTTTTCATTTTCAAGTTTTAAACTTGTTTAAAACCTGGTCAAACCTGGGATTTGACCAAGATTCAAATGGGCATAAAATTCAAAAAAATAGATAAATGAAAAACCATAGCACATAGTCTTCTTATGTCATATAGTAAGCATTCAAGTGGATAAACAAGCTCTAGACATACTGAAACCAGACAAATCATGTATCTACCCCTATCCCTAAACTATGTCTTATGAAGTCTAGCATGAAAAGAAGTGGTTTTGGGTTTCAAACATGGAAATTTCAAAAACCTCCCAAAAGCTTCATTTTGGATTGACTAAGGAGGATCCAGGCTTACTTTTTCATTTTCATGTTTTAAACTTGTTTAAATCTAGGTCAAACCTAGGATTTGACCAAGATTCAAATGGACATAAAAAATCAACAGTTTACAACAGCACACAAAATAAACATGAAATTACATCTAAATCCCTAACTTTTACATGGAGGACCCCAGGCTGAAAGCAAGAAATGCGATCGGGTCTTGAATCTTGATGCGTCTTCTCTTGACAAAGAAGATTGCTGGGAGTTTGCGTACGTACATCACGTCACTTGTGCTCACTGAAGTGTGGGACATGACGCATGCATGGGCAACACACGTAAGTGACATGGATTCAAGGGTAGGGAAGCCAAGAGAAAAAAACGAGAATTTGGACAAAAATAACCCAATCTTGCTAGTATGTCGAAAGTTTGTTTTTCCCAATCTTTTCGACTTTGGGTTATTTCTGTCTATTTTGCCGAAAAAACGAGGACAGAGACTGGAAACGGTGATGCATCTAGCTTCAGAGTACGTCAGATTAAGACTTCATGAGCAACACTAGTCTGACGTAAGTACAGTGTATACAGACAAGACAGGGACTAGACATTGCTACCCACGTCCCTCTGCGCCCCTTCAAAGAAATCATACTCCGTACTAGAATCTCGAAACGTAGGAATTAGTCTGACACGATTTCTGATTGTTTAATTCATAGGATTGCAATTTTCAGAATTCATTGACAATACATTTTTATACAAAAACAAAAAATCCTTCATTGTGTAACCGTATGTTACTACTAGTATTTCTTTTGGTTTTCACACGCAATCAAATGTTATTGGATCCAAATACCGTTGTTTCTCAATCCTATATATTTGGAGATGATCATCACTCTCTAATCATACAATTTTCATATTCCCGCACTTTGAAAATCTTGCGAATAATCAAAGCAGCCAAAATCTATGGTGTGTATTGTATATGTTTATGCCATGCTTAGTTTCATCGAATATTGTTTGGTTGCATCGCGGGGAAACCGCGTGAATTTAGATTAATTGTTGCATGTTTGTTTGTGGTGTGACCAACTGCTTTTGCAACGAAACAACCCCCCCACCATGTACGCATTGTTTGGGTCGCATGCATGATGTGTACAAAATGTTAAAATAGAAATAATGTAGGAATTGAATATGATTGCATGTTGAATTAATCCTATATGAGAGAAATCACACAAATTTGAATTGCATGTTCTTTGGTTGTAGTGCTACACAAAAAACACGTGAATTAGTATGAATTATCATGTATTCAAGAATCAAAGGAGCCACTGAGATTTGAATCCCACAAAATTTCTATGAATTTTCTTCGAACCAAACAAGCCCAACAAGATTCCAAAGGAATATAATACAACGAATCAAACAACTTCCGTTGTTGGAATATTTCCTTAGGACATCAATCCAATAGAAACTATATGATCCAGTTTCAGCGACAATCTGGTCGGTGTAGGCTCGAGGAGGCCAATTGTATATATATGTTTGGACCCGGTTGGTTGAGTGATCATGCTCGTGACATCCAGCCTGAAAGGTAAAATTCGGGCAAGGCCAGCGTGACGCCACAATACTTTTGAAATATTCAAAAGCGCGTAATATTTGTGAAATTTTAATAATAGCTACTACTTATGTGAATTTTTTTCGTTCATACGCTTATTGGGGGGTAGGCTAACCCTAATGGCCTCCTCAAGATCCCTACCTCTACCAAGGTTTCCCGAGTTCATCCACCTCGATGGGTTCCTTGCCACTTTCGACCATGTTGTGGGCATCATTTCGGGTTCCCGTACCACGGCCAGTCCTTTTCAGGAGTCCCGAACCCGATGCCATAATATTTGTTTGAAAAAAATTCAAGACCGCACAATATTTGTTGAAATAAATGAATAAGCATTTTTAAATAGCTAAATAAAAGAAGTACGAATTTTGAAAAATTTATTTTTTCTAAAACATTAATTGGAGCATTGACATGTTGAACCCACTTGTCGATTTTGCTATCAACATGACTAACTAGCTGATTAGATAACCAAGTGGTGAAATTTGCAACATATTAGACCACCACATGGTGGAAACTGCAAAAAAAATGTCCAAGTGGTGGTTTGTGCAACATATAGAGCAGTACAGTATATGGTAGTACAAGATGAATGTGCACTGCCGTGGGCCCGTGGTAATATATCATGATGATGGCAAAGGATCTTTTCTCTGCTGAAACTGTCCAGAGCTGATTTGATGAGACAAAATACAGCTCCACGGCGTGCAAGGACAGTATACAGTACATTAGCTTCTTCTCGGGTCACACGCCTTCACGACAGGTGCAGTAGTGCAGCAGAGACCAGAGAGAGAAGGCACGCCCGTAGTACTCGTATTATTGATTTCAATTCAAATTGTTTTTTTTTGCCTGCTTCTCCGTCTTCTTCATCTCCATCTTCTCTGGCGACCCCGCCTACACCAGCAGCCCCTGCACCACCGCCGCCATGCCTTTTTCGGATCATCTCGAGCCACCTGTTTGATGGTACTAGTAGGAGTTGTGGACTTTTATCCATATCGCTCTACCAGCTGCCGCTCGCACTGTCCTCCAATACCTCATACCCAAACGCCAGCGTCCCACTCCCACACCCCCACACCCACTTGACCGCATCCTTCCAATGGCGAGATCGATCAATGAGAGTGGCAGTTCTTGGGTGTTTCCTGATGGCCCCCTTGAAGAAATCGCATCCCGATGCGATGTCATCACCGCCGCGAGCCTCGTCGGTTCATGCAAGTTTTATCATGATTCAGCAACACAAAGTGTAGCTCTGCCTGCATCTCAGCCGTTTGGCATGCCCTGTGTTCTTCATACTCACCAAACTGAGGTACCGCCCGCGCACAATCCCTTCTCCCGCGTCCACAAGTTCAAGCAGCAGGGTGCGCAGAAGGACAAGCAGCATGATGCAAAAGATCGCAAGGGTACCTTGTGCCAACTGACGCCGCTGGACAGGATCTCTTCCGATGCCGTGATTCCAGATGGTGGTACGGGCATGTGGGCAGGCGCGAATGGAGATTGGATCGCCCTTCTTGGCTTCCCCTGGAATTGGGAGCTTGTCAATGTGTACACTGGTCGCCGGATTCCTCTACCACCAATAAGTGAGTTTAAATCCACCCCGGATAAACTTGTGTTCGAGTCTAATGATCAACATCTTCAACTGCTGAAGATAGCTATTTGCCGAGTTCCAACAGCTGCTTCAAATTATACTAGTTTCTCTGTTCTTGCCATCTTCAACGCGGCAATTGCAGTCCTTCACTGTGCTTCTAGCAGATGGACAGTTCTTGACAACCAGTTCTTAGCGTACGGCTACTCCGATGCAATCATCCACAAGGGTATTGTATTTGCTGTAACTCAGACAGGCGAAGTTTATGCATGGAATCAACTTTCTTGGGGTAATTTTTCTCATCTCATATGATGTGTTTTCGCTATTACCTGCTAGTTTCAGATTTAGCTTTAGCCTTTTTCTTTTTGTTGTGCAGTTTTCGTGTCATGCCTGTACCTTTCCCCCTCTATATTCAATCAAAATCAGCAGCGATATGCCTTTGAGTCAAAATAAAGTACTCCCTCCGATCCAAATCAAATTGACTCAGCTTTGTCTAGCCAGTGCATCTAGCTAGACAAACTTGAGTCAATTAATTTGTGCATATCTAGCTAGACACATCCAGTTGAGTCAATTAATTTGGATCGGAGGCAGTATTTTAGCTACATCATTATTCATGTATGTAATGAACTAATCAAGTTTTGCTGAACTGACTTCAAGCTGTGCTTTCCTTTGCAAGGTCCTTTGTTGATCAGCACGGCACCTATTCCGCCAGAACTTGATGAACAAGGTCGGTACAATCTTGGCTCCTGGTGGTTAGCACGATCTCCTGATGGTTCTAGACTTTTTCTGGTCCATACCTGGGGCGTTACTGACGGGCGGGATTATACTGGACTGGTTCGGATTTTACCTGCTGCTGCTACCTCTGAGGGTCGTCATGGTCGCACTATTCGCGGGTATGGTAAGGGTTTACTTGGCTGCGAGGTGTACAGCATGGACACCAGTCAGTTGATGCCACCGAGGCCATGGAGGAGGATTATTTCCCTTGGATCATATTCTCTCTTCCTTGGAGTGAACTATCCGATTATCATTCCAGTAGAAGACGGGGCAGAACATGACCGTCCAAATATGGCGAGAAGCAACTCTGTTTACACATCGCACCATGCAGTAGGCCTTGCATATCCTCCTTCTCCAGAAATTTGCCGCTTCAGTTTGAATTCTGAAGACTGTACTGTTGGTTTCCAAACCAACATTAGATGGACATGGCGGCAGGTTCCGTTGTGGCTCATCCCAAGCTTCGCCAACGCCCGGCAATGGAACCTGCCTTCGCGTCACAGGTCCAGAAAGAAGGGCTGATGTACTTTATGTAATACTCGTGTTGTAATGCAAGATTTGTATCTGTTGAACTATTTCATTTGCATGTTTATCTCTACCTAGGCTACTCCCTTTCCGTAGTTGTGTTGTACTATCTGTTGAACTATTTCCTTTGCATGTTATCTCTACCTAGGCTACTCCTCCGTAGTTGTTAAATTGATGTAATGCTCCTACAATGCACGCTACACTGGGCGTGTGGCCTGTAATGTTATCAAACACCTTTTGTACTCGTTCTAGTAAGCATTTCACACTATAGCTCACATAATTAAAGTACTCCTACAACGTATTAGTTGAAAGATATCTCTCATAAGTAAGTACCCCTCTTTGAGCTTATGCGAAACATAAATGACTATTTTAGAAATATATACTCTCGACACAAGATTATATTAAAAACAATGGTACATAGTTCTATTAGAAAAAGAAAGTGTGAATAGTAGAATGATGGAGAAGTGTTTTTTGAGGTCTGTGCATAGCTAGTGTTCATGGTGCAAAAGCACTTAGACTAGTCACAATGGGAAGTATACTAGTCTATGATACAACACCTTCAATGCATAGTATCATGAATTAGTATCATGCAATGTTGCGAAAAACCAATTATTCATTTCTTTCCAAATAGACTAGCTTTGCGAGGATGACAAAACATTTCTTTATTGCCCTCTCGTATGAATCTCCTCCATACATCACCTCTCATACCGATTGAAAGCCATGCCAAATCGTTGGTTCAAGACCATGAATACCAAGCCAATTTTGTTAGCTAGTTGGACCACCCTCGGATTGAGAACCAACGGTTGAAAGAAAGGTGGGCGCCAACTCATATTTTTTTCTCGAGAGTCCGACACTTGATGTTGATTGCAAAGTTCACAAAGGCCAAAATTTTGACATCCTCTTTGTGCAAGTCTTGCCACCATCCAAACTCGGTTTTGAAGTACCAACCAAGAAAAAAAAAGCTTGCACTTTGGAGGACCCCATGGACCATGAAAATTTTGAAAAACTTCCAGTAAATCATGCATATTTCGATTTATATTTTGGTGAAGTTTCATTCGATTTGAATCATAGGTTTGTGAGCAAATATATATTTAGTTTAAACTAGTGCTCGAGTACGTAAGAATCTATTTAATCACAAGCTAGTCATCCGAATGGGATGAAATATTCATAGATTTTAAAACAAGGAATCTACATATTACTGGATTTTTTTTCAAAATTTTCTGAATAGTTTTTCTTTTTTAGCTTCGAAATAAGAGATAGTTTGGAACGTTGGATCTCAAATGGATGGTAGATGGTGGGACACAGTCACAATGTATCTTGGAAGCATCAAGTCACTGAAGCTCTGTCCGGTTTCCAAACCAAGCTAGGAAAGGCATTGAAAATGAAGTTCTGCTCTAAAACATTTCTCATTCCATTTTGGTGCTCGCGCGGTTGCATGCTGCCCACGTGTTAAGGTACGTGTCTCTGGCATGTAGAGAACTACGATTATTGGCGAAAAATATATCGAAATGGAAACTGTAAAAAAAAGCCCTCTCTGGTCAACCTGATGTGACGAGACATCACTGCACCAAACGTCGTCGCAAATTTATAGATGGGTGGCGTGCTAGTCTACCAACAGTCAAATCGGCGCCCAGTCGCAGCAGCAGCCTAGAGTACTACCTAGTTTTTGCCCCTTGCATGTCTATCATCTTCTTCTTCACCCCGTTACAAAAAAAAATCTTCTTCTTCACCCTCCCAGAATCACGCGCACGCGCAGGATCTCGATCCCCACCACGCCGCATCACTAGTACTACTCCGTATACCTTTCTCTCCTTACCCCGGCCGGCCGCGCGCCGCATCGTTCCTTCCATAGCGCTCGCCCTCTCCTCCGAAAACCCCAAGCGCAGTTGCATCCGCCATCCACCTAAATCCATCTTCACGTGATGGATTATTCTAGGCTTTGCCGGGGCGGCGGGGACGGCCACTTGGAGGCTCTCACCGGCGACAACATCGACCTCATCGCTGCGCATCTGGACGTTACCTACACCGTCCGACTTGCTGCATGTTCCAGGGAGCTCTACGACATGATCAGCAAGGATGAAGGTAAGATGCACCATTGGGATGAACCCTGCCTGCTGATGCCTCCGCCTGCTTATTGGTTCGATGAACACTGGGTATGATGCGCACAGTGGCAAGTTTTCCCAGAAAGAAACCAAGGTTTAATCGAACCAGGAGGAGCCAAGAAGCACGTTGAAGGTTGATGGTGGCGAAATGTGATGCGGCGCAACAACAGGGATTCCGGCGCCAACGTGGAACCTGCACAACACAACCAAAGTACTTTGCCCCAACGAAACAGTGAGGTTGTCAATCTCACCGGCTTGCTGTAACAAAGGATTAACCGTATTGTGTGGAAGATGATTGTTTGCAAGAAAACAGTAAAACAAGTATTGCAGTAGATTGTATGCGATGTAAAGAATAGGACCGGGGTCCACAGTTCACTAGAGGTGTCTCTCCCATAAGATAAAAGCATGTTGGGTGAACAAATTACAGTCGGGCAATTGACAAATAGAGAAGGGCATAACAATGCATATACATGATATGATAAATATAGTGAGATTTAATCCGGGCATTACGACAAAGTACATAGACCGCCATCCAACTGCATCTATGCCTAAAAAGTCCACCTTCAGGTTATCATCCGAACCCCATTCAGTATTAAGTTGCAAAGCAACAGACAATTGCATTAAGTATGGTGCGTAATGTAATCGACAACTACATCCTTAGACATAGAATCAATGTTTTATCCCTAGTGGCAACAGCACATCACAACCTTAGAACTTTCTGTCACTGTCCCAGGTGTCAATGAAGGCATGAACCCACTATCGAGCATAAATACTCCCTCTTGGAGTTAAGAGCAAAAACTTGGCCAGAGCCTCTACTAATAACGGAGAGCATGCAAGATCATAAACAACACATAAACAATAGATTGATAATCACCATAACATAGTATTCTCTATCCATCGGATCCCGACAAACACAACATATAGTATTACAGATAGATGATCTTGATCATGTTAGGCAGCTCACAAGATCCAACAATGAAGCACATAAGGAGAAGACGACCATCTAGCTACTGCTATGGACCCATAGTCCAGGGGTGAACTACTCACTCATCACTCCGGAGGCGACCATGGCGGTGTAGAGTCCTCCGGGAGATGAATCCCCTCTCCGGCAGGGTGCCGGAGGCGATCTCTGAATCCCCGAGATGGGATTCGCGGCGGCGGCGTCTGGAAGGTTTTCCGTATCGTGGCTCTCGGTCTGGGGTTTCGCGACGGAGGCTTTAAGTAGGCGGAAGGGCAGGTCAAGAGGCGGCACGAGGGCCCGATGACAGGGCCGCGGCCAGGGCCTGGGCCACGCCGCCCTGTCGTCCCTCGTGGCCCCACTTCGACTCCCCTTCGGTCTTCTGGAAGCTTCGTGCAAAAATAGGACCCTGGGTTACTAGGATTTCTGAAACCAAAAACAGCAGAAAACAGCAACTGGCTCTTCGGCATCTTGTTAATAGGTTAGTTCCAGAAAATGCGTAAATACGACATATAATGTGCATAAAACATGTAGGTATCATCAATAAAGTAGCATGGAACATAAGAAATTATCGATACGTTGGAGACGTATCAGCATCCCCAAGCTTAGTTCTGCTCGTCCCGAGCAGGTAAAACGATAACAAAGATAATTTCTGAAGTGACATGCCATCATAATCTTGATCATACTATTTGTAAACATATGTAATGAATGCAGCGATCAAAACAATGGTAATGACATGAGTAAACAACTGAATCATAAAGCAAAGACTTTTCATGAATAGTACTTCAAGACAAGCATAAATAAGTCTTGCATAAGAGTTAACTCATAAAGCAATAAATCAAAGTAAAGGTGTTGAAGCAACACAAAGGAAGATTAAGTTTCAGCGGTTGCTTTCAACTTATAACATGTATATCTCATGGATATTGTCAACATAAAGTAATATAACAAGTGCAATATGCAAGTATGTAGGAATCAATGCACAGTTCACACAAGTGTTTGCTTCTTGAGGTGGAGGGAGATAGGTAAACTGACTCAACAATAAAAGTAAAAGAAAGGTCCTTCAAAGAGGAAAGCATCGATTGCTGTATTTGTGCTAGAGCTTTTATTTTGAAAACATGAAACAATTTTGTCAACGGTAGTAATAAAGCATATGAGTTATGTAAATTATATCTTACAAGTTGCAAGCCTCATGCATAGTATACTAATAGTGCCCGCACCTTGTCCTACTTAGCTTGGACTACCGGATCTTCGCAATGCCATGTTTCAACCAAGTGTCACAAAGGGGTACCTCCATGCCGCCTGTACAAAGGTCTAAGGAGAAAGCTCGCATTTTGGATTTCTCGCTTTTGATTATTCTCAACTTAGACATCCATACCGGGACAACATGGACAACAGATAATGGACTCCTCTTTAATGCATAAGCATGTAGCAATAATTATTATTCTCATATGAGATTGAGGATATATGTCCAAAACTGAAACTTCAACCATGATTCATGGCTTTAGTTAGCGGCCCAATGTTCTTCTCTAACAATATGCATGCTCCAACCATTAAGGTGGTAGATCCTTCAGACAAGACGGACATGCATAGCAACTCACATGATATTCAACAAAGAATAGTTGATGGCGTTCCCCAGAAGCATGGTTATCGCACAACAAGCAACTTAATAAGAGATAAAGTGCATAAGTACATATTCAATACTACGATAGTTTTTAAGGCTATTTTGTCCCATGAGCTATATATTGCAAAGGTAAATGATGGAATTTTAAAGGTAGCACTCAAGCAATTTACTTTGGAATGGCGGAGAAATACCATGTAGTAGGTAGGTATGGTGGACACAAATGGCATAGTAGTTGGCTCAAGGATTTTGGATGCATGAGAAGTATTCCCTCTCGATACAAGGTTTAGGCTAGCAAGGTTGTTTGAAGCAAACTCAAGGATGAACCGGTGCAGCAAAACTCACATAAAAGACATATTGTAAACATTATAAGACTCTACACCGTCTTCCTTGTTGTTCAAAACTCAATACTAGATATTATCTAGACCTTAGAGAGACCAAATATGCAAATCAAATTTTAGCAAGCTCTATGTATTTCTTCATTAATGGGTGCAAAGTATATGATGCAAGAGCTTAAACATGAGCACAACAATTGCCAAGTATCACATTATCCAAGACATTTTAGAATTACTACATGTAGCATTTTCCAATTCCAACCATATAACAATTTAACGA
Organism: Lolium multiflorum; assembly: GCA_030979885.1. Lineage (NCBI taxonomy): Eukaryota > Viridiplantae > Streptophyta > Magnoliopsida > Poales > Poaceae > Lolium > Lolium multiflorum. The sequence goes on from CM061747.1 coordinate 248,985,779, forward strand.
AGAAGTTTCAACCTTCGCCTTGAACATTATGAGTAAAGCCTAAGGACATATTTGTCCATATGCAACAGCGGAGCGTGTCTCTCTCCCACAAAGTGAATGCTAGGATCCATTTTATTCAAACAAAAACAAAAACAAAACAAACCGACGCTCCAAGTAAAGAACACAAGATGTGACTGAATAAAAATATAGTTTCAGGGGAGGAACCTGATGATGTTGTCGATGAAGAAGGGGATGCCTTGGGCATCCCCAAGCTTAGACGCTTGAGTCTTCTTAAAATATGCAGGGATGAACCACGGGGCATCCCCAAGCTTAGAGCTTTCACTCCTCTTGATCATAGTATATCATACTCCTCTCTTGACCCTTGAAAACTTCCTTCACACCAAACTTCAAACAAACTCATTAGAGGGTTAGTGCACAATTAATAATTCTCATATTCAGAGGTGACACAAACATTCTTTACACTTCTGGACATTGCACAAAGCTACTGGACATTAATGGATCAAAGAAATTCATCCAACATAGCAAATATGGCAATGCGAAATAAAAGGCAGAATCTGTCAAAAACAGAACAGTTCGTAAAGACGAATTTTAAAATGGCACCAGACTTGCTCAAATGGAAAAACTCAAAACTAATGAAAGTTGCGTACATATCTGAGGATCACGCTCGTAAATTGGCAGATTTTTTAGAATTTTCTACAGAGACTTGTGCCCAGATTCGTGACAGACAGCAATGCTGTTTCTGCGCAGCGATCCCAAATATAACATCAACTATAACATAGAAACTTTACTTGGCACAAAAACATGATAAGGAGAGGTTGCTACAGTAGTAAACAACTTCCAAGACTCAAATATAAAACAAAGTACTGTAGTAAAAACATGGGTTGTCTCCCATAAGCGCTTTTCTTTAACGCCTTTCAGCTAGGCGCAGAAAGTGCAAATCAAGTAACATCAAGAGATGAAACATCAACATTACCTTGGGTGTTGGGAGTTTTCTCAACAATGCATGTTATCTCGTCTATGTAAGTTTCAGAGGCTCCTTTTTCATTATTCTTAGGCTTGCTATTCTCATCAAACAAATTTTCAGGAACAAGCCAACCATAGTTATTTTCTAGAGCTTCATGCATTCCTAGGAGTTTACAAGGTATTGTTGTCTTAACCTCCCCACCATCATTAATATCATTAGTGTACTTTACTCTCTCCATGTCCATCTTTTCAAGGAGACTAACAAAATTGGTGTAAGAACCAAGCATTTTATATTTAGCAAAGACTTTTCTAGCCTCTCTTGCTACACCACCAAATTCTTTAAGAAGGGTTTCTAAAACAAAGTCTTTCTTCTCTCCTTCCTCCATATCACCAAGTGTGAGAAACATGTGTTGGATTATAGGATTGAGATTAACAAATTTAGTTTCCAGCATGTGTACTAAAGAAGCAACAGCAATTTCATAAGTAGGAGCAAGTTCTACCAAGTGTCTATCTTCAAAATCTTCAGCGGTGCTAACATGAGTGAAAAATTCTTCTATATTATCTCTTCCAATTATAGACCCTCGGCCTACCGGTATGTCTTTTAGAGTGTACTTAGGAGGAAACATGATGCAATAAGCAAAAAGTAAACTAGGCAAACAAAGTAAAGACGAGTAACTAATTTTTTTGTGTTTTTGATATAGAGAGCAAGACAGTAAATAAAGTAAAACTAGCAACTAATTTTTTTGTGTTTTGTTTAGGTGCAGCAAACAAAGTAGTAAATAAAATAAAGCAAGACAAAAACAAAGTAAAGAGATTGAGAAGTGGAGACTCCCCTTGCAGCGTGTCTTGATCTCCCCGGCAACGGCGCCAGAAAAAGTGCTTGATGCGCGTAAATGTACACGTCCGTTGGGAACCCCAAGAGGAAGGTATGATGCGCACAGTGGCAAGTTTTCCCTCAGAAAGAAACCAAGGTTTAATCGAACCAGGAGGAGCCAAGAAGCACGTTGAAGGTTGATGGTGGCGAAATGTGATGCGGCGCAACAACAGGGATTCCGGCGCCAATGTGGAACCTGCACAACACAACCAAAGTACTTTGCCCCAACGAAACAGTGAGGTTGTCAATCTCACCGGCTTGCTGTAACAAAGGATTAACCGTATTGTGTGGAAGATGATTGTTTGCAAGAAAACAATAAAACAAGTATTGCAGTAGATTGTATGCGATGTAAAGAATAGGACCGGGGTCCACAGTTCACTAGAGGTGTCTCTCCCATAAGATAAAAGCATGTTGGGTGAACAAATTACAGTCGGGCAATTGACAAATAGAGAAGGGCATAACAATGCATATACATGATATGATAAATATAGTGAGATTTAATCCGGGCATTACGACAAAGTACATAGACCGCCATCCAACTGCATCTATGCCTAAAAAGTCCACCTTCAGGTTATCATCCGAACCCCATTCAGTATTAAGTTGCAAAGCAACAGACAATTGCATTAAGTATGGTGCGTAATGTAATCGACAACTACATCCTTAGACATAGAATCAATGTTTTATCCCTAGTGGCAACAGCACATCACAACCTTAGAACTTTCTGTCACTGTCCCAGGTGTCAATGAAGGCATGAACCCACTATCGAGCATAAATACTCCCTCTTGGAGTTAAGAGCAAAAACTTGGCCAGAGCCTCTACTAATAACGGAGAGCATGCAAGATCATAAACAACACATAAACAATAGATTGATAATCACCATAACATAGTATTCTCTATCCATCGGATCCCGACAAACACAACATATAGTATTACAGGTAGATGATCTTGATCATGTTAGGCAGCTCACAAGATCCAACAATGAAGCACATGAGGAGAAGACGACCATCTAGCTACTGCTATGGACCCATAGTCCAGGGTGAACTACTCACTCATCACTCCGGAGGCGACCATGGCGGTGTAGAGTCCTCCGGAGATGAATCCCCTCTCCGGCAGGGTGCCGGAGGCGATCTCCTGAATCTCCCGAGATGGGATTCGCGGCGGCGGCGTCTGGAAGGTTTTCCGTATCGTGGCTCTCGATGCTGGGGTTTCGCGACGGAGGCTTTAAGTAGGCGGAAGGGCAGGTCAAGAGGCGGCACGAGGGGCCCGGATGACGGGGCCGCGCGGCCAGGGGCTGGCCGCGCCGCCTGTCGTCCGGCCACCTCGTGGCCCCACTTCGACTCCCCTTCGGTCTTCGGGCTTCGTGCAAAAATAGGACCCTGGGCGTTGATTTCGTCCAATTCCGAGAATATTTCGTTACTAGGATTTCTGAAACCAAAAACAGCAGAAAACAGCAATTGGCTCTTCGGCATCTTGTTAATAGGTTAGTTCCAGAAAATGCGTAAATACGACATATAATGTGCATAAAACATGTAGGTATCATCAATAAAGTAGCATGGAACATAAGAAATTATCGATACGTTGGAGACGTATCACCTGCTGATGCCTCCGCCTGCTTATTGGTTCGATGAACACTGGGACGTGGCGAGAGCATCTCGTCTGCATGATACCGTGTACGACCTGGTGCCCCTCGACCATCCTCGCCGTTCTGTCACCCTGCCGTTCATGCACGACAGAAAATGGCTTGGCGCGAACGGCGACTGGATCGCCGCCGCCGATCATCATGAGTGGTGCCTCGTGAACGTCTACACCGAGCGACATATCCCCCTTCCATCCCTACCTGATTCGAAGATTCGTCATAGTATTGTTTCATCTCGACCTGCATACTCTTTTAACTGGCGTCCAGAAATTTATTTGTTGAAGATTGTAATCTGCCAAGTGCCCACAAAAGGTGGGAGGTACGCAGATTACAAGCTCATCGCCTTGTTCGACAAAACGATTTTCTACCTTGAAGGGGGTGGCGACTGGAGAATGCTGGAGGCCCTTACACCTGCACCTGATTATCCAAATTACTGTGATGCCATTGAACTCCGTGGCCACGTTTTTGCGGTGGACGAAACTGACGGCTCCACGTACTTCTGGGACACCGCAAATGGTATTTTTTCAGTCCTTATGTTGCATTGCATGATACACTGCCTTAACCAATGAAGTTATTCATGAACTACCTTGTTTATATTTTACCTTTCTTATATGACTTAATGATCACACCCCCTTTTGCTGAATATGAATGAACCGTTGCTTGCAATGAATTAGTAGTACTAATTAGTCACCAACAAACATAGTATGCTCAGTATGTGATTGCATTCCTGAATTAGTAACTCTACGCCACTGCAGAATATGGGTGTAATTAACCAGTATCTCAAAAGATAACGTGGCACTATGAAGGCACCCTTTTTGATAACCTTTTACACCCATTGTTTCATATATAACTAATTGATTTTGCCTCCAAAAGGAGGACGAGAGACCCCCGCCATCTGCATCAGAGAGATGCATAAGGACTTTCATAAGTATATGACTTAACGATCACATCCTTTATCTGAATATGAATGAACCGTTGCTTGCAATGAATTAGTACTAGTCAGTCATCAGCAAACATAGTATACTCCGTATGTGAATGCATTCCTGAATTAGTAACTCTATGCAACTGCAGAATATGGATGTAATTAACAAGTATCTCAAATGTTAACGTAGAAACAGAAAAATAGAAGAAAATCGTTTGTAATTACATGCGTAGCTTATATTTTCTAGAGATCGGGGAAAAAGCCTTGATTGGATGTACCTACATGCAGATCAAACAGTTCTTTGTTTATATCGGTGAACAATCTGCAGAATGGTATAATTAATTTTGTTTTTGATACATTTTTTCTCCCATTTTCTTGAATAGATTTCAGTTTCCCACAATTATCTTTCATTAGTGATTGTGACGTCCCCTCATTCAAAATAACTCAGGTTATCTTTTTCCTAATTCAGTGATATTTAAGTTTGAGTAAGTTTACGATTAATATCTACAACCTCATATATATATAAGATTTAGCACCTGCAGGCCTAACAAAGTTAGCTGCCTCTAGTCCCCTGTATAGTTCTTTCTTTTTGCTTTCTCAGTTTTTCGTAGCCTTGCTACAACCCTGTATGCTCTAATATATAATGATGCACGACTAGGCATGTGTTCGAGAAAAGAAAATCTAAATATCTTTTGTAATATATGAACCTATATTGATGTTTTAGATGTTGGTAGTATAATTTTCGATAAACTTGAACAGACTTAAATCAGTTTAACTTAGCACAACCATATAGCGTACCTTTTTTAGAACGCGAAAATGAGGTAAACAAATACCATGTGTACCCTTTACTATCAATAGTAGAGAAGAGATTATGAACCTTCAACTCTAAAATGCAAATTCTTCTACTGAATGGATAGCTGCATCTGATACCTATTTTGCAAATGTTACCAGACTTGGGGTTAGCTACAAAGAGCATTTCTTTCTTGTCAAGCTTCATGCACTACCAACACAACCAAAAGTCCGAACTGATCGCAAGGGCGGCAATCCACTTATACAATTCAACACCCCCCGTCACGTGTGATGGGAGACAAGTCAACATGTGGAAAGACTCAGAGGTATAGCTCAAGAGGCATATAAGTGGACTCCGAGGGGGCAACAACAATTTTAGGATAAATTGCGAAAGCCAGGACTCGAACTCGAGACCCTGGCTCTGACACCATGTCAAGCTTCATGGACTAGCCAACGCAACCAAAAGTCCGAACTGATGGAAAGGTCTAGGCAATCCACTTATACAGTTAAACATTTCTTACCCTTCGGGTGGTCACAGGGAAGCTCTCTAATAGATCACTTAAGACAAAGGGAATTAACTACAGCACAGGACTTAAACTTAAGATGATATATATTTGTCAAAATTTGAATGTATCTATATGCTTTCACTGTCTAGATACATCTGAATTTGGACAAATCTCAGACACTTTCGGTGGGACAGAGGTAGTATATAACTGTGTATACACTAACTAGTGTCTAGTTTTGGCGAAGTTTAGACTAGTTTCGTGGGATGGATGCAGTATAACTGATATATTGGACACTTGATTTGAACACATGAATGACCAATGTCCTTAGCTTACATAGTCGTATTTATACTGTGAGCATGAACGATGAACAATGCTGCTGTTTGAATATGGTTGCCAGTAACACCCTATTCGTCTCCATTTCTAATATTGCAGAAAACCTGATGCTCCCGTTTGTAATCCCGCCACCGGTGGTGGATGATCAGCAGTACGCGTGGTTCCTCGCTCCATCTGCTGATGGCAAGCGATTGATGATCATCCTTACAGTAAACAAGATTGGGATTGCCAATGCTGAAGTACCTCCTGACATTCCCTATGCTGCTAATGGGCTTCAGCTACGGCAGTATCCTCCTGTTGCCACCTACGTCTTTGAGCTGGATCCCTTATCTACTGCACGTGCAGGGGACTTTCTTTGGAGGCAGGTTAACAGCCTCAGCGACCACTCTCTGTTCCTCGGACTCAATTACCCAATCATTGCCAACCTGAAGAAGCGTGAATCCAAAGCTCCTGATGGCACATTGGTTCCATTCATGAGGAAAAACTGCGTCTACACAGCATACCGGAATATTCGTTATAATCAATACCCTAAAATTTTGCGCTGCAACCTCCAGCCAGATGAAGGTGAGACTGTGGGAGTTATCAGCCTTCCCAAGGATGGTTGGGATAGTGTCCGACAAGCGGCTATGTGGTTTAAGCCTGCTTTAAACATTGCCCGTTCGGTGTTACCTTTAAAAAAACAGTGACACTTTTTTATTATGCTTGAAGTGTTGAGAAGTAGTACACTGTTTTTAGTATGTACTAGTTTGAATCAGTTTATTTGAACACTGCCCTGCTTTTGTATTTCGTGTTGCCTTCATATTATAACCCATGCATGGCTGTTTTAGGATTGACTTTATTTCAGCACTATAATTACAATGTGTGTACGTCCTTTATAATATAGCCACCTCTTGTTGATCATACTCATGAGAGGACCATTCCTATTTTTTTCGCCGCTAAAGGGTAAAGTACATCCACTGGCACGGGGGTGTGTTCGGTTCCACCCCATCCCCAAACCGAACATGCATCAACTACGAGCAAGGAAGTAGATGTGCGACCTAGGTGACTGTGCGGACCCCACATGTGAACCAAAGAAAAAAACATGTCAATACGGAACTGATGTACATACGACAACTCCTATATGATATGCGTATGTACGATTGAGCATCTGGAGGTGTGCTGCCACCTGCTTCCTCACACGAAGGGTTGGATCTTGTGTTTCGTACACGGATCGGACTGAAATTGTCGTGTGCATAGCAAGGTTCATGTCAATAAGGCTGAGTTTGGCATCTAAGTCTAGGCAACAAATACTTTTGGGTTCCAACGGCCATCTACAAGGTATTTGCTATAGGCCTACTTGCTCCGGCTGTCGAAGCCCAATAACTACAAATGGGCCTTTCTGCTCATGCAATGTTGGCCCTTTTCTAAAGAACCACAGATCCTATGATTGGCAAAAAACAAAAACACGGAGATTCTACATAAAAGTTGTTTGTATTTATTTTGAATTATTGGGTTGCAATTTTTGAAACTGCTCATGGCCAATATGAAAATCCTTGATCGCTCCATACCCACATAGATCACGGTATTTTCAAAAATTCATAAAGTGGATTTGAAATTTAAAACATATCCTAATAATTCCATGATTTATTCTATTAACTTGCAAGATCTTGGAGCGAAAGAGCTTGTATTAGTCTGCGAAAATAATACTGATAAACCTGTCGTTAACAAGAAATGAAGGTTTATCGTTCAGAGAGGATGCCATGTGGGACCCATGAGACAGTAGCGTCCTCAACGTTTCAAAGAAAAAGGCAAGTAGCCCGAAAATAGGGGTAAAAAATAAATCCTACAAAGGAAACATTTATAGTTCATAGAGGCTGACATGTGGGACCGATCTGCCAGCTGCATCCTCATCATTTCGAAGTCGGCAGGGATCAGAAGAAAAAGGCAAATAGCCAGAAATTAGGGGTAAAAAATAAATCCAAAAAGGAAACTTTTATTCTTAATAGAGGATGACATGTGGGACCGACCTGCCAGCAGCGTCCTCATCGTTTCAAAGGCCGCAGGGGATCAAAAGAAAAAGGCAAATAGCCAGAAATTAGGGGTAAAAAATAAATACAACAAAGGAAAGGTTTATTGTTCATAGAGGCTGACATGTGGGACCCATGAGCCAGCGGCGACCTCAATTTCAAAGGCGGCATATGATCGAAAAGAAAAAGGCAAGTTAGCAAAAATCAGTGGGTAAAAAAATCTAAGAAATGAAACTTTATTGTACAGTCCCAGTGTGTAAAAAAAAGGCAAATAGCCAGAAATTAGGGGTAAAAAATAAATCCAACAAAGGAAAGGTTTGTTGTTCATAGAGGCTGACATGTGGGACCCATGAGCCAGCGGCGACCTCAATTTCAAAGGCGGCATATGATCGAAAAGAAAAAGGCAAGTTAGCAAAAATCAGGGGGTAAAAAAATCTAAGAAAAGAAACTTTATTGTACATAGAGGATGACATGCGGGTCCCATGAGCCAGCACCTTACTCAACGTTTCAGAGGCGGCATGAGATCAAAAGAAAAAGGAAACTGACCAAATATCAGGAGCAAAAAATAATCCAAGAAAAGTAACTTTTATTGTACATAGAGGATGACATATGGGTCCCACTTATACAAGCTCTTTCGCTCCAAGATCTTGCAAGTTGATTGTACATAGAGGATGACATGCGGGCCCCTTGTGTCAGCAGCTTAATCAATGTTTCCAAGGCGGCAGGGGATCAAAAGAAAAAGGAAACAGCCAAAAATAAGAGGGTGAAAAAAATCCAAGAAAAGAAACTTTTATAGTATCGAGGATGACATGTGGGTCCCATGAGCCAGCAGCTTCCTCAACGTTTCAGAGGCTGCATGAGATCGAAAGAAAAAGGCAAGTGACCAAAAATAAGAGGGTAAAAAAATCCAAGAAAAGAGACTTGATTGTACATAGAGGATGACATGCGGGTCCCATCAGTCAGCAGCTTACTCAACGTTTCCAAGGCGGCAGGGGATCAAAAGAAAATGGAAATAGCTAAAGATCAGAGGGTGAAAAAAATCCAAGAAAAGAAACTTTTATAGTACATAGAGGATGACATGCGGGTCCCATGAGCCAGCAGGTTCCGCAACATTTTCAAAGGCGGCATGAGATCGAAAGAAAAAGGCAAGTGACCAAAAATCAGAGGGTGAAAAATAATCGAAGAAAAGAAACTTTTATTGTACATAGAGGATGACATGCTGTCCCATTTTGCAGCAGAGGTCCCAACGTTTCAAATGCGGCTTGAGATCAAAAGAAAAAGAAAGTAGCCAGAAATTAGGGGGTAAAAAAAAACTCGAAGAAAAGAAAGTTGATTGTCCATAGAGGATGACATGCGGGACCCACGAGTTAGCAGCTTACTCAACGTTTCCAAGCCGGCAGGGGATCAAAAGAAAAAGGAAATAGCCAAAAATCAGAGAGTGAAAAAAACCCTAGAAAATAAACTTTTGTAGTACATAGAGGATGACATGCGGGTCCCATGAGCCAGCAGGTTCCTCAACGTTTCAAACGTGGCATGGGATCGAAAGAAAAAGGCAAGTGACCAAATATCAGGAGCCAAAAATAATCCAAGAAAAGAAACTTGATTGTACATAGAGGATGACATGCGGGTCCCATTTTGCAGCAGCGGTCCCAACGTTTCAAATGCGGCTTGAGATCAAAAGAAAAAGAAAGTAGCCAGAAATTAGGGGGTAAAAAAACTCCAAGAAAGGAAAGCTTTATCGTTCATACAGGCTGACATGTGGGACCTATGAGCCAGCAGCTTACTCAACGTTTCAAAGGCGGCAGGGGATCAAAAGAAAAAGGAAATAGCCAAAAATCAGAGGGTGAAAAAAATCCAAGAAATCAAACTTTTATTGTACATAGAGGATGACATGCGGGTCCCATGAGCCAGCAGATTCCTCAACGTTTCAAACGTGGCATGAGATCGAAAGAAAAAGGAAAGTGACCAAATATCAGGAGCCAAAAATAATCCAAGAAAGGAAACTTTATTGTACATAGAGGATGACATACGGGTCCCATTTGCAGCAGCGGTCTCAACGTTTCCAAGGTGGCACAGGACCAAAAGAAAAATGAAGTAGCCAGAAATCAGGGGGTGAAAAAATCCAAGAAAAGAAAGATTTCAATTGGGCTGCATCTGGACATCTGGGCCTTCGAACTATCCTTCTGGGCCTTTTGATTCGTACAATTTCAGCCCACTCCAGAACATGGAAGTTCGGATTTTTCTCAAAAAAAACAGGAATGTCCTATGCTTCGCAAAAACAAAAAACAAGGAGATTCAAGATATAAGTTGTAAAAATAAAGATTTAATTTATCCGTTTGCAATAGCTCAGAGCGAAATACACTGTTTATTGTCTGCAAAATAATCAAGATATCACATGTTTCTTGTACGGGGAGGCTGACATCGGGACCCATGAGCCAGCAGCGTCGTTTTTCAAAGGCAGTGGGTCGAAAATAAAAAAACAAAAAGTCAGTTGGTAAAAAAATCCAAGAAAAGAAAACATTTATCGTTCTGAGAGGATGACATGCGGGACCGATGAGGCAGCAGCATCCTCAACGTTTCCAAGGCGGCAGGGGATCAAAAGAAAAAAAAAGGAAATAGCCAGAAATTACTTAGGGGTCAAAAATAAATCCACCAAAGGAAACTTTTATTGTTCATAGAGGATGACATGCGGGACCGACCTGCCAACAGCGTCCTCATCGTTTCAAAGGGGGCAGGGGATCAAAATAAAAAGGCAAATAGCCAGAAATTAGGGGTCAAAAATAACTCCAAGAAAGGAAACTTTTATTGTTCGTAGAGGATGACATGCGGGACCCATGAGCCAGCAGCTTACTCAACGTTTCAAAGGCGGCATGAGATCGAAAGAAAAAGGCAAGTGACCAAATATCAGGAGCCAAAAATAATCCAAGATTTATTGTACATAGAGGATGACATGTGGGTCCCATTTTGCAGCAGCGGTCTCAATGTTTGAAATGCGGCTTGAGATCAAAAGAAAAAGAAAGTAGCTAGTAATTAGGGGGTCAAAAAAATCCAAGAAAAGAAAGTTGATGGACATAGAGGATGACATGCGGGTCCCTTGAGCCAGCAGCTTACTCAACGTTTCAAAGGGGGCAGGGGATCAAAAGAAAAAGGCAAGCCAAAAATCAGCGGGTGAAAAAAAATCCAACAAAGGAAACTTTTATAGCACATAGAGGATGACATGCGGGTCCCATGAGCCAGCAGGTTCCTCAACGTTTCAAACGTGGCATGAGATCGAAAGAAAAAGGCAAGTGACCAAATATGAGGAGCCAAAAATAATTCAAGAAAAGAAAGTTTTATAGTACATAGAGGATGACATGCGGGTCCCATTTAGCAGCAGCGGTATCACCGTTTGAGAGGCGGCAGGGGATCAAAAGAAAAAGAAATTGCCAAATATCAGAGGGTGAAAAAAACCAAGAAAATGAAATTTTATAGTACATAGAGGATGACATGCGGGTCTCATGAGCCTGCAGGTTCCTCAATGTTTCAAACGTGGCATGAGATCGAAAGAAAAAGGCAAGTGAAAAAATATCAGGAGCCAAAAATAATTCAAGAAAAGAAAGTTTTATACTCCCTCCGTTCCTTTCTATAATGCCTATTGTTTTTTCGCAATTGTTTCAGAATATAAGAGAAAAGCTGTGTTTTTTTGCAAATAACCCCTTCCACCGATTTGTTTTCGTCCAGAAAATCTGGAACGAATCTGTTCACGTTGAGAAAATCTGGTATGCAATCACGTAGAGAAAATCTGGACGTGAGATTAGGAAGGAGTAGATCACGCACGCGTCTGTTAAGGAAATAGCAAATACAGATCACGCGAGATTAGGAAGGAGTAGGCCACGTAGGGAGCAGATCAAGTCTCCGATCTGTTTCCAGTTTCCTTTTTTTTCTCTCAAATAGCGCTGGGGGGTTTTATGTCAATAAATTTGCTTGCGCTAATTTCCGTGCCAAAAAACAATAGGCACTATAGAAAGGAACGGAGGGAGTAGTACATAGAGGATGACATGCGGGTCCCATTTAGCAGCAGCGGTATCACCGTTTGAGAGGCGGCAGGGGATCAAAAGAAAAAGAAATTGCCAAAAATCAGAGGGTGAAAAAAAACCAAGAAAATGAACTTTTATAGTACATAGAGGATGACATGCGGGTCCCATGAGCCAGCAGGTTCCTCAACGTTTCAAACGTGGCATGAGATTGAAAGAAAAAGGCAAGTGAAAAAATATGAGGAGCCAAAAATAATTCAAGAAAAGAAAGTTTTATAGTACATAGAGGATGACATGCGGGTCCCATTTAGCAGCAGCGGTATCACCGTTTGAGAGGCGGCAGGGGATCAAAAGAAAAAAGAAATTGCCAAAAATCAGAGGGTGAAAAAAACCAAGAAAATGAACTTTTATAGTACATAGAGGATGACATGCGGGTCCCATGAGCCAGCAGGTTCCTCAACGTTTCAAACATGGCATGAGATCGAAAGAAAAAGGCAAGTGAAAAAATATGAGGAGCCAAAAATAATTCAAGAAAAGAAAGTTTTATAGTACATAGAGGATGACATGCGGGTCCCATTTAGCAGCAGCGGTATCACCGTTTGAGAGGCGGCAGGGGATCGAAAGAAAAAGGCAAGTGAAAAAATATGAGGAGCCAAAAATAATTCAAGAAAAGAAAGTTTTATAGTACATAGAGGATGACATGCGGGTCCCATTTAGCAGCAGCGGTATCACCGTTTGAGAGGCGGCAGGGGATCGAAAGAAAAAGGTAAGTGACAAAATATGAGGTGCCAAAAATAATTCAAGAAAAGAAAGTTTTATAGTACATAGAGGATGACATGCGGGTCCCAGTAGCAGCAGCGGTATCACCGTTTGAGAGGCGGCAGGGGATCGAAAGAAAAAGGCAAGTGACCAAATTTGAGGTGCCAAAAAAACTCCAAGAAAAGAAAGTTGATTGCACATAGAGGATGACATGCGGGTCCCATTTAGCAGCAGCGGTCTCAACGTTTCCAAGGCGGCAAGGGATCAAAAGAAAAAGGAAGTAGCCAGAAATCAGGGGGTCAAAAAAATCCAAGAATAGAAAGAATTTTGGTTCATAGAGGATGACATGCGGGACCCATGATCCTGCATCGTAAACGGCTCGATCGGAGAACGTTGAACGAGATGGCGCGATCTAGAAAAAAACAATGCCAGAGAGGCTGCCATCTGGGCCCTACATCCCTCGGCGGTGCGGATTTGCGTTGACTCGGCCGGCGAACCCGAGATTTCGAGATGCACCACGTCCCGGGCCACCATACGCCACGTTTTGGCCGCTTTCGTCGGGCTAGGTGGCCTCAAAAACGAGAAAAAAAAGTTTTGACATGCACCACGGAGGGACCAAAATCGTCGGCCATGGTACACCAGCAACCACGGCGCGACTTCAACTTCGTCGGCCATGGCAACTTTTCTTGTAGTGATTGACTCTGGACTCCAAGCCTCTTGATGGCGTGTAACTCACACGTTCGTTGGGAACCCCAAGAGGAAGGTATGATGCGCACAGTAGCAAGTTTTCCCTCAGAAAGAAACCAAGGTTTAATCGAACCAGGAGGAGCCAAGAAGCACGTTGAAGGTTGATGGTGGCGAAATGTGATGCGGCGCAACAACAGGGATTCCGGCGCCAACGTGGAATCTGCACAACAAAACCAAAGTACTTTGCCCCAACGAAACAGTGAGGTTGTCAATCTCACCGGCTTGCTGTAACAAAGGATTAAACGTATCGAGTGGAAGATGATTGTTTGCAAGAAAACAGTAAAACACAATTGCAGTAGATTGTATGCTATGTAAAGAATAGGACCGGGGTCCACAGTTCACTAGAGGTGTCTCTCCCATAAGATAAAAGCATGTTGGGTGAACAAATTACAGTCGGGCAATTGACAAATAGAGAAGGGCATAACAATGCATATACATGATATGATAAATATAGTGAGATTTAATTGGGCATTACGACAAAGTACATAGACCGCCATCCAACTGCATCTATGCCTAAAAAGTCCACCTTCAGGTTATCATCCGAACCCCATTCAGTATTAAGTTGCAAAGCAACAGACAATTGCATTAAGTATGGTGCGTAATGTAATCGACAACTACATCCTTAGACATAGAATCAATGTTTTATCCCTAGTGGCAACAGCACATCACAACCTTAGAACTTTCTGTCACTGTCCCAGGTGTCAATGAAGGCATGAACCCACTATCGAGCATAAATACTCCCTCTTGGAGTTAAGAGTAAAAACTTGGCCAGAGCCTCTACTAATAACGGAGAGCATGCAAGATCATAAACAACACATAAACAATAGATTGATAATCACCATAACATAGCATTCTCTATCCATCGGATCCCGACAAACACAACATATAGTATTACATATAGATGATCTTGATCATGTTAGGCAGCTCACAAGATCCAACAATGAAGCACAACAAGGAGAAGACGACCATCTAGCTACTGCTATGGACCCATGGTCTAGGGGTGAACTACTCACTCATCACTCCGGAGGCGATCATGGCGATGAAGAGTCCTCCGGGAGATGAATCCCCTCTCCGGCAGGGTGCCGGAGGCGATCTCCTGAATCCCCCGAGATGGGATTCGCGGCGGCGTCTCTGGAAGGTTTTCCGTATCGTGGCTCTCGGTACAGGGGGTTTCGCGACGAAGGCTTTAAGTAGGCGGAAGGGTAGGTCAGGGGGGCTCACGAGGGGCCCACACCATAGGCGGCGTGGCCCCCTCCCCGCGCCCCTATGGTGGCGCGCTCGCGCCCACTTCGTTATCTCTTCGGTCTTCTGGAAGCTTCGTGCAAAAATAGGACCTTGGGCGTTGATTTCGTCCAATTCCGAGAATATTTCCTTACTAGGATTTCTGAAACCAAAAACAGCAGAAAACAGCAACTGGCTCTTCGGCATCTTGTTAATAGGTTAGTTCCAGAAAATGCGTAAATATGACATATAATGTGCATAAAACATGTAGGTATCATCAATAAAGTAGCATGGAACATAAGAAATTATCGATACGTTGGAGACGTATCAGCATCCCCAAGCTTAGTTCTGCTCGTCCCGAGCAGGTAAAACGATAACAAAGATAATTTCTGAAGTGACATGCCATCATAATCTTGATCATACTATTTGTAAACATATGTAATGAATGCAGCGATCAAAACAAAAGTAATGACATGAGTAAACAAGTGAATCATATGACAAAGATTTTTCATGAATAGTACTTCAAGACAAGCATCAATAAGTCTTGCATAAGAGTTAACTCATAAAGCAATAAATCAAAGTAAAGGTGTTGAAGCAACACAAAGGAAGATTAAGTTTCAGCGGTTGCTTTCAACTTATAACATGTATATCTCATGGATATTGTCAACATAAAGTAATATAACAAGTGCAATATGCAAGTATGTAGGAATCAATGCACAGTTCACACAAGTGTTTGCTTCTTGAGGTGGAGAGAGATAGGTAAACTGACTCAACAATAAAAGTAAAAGAATGGTCCTTCAAAGAGGAAAGCATCGATTGCTGTATTTGTGCTAGAGCTTTTATTTTGAAAACATGAAACAATTTTGTCAACGGTAGTAATAAAGCATATGAGTTATGTAAATTATATCTTACAAGTTGCAAGCCTCATGCATAGTATACTAATAGTGCCCGCACCTTGTCCTACTTAGCTTGGACTACCGGATCTTTGCATGCCATGTTTCAACCAAGTGTCACAAAGGGGTACCTCCATGCCGCCTGTACAAAGGTCTAAGGAGAATGCTCGCATTTTGGATTTCTCGCTTTTGATTATTCTCAACTTAGACATCCATACCGGGACAACATGGACAACAGATAATGGACTCCTCTTAAATGCATAAGCATGTAGCAACAATTATTATTCTCATATGAGATTGAGGATATATGTCCAAAACTGAAACTTCAACCATGATTCATGGCTTTAGTTAGCGGCCCAATGTTCTTCTCTAACAATTTTGCATGCTCTAACCATTAAAGTGATAGATCCTTCAGACAAGACGGACATGCATAGCAACTCACATGATATTCAACAATAGTTGATGGCGTTCCCCAGAAGCATGGTTATCGCACAACAAGCAACTTAATAAAAGATAAAGTGCATAAGTACATATTCAATACTACAATAGTTTTTAAGGCTATTTTGTCCCATGAGCTATATATTGCAAAGGTGAATGATGGAATTTTAAAGGTAGCACTCAAGCAATTTACTTTGGAATGGCGGAGAAATACCATGTAGTAGGTAGGTATGGTGGACACAAATGGCATAGTAGTTGGCTCAAGGATTTTGGATGCATGAGAAGTATTCCCTCTCGATACAAGGTTTAGGCTAGCAAGGTTATTTGAAGCAAACTCAAGGATGAACCGGTGCAGCAAAACTCACATAAAAGACATATTGTAAACATTATAAGACTCTACACCGTCTTCCTTGTTGTTCAAAACTCAATACTAGAATTATCTAGACCTTAGAGAGACCAAATATGCAAACCAAATTTTAGCAAGCTCTATGTATTTCTTCATTAATGGGTGCAAAGAATATGATGCAAGAGCTTAAACATGAGCACAACAATTGCCAAGTATCACATTATCCAAGACATTTTAGAATTACTACATGTAGCATTTTCCAATTCCAACCATATAACAATTTAACGAAGAAGAAACTTCGCCTTGAACATTATGAGTAAAGCCTAAGGACATATTTGTCCATATGCAACAGCGGAGCGTGTCTCTCTCCCACAAAGTGAATGCTAGGATCCATTTTATTCAAACAAAAACAAAAACAAAAACAAACCGACGCTCCAAGTAAAGAACACAAGATGTGACTGAATAAAAATATAGTTTCAGGGGAGGAACCTGATGATGTTGTCGATGAAGAAGGGGATGCCTTGGGCATCCCCAAGCTTAGACGCTTGAGTCTTCTTAGAATATGCAGGGGTGAACCACGGGGGCATCCCCAAGCTTAGAGCTTTCACTCCTCTTGATCATAGTATATCATACTCCTCTCTTGACCCTTGAAAACTTCCTTCACACCAAACTTCAAGCAAACTCATTAGAGGGTTAGTGCACAATTAATAATTCACACATTCAGAGGTGACACAAACATTCTTTACACTTCTGGACATTGCATAAAGCTACTGGACATTAATGGATCAAAGAAATGAATCCAACATAGCAAAAGAGGCAATGCGAAATAAAAGGCAGAATCTGTCAAAAACAGAACAGTCCGTAAAGACGAATTTTAAGATGGCACCAGACTTGCTCAAATGGAAAAACTAAAAACTAATGAAAGTTGCGTACATATCTGAGGATCACGCTCGTAAATTGGCAGATTTTTTCGAATTTTCTACAGAGGCCTGTGCCCAGATTCGTGACAGACAGCAATGCTGTTTCTGCGCAGCGATCCCAAATATAACATCAACTTTAACATAGAAACTTTACTTGGCACAAAAACATGATAAGGAGAGGTTGCTACAGTAGTAAACAACTTCCAAGACTCAACAAAACAAAAATTTCTGTAGTAAAATAAACACATGGGTTATCTCCCAAGAAGTTCTTTCTTTATAGCCATTAAGATGGGCTCAGCAATTTTAATGATGATGCTCTCATAAGGATGAGAGTTGAAGCAAAAGAGAGCATCAAGAAGCAAATTCAAAACACATTTAAGCCTAACCCACTTCCTATGAAAAGGAATCTTGTACACAAATAAATTCATGAAGAACAAAGTGACAAGCATAGGAAGGCAACACAAGCGCAATTTCAAGATTCTCAACATAAAGAGGGGAAACTTAATATTATTAAGATGCATATAACCATGTTTCCCTCTCTCATAATAACTTTTAGTAGCATCATGAACAAACTCAACAATATAACTATCACATAAAACATTCTTGTCATGAGCCACATGCATAAAATTATTACTCTCCACATAAGCATAATCAATTTTATTAGTTGTAGTGGGAGCAAATTCAATAAAATAGCTATCATTATTATTCTCATCACCATAATCATCATACATAGGAGGCATATTGTAATCATAATTAATTTTCTCCTCAATAGTAGGTGGACTGAAAATATCATATTCATCATTGCAAGCATCATATATAGGAGGTAAAGTATCATCAAAGTAAATTTTCTCCTCCATGCTTGGGGGACTAAAAATATCACAACCAGCTTCCCCAAGCTTAAATTCTTCCATAGCTTTAGCAATAATGGTGTTCAAAGAGTTCATGCTAATAACATTGCTACAACTATTTTGCAAACAAAGTTCCATGGGTTTTTTAATTTTCTCTTCAAACACATCATGTCCTAACTCAAGATAAATACTATAAAGATCTCTAATTTTTTTGTTGTTTTCCATTAAGCCTAACTAGTGAAAATAAAAACAAGTACAGGACTAGACATGATAACAAAATAAATTAAATGCAAGTAACTAATTTTTTTGTGTTTTTGATATAGAGAGTAAGACAGTAAATAAAATAAAACTAGCAACTAATTTTTTGTGTTTTGTTTAGGTGCAGCAAACAAAGTAGTAAATAAAATAAAGCAAGACAAAAACAAAGTAAAGAGATTGAGAAGTGGAGACTCCCCTTGCAGCGTGTCTTGATCTCCCCGGCAACGGCGCCAGAAAAAGAGCTTGATGGCGTGTAACTCACACGTTCGTTGGGAACCCCAAGAGGAAGGTATGATGCGCACAGTAGCAAGTTTTCCCTCAGAAAGAAACCAAGGTTTAATCGAACCAGGAGGAGCCAAGAAGCACGTTGAAGGTTGATGGTGGCGAAATGTGATGCGGCGCAACAACAGGGATTCCGGCGCCAACGTGGAATCTGCACAACAAAACCAAAGTACTTTGCCCCAACGAAACAGTGAGGTTGTCAATCTCACCGGCTTGCTGTAACAAAGGATTAAACGTATCGAGTGGAAGATGATTGTTTGCAAGAAAACAGTAAAACACAATTGCAGTAGATTGTATGCTATGTAAAGAATAGGACCGGGGTCCACAGTTCACTAGAGGTGTCTCTCCCATAAGATAAAAGCATGTTGGGTGAACAAATTACAGTCGGGCAATTGACAAATAGAGAAGGGCATAACAATGCATATACATGATATGATAAATATAGTGAGATTTAATTGGGCATTACGACAAAGTACATAGACCGCCATCCAACTGCATCTATGCCTAAAAAGTCCACCTTCAGGTTATCATCCGAACCCCATTCAGTATTAAGTTGCAAAGCAACAGACAATTGCATTAAGTATGGTGCGTAATGTAATCGACAACTACATCCTTAGACATAGAATCAATGTTTTATCCCTAGTGGCAACAACACATCACAACCTTAGAACTTTCTGTCACTGTCCCAGGTGTCAATGAAGGCATGAACCCACTATCGAGCATAAATACTCCCTCTTGGAGTTAAGAGTACAAACTTGGCCAGAGCCTCTACTAATAACGGAGAGCATGCAAGATCATAAACAACACATAAACAATAGATTGATAATCACCATAACATAGCATTCTCTATCCATCGGATCCCGACAAACACAACATATAGTATTACATATAGATGATCTTGATCATGTTAGGCAGCTCACAAGATCCAACAATGAAGCACAACAAGGAGAAGACGACCATCTAGCTACTGCTATGGACCCATGGTCCAGGGGTGAACTACTCACTCATCACTCCGGAGGCGATCATGGCGATGAAGAGTCCTCCGGGAGATGAATCCCCTCTCCGGGGTGCCGGAGGCGATCTCCTGAATCCCCCGAGATGGGATTCGCGCGGCGGCGTCTCGGGAAGGTTTTCCGTATCGTGGCTCGGTACTGGGGGTTTCGCGACGGAGGCTTTAAGTAGGCGGAAGGGTAGGTCGGGGGCGACAAGGGGCCCACACCATAGGGCGCGGGCCCCCTCTGTCCGCGCGCCCTATGGTGGCGGCGCTCGTCGCCCACTTCGTTATCTCTTTGGTCTTCTGGAAGCTCCGTGCAAAAATAGGACCCTGGGCGTTGATTTCGTCCAATTCAGAATATTTCCTTACTAGGATTTCTGAAACCAAAAACAGAGAAAACAGAATCGGCTCTTCGGCATCTTGTTAATAGGTTAGTTCCAGAAAATGCGTAAATATGACATATAATGTGCATAAAACATGTAGGTATCATCAATAAAGTAGCATGGAACATAAGAAATTATCGATACGTTGGAGACGTATCAGCCTCTCCAAGCCATCGACCAAGCTTTGACCAGCAATTTTTTGTGTGTGGCGAATAGCAAAGCTTTGACCAGTTCCTCTCGGGATACAGCACGCCGGTGAGCTTGCACGGTTGCCATGGATCTCAGGGCGGGGGGTCCGCATCGTCCGGGAACGATCTCCAGCGGGTTAACGAGGACATGCATGGCGGCCAGGGGATTTGTTTTTTTTTTTTTGGTTTGAGCTTGGGATTTGGGGTTTTTTCGGATAGGGGAGGAGGAACCGAGGAAGAGGAAGGAACAGCCGCGTGCTTGGCGCGTGGCGGTGTGCTTGAATTTCGAATTTTTGTGAAATGTTTCATTTCCCCGCTACAATTCGGGGGTTTCTTGACGCGCCAATGCGTCCCGCCGGGCAGCTTCAAGTGAATTTGGGGTGCCACACTATGGGCCCTAGTTTCAGTGAGACATGTAATGACTAGTCACATCAGTAAGTTCACTGTGTAATAAAATATGTTACCCCTCCCCTTTATGTAGCACCCCTTCTCTCCCGATCGAGTGCCGATTGCCGACGGATGCAAGCCGCTAGCTCGATCCCCTCCTTTCGCCTCCACCGTCCAGGCATCCAGCTTGGAGGGGCAAGCTGCATCTAGACCAAGCGGATTAGGTAGGACTAGTAATGTTCTCTCCTTTCTCGAGATCGGTTCTTTTTTCCTCTCCTCGATATCTTGCGCATCTCTTTCCTATTCTGGGCGAAGGGGTGTCTTTCTGGTCACCCTCGAGCTGGGAGTGATTGATGGGGGTGGGGGGCGGGGGCTACCTTTGCTTGGATTGGGGTGTTCTTCCTTTATTTGTCGACATTTGCAACCTTTGTAGTTTCTGCTGATCCTAACTGTATCTTTTGTCAGCTTGTACAGGAAAGGTAAGACCTCGGCGGTGGGGGCAATGGAGCGTAAGGCCACCACGCATGTGGGCAGTTGGCTGAGCCTGAGCTGCGTCCCCAGCCCCGCGAAGCAGGTACTCCGTTTGCTTATCCACTCTTTCTTTTAAGTGTCTGCATCCTCAATCTGTTCCTGTTCTGGAATATGCTTAAAGTAGCACATGTCTTCAGCTGTTTGTGCGTAAAGCCTCTGTGACACCATGCTCTATATTCTCTGTATCAGGTTGGTACCTCCAGGTTCCGTGCTGAGGCTATGGGGAACGAGAATAGCGCCCCACCTGCTGCAGGAGCATGGCCCGATCTGCAGCACAAGAAGCGAAATGCCACTGCCGAGCTGGGCAGGGACCGCCCAGGGGTAATTTTTTTAACCAACTTACCATGATGTAGTCTGAATCTGATACTCCCTCAGATCCAAATTAATTGACTCAACTATCTGTAGATACGGATGTATCTAGATGTGTTTTAGCTCTAGATACTACTGCCTCCATCCCAAAGCTTTGGGCTTATATTATTTTTAGAAAGTCAAACTATACCATGTTTGACTAAGCTTTTACCAAAAATCAGTAACATGCAAAATACAAAATTAATATCATTAAATAGATAATAAAATATATTTTCCTACGGTATCTACACAGTATTATATTTGTTGATAGAATGTTCTAAAATTTTGGTCAAACTTTGCTTGTTTTGATTTCTCAAAAATAAATAAGGCTTAAGCTTTTGGATGGTGGTAGTACATTCATATCTAGACAAAGCTGAGTTAACTAGTTTTTTTGTCTGTCCATAGCTAGTGTTCACGCTGCAAAAGGCTAAGAGCATCCACTATATGCATTAGTCTATCTCATACAGTAATTCAATATCACTGCTGAGGTCTGCCTTTTGTTTTGCTATTCATATGCAGACTGAAACTTTAGGGCCTTTAACCCCAAGAGGAAGATGCGCACAGAAGTTTTCCCTCAGAAAGAAACCAAGGTTTAATCGAACCAGGAGGAGCCAAGAAGCACGTTGAAGGTTGATGGTGGCGAAATGTGATGCGGCGCAACAACAGGGATTCCGGCGCCAACGTGGAACCTGCACAACACAACCCAAGTACTTTGCCCCAACGAAACAGTGAGGTTGTCAATCTCACCGGCTTGCTGTAACAAAGGATTAACCGTATTGTGTGGAAGATGATTGTTTGCAAGAAAACAGTAAAACAAGTATTGCAGTAGATTGTATGCGATGTAAAGAATAGGACCGGGGTCCACAGTTCACTAGAGGTGTCTCTCCCATAAGATAAAAGCATGTTGGGTGAACAAATTACAGTCGGGCAATTGACAAATAGAGAAGGGCATAACAATGCATATACATGATATGATAAATATAGTGAGATTTAATCCGGGCATTACGACAAAGTACATAGACCGCCATCCAACTGCATCTATGCCTAAAAAGTCCACCTTCAGGTTATCATCCGAACCCCATTCAGTATTAAGTTGCAAAGCAACAGACAATTGCATTAAGTATGGTGCGTAATGTAATCGACAACTACATCCTTAGACATAGAATCAATGTTTTATCCCTAGTGGCAACAGCACATCACAACCTTAGAACTTTCTGTCACTGTCCCAGGTGTCAATGAAGGCATGAACCCACTATCGAGCATAAATACTCCCTCTTGGAGTTAAGAGTACAAACTTGGCCAGAGCCTCTACTAATAACGGAGAGCATGCAAGATCATAAACAACACATAAACAATAGATTGATAATCACCATAACATAGTATTCTCTATCCATCGGATCCCGACAAACACAACATATAGTATTACAGATAGATGATCTTGATCATGTTAGGCAGCTAACAAGATCCAACAATGAAGCACAATTAGGAGAAGACGACCATCTAGCTACTGCTATGGACCCATAGTCCAGGGGTGAACTACTCACTCATCACTCCGGAGGCGATCATGGCGATGAAGAGTCCTCCGGGAGATGAATCCCCTCTCCGGCAGGGTGCCGGAGGCGATCTCCTGAATCCCCCGAGATGGGATTCGCGGCGGCGGCGTCTCTGGAAGGTTTTCCGTATCGTGGCTCTCGGTACTAGGGTTTTCGCGACGGAGGCTTTAAGTAGGCGAAAGGGCAACGGGGGCCACACGAGGGCCCCACACCATAGGTCGGCGCCCAGGGCCTGGGCCGCGCCGCCCTATGGTGACGGCGCCTCGTGGCCCCACTTCCTTCCCTCTTCGGTCTTCTGGAAGCTCCGTGCAAAAATAGGACCCCGGGCGTTGATTTCATCCAATTCCGAGAATATTTCCTTACTAGGATTTCTGAAACCAAAAACAGCAGAAAACAGCAATGGCTCTTCGGCATCTTGTTAATAGGTTAGTTCCAGAAAATGCATAAATATGACATATAATGTGCATAAAACATGTAGGTATCATCAATAAAGTAGCATGGAACATAAGAAATTATCGATACGTTGGAGACGTATCAGCATCCCCAAGCTTAGTTCTGCTCGTCCCGAGCAGGTAAAACGATAACAAAGATAATTTCTGAAGTGACATGCCATCATAATCTTGATCATACTATTTGTAAACATATGTAATGAATGCAGCGATCAAAACAAAAGTTACAAGAAAAGTTCTGATAGACAACGTCCCAAAATCGTCAACTAAGGGGCATTTTTCGTCGCCTATGGGCCTAACCCGACGATATGGGTTCCGTTGTGGAAACTGCGTCAGGCAAAGTCCAACGACGATTTTTTCGGTCCGTCGCGCTTGGGCGCCCTTCCGCCACGGAAAATCGGACCGTTGCGGAAGTGTTTTCGGGAGCCCGTTGACTGCTGACGTCATGCAAACTGACACGTGGCAGACGCCGTTAACTGCCAGTTAACGGCGTTAACCGGCTGAAACCCCGTGGTAGATGGTAGGCCCACACGAGGCCTGCCACGTCTTAAGCGGGCCGGGCCAGATGACATAGTTTGACCGGTCAACTATATAGCTGGGCTGGTCCATTAGTTACGGGCGGGCCTAACCTCTAAGGTTGACTGTCAAAACTTAAATGGGCCGGCCCATTTAACATGTGGGGTCCACCTTACAGCAACGGGCCGCCCAAGAAGCAAGTGGACCGGGCCAAAAACACAGGTGGGTCCCACTTTCCTAAAGGGCCGGCCCATTTAGTGTGTGGGGTCCACCGTATAAGAAGTGGGCCGGCCCAACAAGCTAGTGGGCCGGGCCAAAAACACAGTGGGTCCCACTTTCCAGTAAAGGGTCGGCCCATTTCGTTTGTGGGGTCCACCATACAGCAAGTGGGCCGGCCCAACAAAATAGTGGGCCGGGCCAAACACAGTGGGTCCCACTTTCCTGTTAAAGGGCCGCCCATTTAGTATGGGGGTCCACCATATAGCAAGTGGCTGGCCCAACAAGATAGTGGGCCGGGCCAAAACACAGGGGTCCCACTTTCCCGTTAAAGGGCCGGCCAATTAGTATGTGGGGTCCACCATATAGCAGTGGGCCGCCCAACAAGATAGTGGGCCGGGCCAAAACACAGGGGTCCCACTTTCCTCTTAAAGGGCCGGCCCATTTAGTATGTGGGACCACCATATAGCATGGGCCCCAACACGATAGTGGGCGGCCAAACACATGTGGGTCCCACTTTCCTAAAGGGCCGGCTCAACTAGTATGTGGGGTCCACCATATAGCAAGTGGGCCGCCCAACAAGATAGTGGGTCGGGCCAAAAACACAGTGGGTCCCACTTTCCTCTTAAAGGGGCCCATTTATTTTGTGGGGTCCACCAAAAAGCAAATGGGCTGGCCCAACTAATTAGTGGGCCGGCCCAGTAGTTGGTGGGGTCCACCTTAAAGCAAGTGGGCCAGCCCAATTAGTGTGGGGTCCACCGTAAATCAAATGGGCTGGCCCAAGAAGTAAGTGGGCCAGCCCGTTTAGTTGCTGTTTATATGCCGGCATAATATGCGCTTTAGGATTTTGCGGGCAGGCACATATGTGATTTCGCTTAATTGGGCCGTTTAAGGGATGGGAATTCGTGATTTAGATACTGAGAATATTTACGCAGCATTGATTTCTGTCGGATAGCCTCACTTACCACAAGCACCAAAGAAAAAATGCGCGAAAGAACTATAAAAACTAACTAAATATTACATCAGCTGCAAGGCATTGAAAAAAATATTACAGAACCCAGAGAAATTGAATGGTAATTAAACCTAGCAATACAATGAAGCGATCCGGCAATCTTTTAAGTTGTCCATGCAGCACCTATATCTGAAACAAAGACATTACAAGTTAAGACAGCAACAATGGAAAGGCAAAGACACTACAATATTGTTTGGCAAAGAATTTGGAACTCATCATTTCGTCATTATAACAAGATCATTGTAATGCGCACAATAAGCAAACAAAGAGTGCATGCCGCATACCAACAGCCAATATAACAGAGCATGTTAGAATGAAACAGCAGACTTACTACTGTCGAGTCCCATGCAAACCAACATGTTCAGGGAGTACAAAATTGGCATGAACAACATAGTAGCAGGCTATAAATTTTGTAACAACGACTGAGCAAGATGAAGTTATGATGGCTACATCTACAGAGCAGGGAATGTAAACCAAAAATAGAAGTTACGATGGCAAAAGCTAAAGAGGAGGGAATGTGAACCAACATGTGCCAAGTGCAATTACTTCATTTTGGCCGTGAACTAAATAATACTCCTGAACTTATAGTGAAGGGGATGCAAATCAAGATGTTTCGGGATATAAACTTGTAATGAGCAACACATGGAGGATAGTTAATGCTGGAGCTTAGGATGGACCAGATACAGAATATAGTGGGATCACCTGTGAACTTGTATAAGAGGGAATGCAAACCAATATGTTCAGCTTTCCATATGTGAGCGTCATGCCAAGTCAGAGAAACAAGTCAATAATGCAGCTTTTGAAGAACAAGATGGCACGCAAAATTATTATCTAGTAGTATGACAAGTTTATTTGTACTACAGGCTAGATAGCAGAGTGATAGCATGCCAAACTAAGTCCTTACTTTGTTAGCTTACAATGAACTAGATACAAAACAATGGCATCACCTGTAGTACAGGGAATGCAAGCCAACATGTTCATGGAGTAAAAAATTGGCACAAACAACATAGTAGCAGGCCATAATTTTTGTAACAACGACTGAGCAAGATAAAGTTATGATGGCTAGATCTACAGAGCAGGGAATGTAAACCAAATATAGAAGTTACGATGCCAAAAGCTATAGAGCAGGGAATGCGAACCAACATGTGCAATTACTTAAAATTGGCCATGAACTAAATAATAGCAGGATGTTACTATAATACCTACAGTATAATTTTTGTAACAACGACTGAGCAAGATAGAAGTTATGATGGCTACATCTACAGAGCAGGGAATGCAAACCAAAATGTTCAATCGCTTAAAGTTAGCAATGAAGTAGAAAATAGCAACGTGTTACGGTCATAGCTAGGAATGAACTAAAAGAGCTTCAGACAAACAAGCATCTGAACCCAGAACATGGCGCTAAAACAAGGGACTTACATTAGGAGAAGCACTCTGTGGGAGTCACAGCAGATCTTCCTGGGGTTGATAGATCCGGTGATGAAGTACGCTACATGTGCTACTTGGGGTTGGAGAGACGGCCATTACACTTCATGGTTACTCATCTCATCTGCAAAAACGTAACGGCGCGTCGTTAGCACAAACAGGTTCCCCCAAGATTAAACAAGAACTTGCAGGCAAGCAATAGAAAAGCGACAGTAGAAGAGTTTAGATCATGCACGGCGCCGGTGAAGCAGATCCGGTTCATGCACAGCGGTGTCGGTGAGCAAGATACGATGCGGTGGACGACGGATCCGGCGAAGCGGCTCCGGTGGGGTGGACGATACCGCAGCTGAAGCGACTGCGGTAGACTGCTGGATGAGCATATGGTTTCGAGGTTCGGCGGGGATGATCCGGTCCGGTTGATGACGGCGTCGATGAAGCGGCTCCGGCAGGCAGCCGGATGACGAGGATCGCGAGGGCTCGGGTAGGCCAGGGAAGTCCGGCGGGGATGTTCCGGTGCGGTGGTCGTGGAGGTGGGAGAGAGGGACTTGGGAAGTTCCGGTGGGTGGTCTGAGGGAAATGAATTTTTTTGGGAGGGTTTCCGGGCTAGGGAGGTGGTGATCCAAAAAATGACGGGCAGACCCCCCCACCAACCGACTTTGCTGTCATCTCCACAGGGGTAGAATGGGAATTTGGAAGCGTACGAAATTTTTGTATTTTGTAGGCGGGAAGTTTTGCCGCTATGAGATTTTGAATTTCGCTAAGGTCCAAGTATAATGATAAAAAATTGTGAGACCGTACTAGTACCTCTGTTCAAGGCCGAGTGCAAAATCAAATCATCATCATCTTGAATATTGGTCACTACCATGGTCATGATCTATCTCTGAAATTAGCGTATCCGCTATATCAAAGTATAATGATAAAAAAAATTGTGAGACCGTACTAGTACTTCTATTCTAGGCCGAGTGCAACATCAAATCATCATCACGTTAAAAATTTGTTACCATGATCATGATCTATCTCTGAAATTGGCGCATCCGCTATATCTTTCAAAGTATAATGATAATAAAAATTGTGAGACCATACTAGTACTTCTGTTCAAGTTCGAGTGCAACATCAAATCATCATCACGTTGAAAATTTGTTACCATGATCATGATCTACCTCTGAAAATGGGCGCATCCGCTAAAACTTGCAAAGTATAATGATACAAAATTGTGAGACCGTACTAGTACTTATGTTCAAGGTCGAGTGCAACATCAAATCATCATTACATTGAAAAGTGTGTTACCATGATCACGATCTATCTCTGAATTTGGCGCATCCGCTAAATCTCGCAAAGTATAATGATAAAAAAATTGTGAGATTGTACTAGTACTTCTATTCAAGTTCGAGTGCAACATCAAATCATCATCACGTTGAAAATTTGTTACCATGATCATGATCTATCTCTGAATTTGGCGCATCCGCTAAATCTTGCAAAGTATAATGATAAAGAAATTGTAAGACAGTAGTAGTACTTCTGTTCAAGGTCGAGTGCAACATCAAATCATCATCACGTTGAAAATTTGTTACCATGATCCTCTGAAAATAGGCGCATCCGCTAAAACTTGCAAAGTATAATGATACAAAATTGTGAGACCGTACTAGTACTTATGTTCAAGGTCTAGTGCAACATCAAATCATCATTACATTGAAAATTGTGTTACCATGATCATGATCTATCTCTGAATTTGGCGCATCCGCTAAATCTCGCAAAGTATAATGATAAAAAAATTGTGAGACTGTACTAGTACTTATGTTCAAGGCCGAGTGCAGGATCAAATCATCATCATGTTGAAATTTGTTACAACGATCATGACATATCTCTAAAATTGGCGCATCCGCTAAATCTTGCACGTGGCGCATCTCGGTGCGGAGCAACAAGCCGGTGCTATCAAGGTTGAGGCGTCGGTAGCGTCATCGGGCTCTCCTCTTTTGATAGATCTTCTACATGGCGTGGCGCACCGCCCACCGAGAAGCAGTCATATGTGAGATCGAGGTGGAGACGTCGCCGGCATCCTCGAGGCGCGACCGCCCTTCTACGAGCCAGAGTCGACTCAAGGTATGAATCCATGCGCTGTCGCGTCCCTTCTGCATATGAAGTGGAATGCCTTAGATTTATTGTTCTTCTCTTACGATTATTTGCCGGACATGTGTGCTCTTTCTCTGAATATATTGCTTGAAAAGCTAACCAAGTTACTTAAATTCACTTCGTTCTTAATCTTGCGTGCCAATTTTGTTATTTTTGCTGACAGTGGTGCGCGCAAGGAAATTTATTTCTGGGTGTGCTGAGCTGTTAGGCCTAAGTCGAAATCCTCAGCTAAACAAGGCCTCAGCTTAACACATAAAAAGGTGTTCAATCTCGCCCACAATGTCCTCTTCTTTCCTCTTCCTTTATTGGAACTTGTTTTGCAGACAAGGAAAGTGGCACGTGTAATGTGAGTAAAACCCTCTTAGCCAAAATCAGCTACGAGCAAGATTTTATGTATTGTAGATTCCCCAATTGACTCTCATCCCCAATGTAGTCTTTTTTATGTCAGTATAGACTTCTTTACTGGATGTATACTATCGTACATGGCATGCATTTGCCTAATGAGGAGCATTGTATTGCCATTCTAGCCAACCTGATCGATCTGTCAAGCTTCATGCACGAGATGCCATGTTTAATTTACTCCCTCGCTCCGATCCATATTTATTGGTGTAAAATGAATGTGAATCGGAGGGAGTACTCTTCTTAGATAGTACTATACCAGTTCAAAAAAAAGTACTGTACTACTACATCACAAATGCATCAAAAGAGTACTACATCACAAGACCACCACGGTTGTACTAGTAGAGTTTAATGCTTAACTTCCAAAGGGAATAAGATTACACATATGAACTTTAAACAGGCGCTGTCCGATGTCTGCTTGTTTGGGAGCACAACATAAATAATACTACCCCCGTCCATACATAAGTGACTAAACTTTGTCTGAAGATGTTTCATCTATATATGTTTTTAGTGTGTAGATACATCCGTATCTTGAAGGAAAAAGGTGAGCCGCTAACTTTTTGAATAGAGTGAGTAATACAATTCGGATAAACAATGGTGTAGTAAAACAAATACTCCTGCCCATCATAAAACAAAACACAGACTGACTCAAATATATGTACAGATCACAAAAAAGGTTTCATCAGAACCCGAACATATACATGCAGAAATGACCGTTTGATCACATAAAACAAAGGTTTCGTGGCATATTTATGCCCCCAAAACAAGCAGACGTAGGACAGCGCCAACGTACTAGCAGCTAGCACTATGGAGCTGCAGTACAAACAAATGGTGCAGCGACATTTCCACCAGAACGAAAACTAAAAGACATCAGACCAAACAAAAGCTGGGCTATCACTTCTTGCCCAAACAAGCCTTGCTCCTTCATATGCGACTTCCTTTTCTCTTATGGATGTTGAACTTTGAATTAGATGGGTTCCTGACAGCGCGTTCTTTTTCGTGTCCTTGATGTTGCACTCTGGATCAGGTCGGTTACTGTCAGGAAATGAACAAATTGATCAGCAAAAGTCATATGTAAATGAATGCAAAGGTTACATATGAATGACTAACCCGGTCTAACTGAGTAGGGATGTAAAGTGCACCAACGTCTAGCAGAATTGTACTTTCTCCACTGCCAGTTGCTCATATCTAATTGGAATACTCCCTCCTTTGCCCGTACAACCAGCTCATTTTTGTCCTCAAATACGCAGAGTAACCTTACTGGATGTTTCCAATTGTATGGAAATGATGTGTCAAGGCCAAAAAAAGTATCCAATTCAAAATTTATATGACATGTCCATGACTCGTGATCGCCTGTTGATGATCTTGTACTGGTCCATGTTTGTAGGGTGAAGTCTCTTATAACAGCAAGGGCAACATCTCCATTATGTCCCTTGAAGATGTGAATGTTAAGCATGAATATATCATGCGTCTCATGAGGGCACTGAATATATTTCAGAGTCTTCTTTGCATGGTCAAGCTCAATGATATATCTAGACTTCGTTGGCCAGTACAAAATACCCCCTATGAGAGTTGCCGGTCTACGGTCAATCTCTGACAGCATCGGAGTTGATCGAGCTAGAAACTCCCATTCTTTTGAATCTGGTGAGTAGATATGAGCCTGTGCATCGTAACGTTTAGTTGTTATCCAAACAACCGAGAACTTGCCACAATGTGTAAACGGTTCAGAGTTGTTTCTCGAACAGAGAATTGAGCCGCTGCTTTCAATTGTGTGATTGCGCCACAATGGTGGTTCTGGTATCGCTGTGAGAACTTGCCTAATTGGATCCCAGACTGATATATACCCTCTGGATACATTAGAATGGAGTAGCACCATACCATCGCGGCATCCCAGGACATAGATTTTGGGACCGTTCACTTGAGACGGGATTGCCAGCATCTTCAAGATGGCCGGGTGAAGATCATGCTCTGTGATGAATCGATTGTCCTCGGAGTTGTTGGTGAAAAACCCTAGCAACGGGTTTCCTCCGTTGTGTGACACAGTTAGCTTTCTGAAATAATTGCTTCCCATACATTGCCTCCATGCTTTCTTGGTGCCTGATGCAGCTAGTAAGCAGGTTGGATGGGGAGGAAGCCTGACAAGAATCTGAGAGACTACATCTCCAGGCAGATCGTTGATTGTTGTGGGTGTCCTTCGACTGAAGCTGGTAGGATTATGCAAATCGCACGATGCATCGTCAAAATTATGTAAACAGCACACTGCATCATCTATTTTTTAAAACAAAATGCAACATCTAATTTGACTAAGCAGCAAAATGCATCATCTAATTCATCATCAAAGTTTCCTAAACTGCACGGTGCATCAGCAAAATCAAAATAGTGTAAACAGCACAATGCATCAGCAAAATCAAAATAATGTAAACAGGACAATGCATCAGCAAAATCAAAATAATGTGAACAGCACAATGCATCAGCAAAATCAAAATATTGTAAACAGGACAATGCAATTGTAATCCTGTTGCATAATCAATGAAGCCCTTAATTTGCAAAAAAAAAAAAAAAAAATAGGACGCACCAACGGAAGGCAATCTCGCATATACAGTAATAATTGCTAACGTGTCAACACGATTGGAGGAAAAAGAGACCTCTACAGGACCCAAAACGCTGTGGTAACATCAGATGGGGTTAGCTTTGATATAGGTAATAAAATGTAAACAGCACAATACATCATCTAAGTTGACAGCAAAATTCTTCATCGAAATTTCCCACACTGTTCAAGGAATCAGAAAAATTACCTAAAAGGCTAAAAGAGCAAAATGCATCATCAGAGTAAAATATATGTAAACAGTACAATGCATCATCCAACTTTTGGCTAAACAGCAGAGAGCATTAGCTAGGTTGACAGAAAAACAAAAACAAAAAAAACCATGAAAAATTCCTGAAGAGGTGAGTGCATCAGAAAAATTACTACCTAAAAAGCATAATGAATCACCCAAATTACAAAAGAAGCAGAATGCATCATCAAAAATACAAAAACATCTCAATGCATCATCACGTCTGGTTTGGGCAAAAAACCCCAATCCACCAGATCTAACCTCATTGCAGTTGGGGAAGGTAGAACTTACAAAGGGGTTGACGAGTCACGATCATATGCAACAAGCGCCGCCTTAGATGAAGTCACCATCCAAGCTCTCGACGCGTTCAAAGCAGCCAGCTTCGAAGCCTCCGACGGTTCTCCCGGCTGCGCCGCCAAAACTCTCGAAGCACGCGCCAAGACTTTCCAACAAAATGCAGCTTCGATACGAGCATTTGCCAGCGCCACAGCGCCCGGGCCCGTCCTAGCCACCGCCTTCGCCTTTGCCTCCGCATCCGCTTTACATGTCTCCGCCGATGCATGCAGAGCATCCGTCTCCGCTTTCCATGTATCCGCCGACGCAGTGTAGGCATCGAGCGACGCCGTTTTCATTTCCTAGAAAACCCAGTAAGTTACTCACATTGCAATCCCCAAATTAAG
Organism: Lolium multiflorum; assembly: GCA_030979885.1. Classification (NCBI taxonomy): domain Eukaryota; kingdom Viridiplantae; phylum Streptophyta; class Magnoliopsida; order Poales; family Poaceae; genus Lolium; species Lolium multiflorum. The sequence goes on from CM061747.1 coordinate 249,018,578, forward strand.
GTTATATCGAACACAATGACCGATGAACCTCTGTACTCGCCGGAGGTTGGAGATGTACATACCTGCGAAGATCGGTCCGGTGGTGCTTGACGGTGGTGCGTCGGGGACGGGGGAGAACTCGGCGGGGAGAATGGTGGCGCGGCCCAAGACGGCGGCGCGGAGAGGGGCGACGGTGCGGTCATCGAACCTCGGCAGACAGTATTTTGTATATATATATGAGAAGAAGAATAAAGTCTGGTCGAATGAGGCAGCGCGACCGGCAGAGTACAACCGAAGGCTACTAGTGCTACCTTGGAGTATTGTAGTAATATAACATAATAAAAATAATGGCCTTGTTTAAACCACTCTTGTCAGTGTGGCATCGCTTCCAAATTTAATGCATTCTGTGGAAATCGGAATAATGCTGTAAAAACTCTCATACTAGTGTGGTATATATAGCATGCACCGACACTTTTCAACAAAATGTCGTCTCCATTTCATAGGAGACTGCTTGCACACTGGGATACGATGCTGACATGACGAAGGGCGCAGAAGTATTTTGGAGTATTTCATTCGAGCAGATCGGGGCGACGGTGCGTCTTTGGAGGGAATACCGTGTGGTGTGTCTTTGGAGGGAATACCGTACGTACTTAGGAGTATTTCATTCGAGCAGACTGCTTGCACACTGGGATACGATGCTGACATGACGAAGGGCGCAGAAGTTTGCGAAAATGGTTGTACTACCATCCGACCATTAGTATAATCGAGCAGCCTAGTATAATCATTGCGCGATAGCTTACACGAGAAGGAAGGTATGATGCGCACAGTGGCAAGTTTTCCCTCAGAAAGAAACCAAGGTTTAATCGAACCAGTAGGAGCCAAGAAGCACGTTGAAGGTTGATGGTCGCGAAATGTGATGCGGCGCAACACCATTCCGGCGCCAACGTGGAACCTGCACAACACAACAAAGTACTTTGCCCCAACGAAACAGTGAGGTTGTCAATCTCACCGGCTTGCTGTAACAAAGGATTAAACGTATCGAGTGGAAGATGTTTGCAAAGAAAACAGTAAAACAAGTAGATTGTATGCTATGGAAAGAATAGGACCGGGGTCCACAGTTCACTAGAGGTGTCTCTCCCATAAGATAAAAGCATGTTGGGTGAACAAATTACAGTCGGGCAATTGACAAATAGAGAAAGGCATAACAATGCATATACATGACATGATAAATATAGTGAGATTTAATCCGGGCATTACGACAAAGAACATAGACCGCCATCCAACTGCATCTATGCCTAAAAAGTCCACCTTCAGGTTATCGTCCGAACCCCCTCCAGTATTAAGTTGCAAAGCAACAGACAATTGCATTAAGTATTGTGCGTAATGTAATCAATAACTACATCCTTAGACATAGCATCAATGTTTTATCCCTAGTGGCAACAGCACATCACAACCTTAGAACTTTCTGTCACTGTCCCAGGTATCAATGAAGGCATGAACCCACTATCGAGCATAATTACTCCCTCTTGGAGTTAAGAGTAAAAACTTGGCCAGAGCCTCTACTAATAACGGAGAGCATGCAAGATCATAAACAACACATGAACAATAGATTGATAATCACCATAATCATAGTACTCTCTATCCATCGGATCCCGACAAACACAACATATAGTATTACAGATAGATGATCTTGATCATGTTAGGCAGCTCACAAGATCCAACAATGAAGCACAACAAGGAGAAGACGACCATCTAGCTACTGCTATGGACCCATGGTCCAGGGGTGAACTACTCACTCATCACTCCGGAGGCGATCATGGCGATGAAGAGTCCTCCGGGAGATGAATCCCCTCTCCGGCAGGGTGCCGGAGGCGATCTCCGAATCCCGAGATGGGATTCGCGGCGGCGGCGTCTCTGTAAGGTTTTCCGTATCGTGGCTCTCGGTACTGGGGCTTTAAGTAGGCGGAAGGTCAACGCGGGGGGCCACACGAGGGGCCCAGGGGGCAGGGCCGCGCGGCCAAGACCTAGGCCGCGCCGGCCACCCCCCTGGCTGCCTCGTGGCCCCACTTCGTTAGGTCTTCGGTCTTCTGGAAGCTTCGTGCAAAAATAGGACCCTGGGCGAAAGTTTCGTCCAATTCCGAGAATATTTCTTTACTAGGATTTCTGAAACCAAAAACAGCAGAAAACAACTGGCTCTTCGGCATCTTGTTAATAGGTTAGTTCCAGAAAATGCATAAATATGACATATAATGTGCATAAAACATGTAGGTATCATCAATAAAGTAGCATGGAACATAAGAAATTATCGATACGTTGGAGACGTATCAGCATCCCCAAGCTTAGTTCTGCTCGTCCCGAGCAGGTAAAACGATAACAAAGATAATTTCTGAAGTGACATGCCATCATAATCTTGATCATACTATTTGTAAACATATGTAATGAATGCAGCGATCAAAGCAAAGGTAATGACATGAGTAAACAACTGAATCATAAAGCAAAGACTTTTCATGAATAGTACTTCAAGACAAGCATCAATAAGTCTTGCATAAGAGTTAACTCGTAAAGCAATAAATCAAAGTAAAGGTGTTGAAGCAACACATAAGAAGATTAAGTTTCAGCGGTTGCTTTCAACTTGTAACATGTATATCTCATGGATATTGTCAACATAAAGTAATATAACAAGTGCAATATGCAAGTATGTAGGAATCAATGCACAGTTCACACAAGTGTTTGCTTCTTAAGGTGGAAGGAGATAGGTAAACTGACTCAACAATAAAAGTAAAAGAATGGTCCTTCAAAGAGGAAAGCATCGATTGCTGTATTTGTGCTAGAGCTTTTATTTTGAAAACATGAAACAATTTTGTCAACGGTAGTAATAAAGCATATGAGTTATGTAAATTATATCTTACAAGTTGCAAGCCTCACGCATAGTATACTAATAGTGCCCGCACCTCGTCCTACTTAACTTGGACTACCGGATCTTTGCATGCCATGTTTCAACCAAGTGTCACAAAGGGGTACCTCCATGCCGCCTGTACAAAGGTCTAAGGAGAAAGCTCGCATTTCGGATTTCTCGCTTTTGATTATTCTCAACTTAGACATCCATACCGGGACAACATGGACAACAGATAATGGACTCCTCTTTAATGCATAAGCATGTAGCAAAGTTATTATTCTCATATGAGATTGAGGATATATGTCCAAAACTGAAACTTCCACCATGATTCATGGCTTTAGTTAGCGGCCCAATGTTCTTCTCTAACAATTTTGCATGCTCCAACCACTAAAATGATAGACCTTCAGACAAGACGGACATGCATAGCAACTCACATGATATTCAACAATAGTTGATGGCGTTCCCCAGAAACATGGTTATCGCACAACAAGCAACTTAATAAAATATAAAGTGCATAAGTACATATTCAATACTACGATAGTTTTTAAGGCTATTTTGTCCCATGAGCTATATATTGCAAAGGCGAATGATGGAATTTTAAAGGTAGCACTCAAGCAATTTACTTTGGAATGGCGGGTAAATACCATGTAGTAGGTAGGTATGGTGGACACAAATGGCATAGTGGTTGGCTCAAGGATTTTGGATGCATGAGAAGTATTCCCTCTCGATACAAGGTTTAGGCTAGCAAGGTTATTTGAAGCAAACTCAAGGATGAACAAGTGCAGCAAAACTCACATAAAAGACATATTGTAAACATTATAAGACTCTACACCGTCTTCCTTGTTGTTCAAAACTCAATACTAGATATTATCTAGACTCTAGAGAAACCAAATATGCAAACCAAATTTTAGCAAGCTCTATGTATTTCTTCATTAATGGGTGCAAAGCATATGATGCAAGAGCTTAAACATGAGCACAACAATTGCCAAGTATCACATTATCCAAGACATTTTTAGAATTACTACATGTAGCATTTTCCAATTCCAACCATATAACAAATTAACGAAGAAGAAACTTCGCCTTGAACATTATGAGTAAAGCCTAAGGACACATGTGTCCATATGCAACAGCGGAGCGTGTCTCTCTCCCACAAAGTGAATGCTAGGATCCATTTTATTCAAACAAAAACAAAAACGAAAACAAACCGACGCTCCAAGTAAAGAACACAAGATGTGACTGAATAAAAATATAGTTTCAGGGGAGGAACCTGATGATGTTGTCGATGAAGAAGGGGATGCCTTGGGCATCCCCAAGCTTAGACGCTTGAGTCTTCTTAAAATATGCAGGGATGAACCACGGGGGCATCCCCAAGCTTAGAGCTTTCACTCCTCTTGATCTTAGTATATCATTCTCCTCTCTTGACCCTTGAAAACTTCCTTCACACCAAACTTCAAGCAAACTCATTAGAGGGTTAGTGCATCATTAATAATTCACACATTCAGAGGTGACACAATCATTCTTTTCACTTCTGGACATTGCATAATGCTACTGGACATTAATGGATCAAAGAAATAAATCCAACATAGCAAAAGAGGCAATGCGAAATAAAAGGCAGAATCTGTCAAAAACAGAACAGTCCGTAAAGACGAATTTATAAATGGCACCAGACTTGCTCAAATGGAAAAACTCAAAACTAATGAAAGTTGCGTACATATCTGAGGATCACGCTCGTAAATTGGCAGATTTTTTCGAATTTTCTACAGAGAATTATGCCCAGATTCGTGACAGACAGCAATGCTGTTTCTGTGCAGCGATCCCAAATATAACATCAACTTTGACATAGAAACTTTACTTGGCACAAAAACATGATAAGGAGAGGTTGCTACAGTAGTAAACAACTTCCAAGACTCAAAAAAAAATTGCTGTAGGTAAAAACATGGGTTGTCTCCCATAAGCGCTTTTCTTTAACGCCTTTCAGCTAGGCGCAGAAAGTGCAAATCAAGTAACATCGAGAGTAGAAGCATCAACATCATAGCTTGTTCTAATAATAGAATCAAAAGGCAACTTCATTCTCTTTCTAGGGAAGTGTTCCATACCTTTCTTGAGAGGAAATTGATATTTAATATTACCTTCCCTCATATCAATAACAGCACCAACAGTTCGAAGAAAAGGTCTTCCCAACACAATTGGACAAGATGCATTGCATTCGATATCCAAGACAACAAAATCAACGGGGACAAGGTTATTGTTAACCGTAATATGCACATTATCAATCCTCCCCAAAGGTTTCTTTTTAACATTATCGGCAAGATTAACATCCAAATAACAATTCTTTAATGGTGGCAAGTCAAGCATATCATAAATCTTTTTAGGCATAACAGAAATACTTGCACCAAGATCACATAAGGCATTACATTCAAAGTCATTGAATTTCATTTTAATGATGGGCTCCCAACCATCTTCTAACTTTCTAGGAATAGAAGTTTCAAGTTTTAGTTTCTCTTCTCTAGCTTTTATGAGAGCATTTGTAATATGTTTTGTAAAGGCTAAATTTATAGCACTAGCATTAGGACTTTTAGCAAGTTTTTGTAAGAACTTTATAACTTCAGAGATGTGGCAATCATCAAAATCTAAATCATTATGAGCTACAGCAATGGGATCATTATTCCCAAGGTTGGAAAAAATTTCAGCAGTTTTATCACAAGCAGTTTCAGCAGTTTTAGCAATTTCAGGCAGTTTTGTACGCTTTGCACTAGGAGTAGAAACATTGCCAACACCAATTATTTTACCATTGATAGTAGGAGGTGTAGCAACATGTGAGGAATTAGCATTACTAGTGGTGGTAATAGTCCAAACTTTAGCTACATTATTCTCTTTAGCTAGTTTTTCATTTTCTTCTCTATCCCACCTAGCACGCAACTCAGCCATTAATCTTATATTCTCATTAATTCTAACTTGGATGGCATTTGCTGTAGTAGTAATCTTATTATCAAGATCATTATTAGGCATAACTTTCAACTTTAAAAGATTAACATCAGAGGCAAGCCTATCAACTCTAGAAGCAATAGTATCAATTTTATCAAGCTTTTCCTCAACAGATTTGTTAAAAGCAGTTTGTGTACTAATAAATTCTTTAAGCATGGCTTCAAGACCAGAGGGTACACTCCTATTATTATTGTAAGAATTCCCATAAGAATTACCATAACCATTACCATTAGCAGAAGGATATGGCCTATAGTTATTACCAGAGTTGTTCCTATAAGCATTGTTGTTGAAATTATTATTTTTAATGAAATTCACATCAACATTTTCTTCTTGAGCAACCAATGAAGCTAAAGGAACATTATTTGGATCTACATTAGATCTACCATTCACAAGCATAGACATAATCACATCAATCTTATCACTCAAGGAAGAGGTTTCTTCAACAGAATTTACCTTCTTACCTTGTGGAGCTCTTTCCGTGTGCCATTCAGAGTAATTTATCATCATATCATCAAGAAGTTTTGTAGCCGCCCCCAATGTGATGGACATAAAAGTACCTCCAGCAGCTGAATCCAATAAATTCCGCGAAGAAAAATTTAGTCCTGCATAGAAGGTTTGGATGATCATCCAAGTAGTCAGTCCATGGGTTGGGCAATTCTTTACCAAAGTTTTCATTCTCTCCCAAGCTTGAGCAACATGTTCAGTATCTAATTGTTTAAAATTCATTATGCTACTTCTCAAAGAAATAATTTTAGCGGGAGGATAATATCTACTAATAAAAGCATCCTTGCATTTAGTCCATGAATCAATACTATTCTTAGGCAAAGATAGCAACCAATCTTTAGCTCTTCCTCTTAATGAGAAAGGAAACACTTTCAATTTAATAATATCACCATCTACATCTTTATACTTTTGCATTTCACAAAGTTCAACAAAATTATTGAGATGGGCAGCAGCATCATCAGAACTAGCACCAGAAAATTGTTCTCTCATGACTAGATTTAGTAAAGCAGGTTTAATTTCAAAGAATTCTGCTGTAGTAGCAGGTGGAGCAATAGGTGTGCATAGGAAATCATTATTATTTGCATTTGTGAAGTCACACAACTTAGTATTTTCAGGGTTGGCCATTTTAGCAACAGTAAATAAAGCAAACTAGATAAAGTAAATGCAAGTAACTAATTTTTTTGTGTTTTAGATATAGAGAGCAAGACAATAAATAAAGTAAAACTAGCAACTAATTTTTTTGTGTTTTGATTTAGTGCAGAAAACAAAGTAGTAAATAAAATAAAGCAAGACAAAAACAAAGTAAAGAGATTGAGAAGTGGAGACTCCCCTTGCAGCGTGTCTTGATCTCCCCGGCAACGGCGCCAGAAAAAGTGCTTGATGCGCGTAGATGTACACGTCCGTTGGGAACCCCAAGAGGAAGGTATGATGCGCACAGTGGCAAGTTTTCCCTCAGTATGAAACCAAGGTTTAATCGAACCAGGAGGAGCCAAGAAGCACGTTGAAGGTTGATGGTCGCGAAATGTGATGCGGCGCAACACCAGGGATTCCGGCGCCAACTAGGAACCTGCACAACACAACCAAAGTACTTTGCCCCAACGAAACAGTGAGGTTGTCAATCTCACCGGCTTGCTGTAACAAAGGATTAAACGTATCGAGTGGAAGATGTTTGCAAAGAAAACAGTAAAACAAGTAGATTGTATGCTATGGAAAGAATAGGACCGGGGTCCACAGTTCACTAGAGGTGTCTCTCCCATAAGATAAAAGCATGTTGGGTGAACAAATTACAGTCGGGCAATTGACAAATAGAGAAAGGCATAACAATGCATATACATGACATGATAAATATAGTGAGATTTAATCCGGGCATTACGACAAAGAACATAGACCGCCATCCAACTGCATCTATGCCTAAAAAGTCCACCTTCAGGTTATCGTCCGAACCCCCTCCAGTATTAAGTTGCAAAGCAACAGACAATTGCATTAAGTATTGTGCGTAATGTAATCAATAACTACATCCTTAGACATAGCATCAATGTTTTATCCCTAGTGGCAACAGCACATCACAACCTTAGAACTTTCTGTCACTGTCCCAGGTATCAATGAAGGCATGAACCCACTATCGAGCATAATTACTCCCTCTTGGAGTTAAGAGTAAAAACTTGGCCAGAGCCTCTACTAATAACGGAGAGCATGCAAGATCATAAACAACACATGAACAATAGATTGATAATCACCATAATCATAGTACTCTCTATCCATCGGATCCCGACAAACACAACATATAGTATTACAGATAGATGATCTTGATCATGTTAGGCAGCTCACAAGATCCAACAATGAAGCACAACAAGGAGAAGACGACCATCTAGCTACTGCTATGGACCCATGGTCCAGGGGTGAACTACTCACTCATCACTCCGGAGGCGATCATGGCGATGAAGAGTCCTCCGGGAGATGAATCCCCTCTCCGAGGGTGCCTAGGCGATCTCCGACCCCCGAGATGGGGATTGCGGCGGCGCGCTCCGTAAGGTTTCCGTATCGTGGCTCTCTGCGGGGGTCTCGCGACGGAGGCTTTAAGCAGGCGGAAGGTCAACGCGGGGGGCCACACGAGGGGCCCAGGGGGCAGGGCCGCGCGGCCAAGACCTAGGCCGCGCCGGCCACCCCCCTGGCTGCCTCGTGGCCCCACTTCGTTAGGTCTTCGGTCTTCTGAGCTTCGTGCAAAAATAGGACCCAGGGCGAAAGTTTCGTCAATTAGAGAATATTTCTTTACTAGGATTTCTGAAACCAAAAACAACAGAAAACAGATCGCTTTCGCATCTTGTTAATAGGTTAGTTCCAGAAAATGCATAAATATGACATATAATGTGCATAAAACATGTAGGTATCATCAATAAAGTAGCATGGAACATAAGAAATTATCGATACGTTGGAGACGTATCAGCAGCCTAGTATAATCATTGCGCGATAGCTTACACGAGAAGGAAAAGAGCCGAACAGCTGTGGATAATAAAAGCATTTGGCTCTTCGAGGATCCTTCTTCTACTGCCTTCTCAAAGGAGTACTACTATTGTAATCTTTTTTTTGTTTTTCTGGGACCTTCGGGTCCCTTCCCCGTTGAAAAGTGAAGTGTTTCGAATACATTCATATGCCTATGTTTCTATTTTTACAAGCAAATAAATAACAAAGGATGACTCAATGCACAAGTTGATCTCATTTTGAAATTTTTTAAAACTTCTTCTATTGTATTCAAATTTGATTAGAAGGAGTCGATCGATTGTACATGCCAATCGTATAGCTTGGTGGGTGGATTGGCATTTGAAGTTTGGTCATTGTGTTCTTGTTTGTTACCACCCTCGCAAGGCACGTCCAAGTATTTCCTGTCAGAATTTATGGCATGTATGTAGTTAAATAACCTACATTATTTCAATTATGAGTTTAATTACTAGGCAAAAGCTTAAAAATCCATATATAGTTCCAGATTAAGATGAACAAATCCTTGAACCTATATCTACAAAATTGATGGCACTAACACATCCTACCAAGCGGAAAGCATGTCTACCCTACTGCTTCCAAAAGGTGGAATTATGACAATAATGTGCAACTGTTAAAATTTGGTAGCCCTCCTTCACAATTAACACACATCTAGCCATTTTTGTACAGTAATAAAAAAGGGAAATCATTCTTTCATGCATGCATATAATTGTTAGAATCTCTTGTTTGTGAAGTTGCTTAAAATACGATCTCTTCCAAACTTGAGGTCATATGATAACTAAAAAGTTTTGTATGGCGGGATTTTGCATCAAAGTACATGCGCACAATACTCACTTGTGGGCAGAAAGCCAAACAAACTCATATTACTAGGTTTGTATTAATTTGTTCAAGAAATTTCACCATCACACATGATTTTGTGCTTGCGTTAATTTTACTTTAAAAACTTCTTCCAAATTCAAATTTTCTTCAAACATGCCAACGGTACATGTCTACCAATTAATAATTAAGGGTACACCACACGTACTGCCTCGTAGGGTACATAAAAAATTATACTATATTTTATGGCATGTACTAATTTCACATAATCTACAACTCAACGTTGAGTTTAATGATCAGCCCAGAACTAGAAAACAAATATACATATAGTTGCAAATTAACCTAGAAAAGCTCTAGTATCCTTTAAAACCCTAGAAAATGGACATGCATGCATGCATCCTACTCATAATAATTAATTAAGGTCTCGATCTCTATACTGCTCACGAAGTTTGGAATTCTGGCAAATATGCAACTTGTTTCATTAATTTACCATGGCGAGATAGATGCATGCACATCGATCACTTAAAAAATATAAAGTTTGTAAAGGATTTGGCATCCATATATGCTCACCGGATATATAGATAAGGCCAAGCAAACACATCGAATATTTCTGAAGAAATGTTTTTGCTAGAACCTTCAAATTTTTAGATTTACATCACACACAAAGAACACACCTTTAATTTCGCCAGGTTTGTGCACTAATAAAGTACTCCTACAGTACTAGAAATTGGATTGTTCTACTCCGGAGTGATATGCTCACCGGAGTATTTTTGGATCTTAGCTGGAGCGGCGTTTGGCGGTTGCACGAAGCCGTGCTGGATGTTAAGCCTGTCGAGGCACGCCTGGTGGAAAGCGTGCGCCACCTTAGCCTCATCGGCGCGCCGCTGCAATGCTGCGTCCCTGGGATTTGCAGCCGCCGCATTCTTAGCCTGCACGAAAGCTTGCAGAGCATCCCGGCATCTATAGAGTGCCGGGAACATCACGTTATATACGAGCTCCTTGGCGGTGTTGCTCCTGCAAAGGGCGTCGCCGTGATGCGCTTCGAAAGAACGGCCTGGCTCCACGGCCGGCACCGCCTGAAGTGCGGTCGGATTAGGCGGCTGGCCACGGGAGCTCCCTGCCTCCGCATCGTTCGCGCCGGCCGGGAAGGGGATCTCACCTGCTGGCAAAGAAAACCATGCGGCATGCGCGGGCGGAAAAGCCGGCCAGGGCCGAGCGGGCGTCGCATGCGGGGTTGCGTGGGAGATCCCTGCCTCTGCATCCATCGGCCCGCACGGGAAGCGGCTGGCGAGGGGCTCCACGGCCAGCGCCGCCGCCGCGGGCTGAACAACCGGCCAGTGCAGAGCGGGCGGGTTATGCCTTGGTGCGCGATGGACGAAGCGAAGGCGGCGCTGATGCTCCGCTTCCTCGTCGGTGGTAGGACTACGCGCGCGGCGACCAGAGCCAAGTCGGAAGGCCATAGATATGTCGATTGGTCACTTAAGCTGGAGAGGTTCTCTTACCATTTCGGAGAAGCGGAGTAAGAGGAAGTTGTTGCTTATACGGGTTCACTGCCACGTTGGGTTAAGAGGGGCAAAGTTGGTCAATGCCTAGGAAGTTGGAATCGTTTTGGCCCCAATTTTTTAATTACCTTGCGGTTCATCTCTCGGTCTCTCCCACCTCTTCACTATCCCTCCCCTTGCCTCCTTTCATGCTTCATCGTAGTGCATCTTGTTTTTCTAGCACCTTCACAAAAATCATACACATTTGGCCGATTCTGTCATTGTGTGCACTAATAAAGTAAAAAATCCATTATATGTGAATAAACGTTTAATACACTAGCTCGCAAAGATGTTTCTCAAGGCGATATGCACAATGCCTGCCAAAAATGGGTCATGATAACTAAATTTCGTGTTAATTTTTGCATGACATGTACTCACTTGTGTATGAAGCCAAGCAAACTCATAATCTATACCAAAAAAATGTGAAAGAGTTCTTTTTAGTATCCTTCATACATGGGGTTCCTATTTTTACTTTCTATTTTTACTAGTTACAAGTACTCATGCATGAAAACTTTTGAAAATATGTGCATTTTGGGCTGTGTGGAGACATGGTACAATAATATATTCAAGTTGATATACAAAGTCTAGACATATTCAAACTAGACAAATAATGTATCTAACCCCCTAACCCTAAACTCTGTCTTATGAAGTCAAGCATGCATGAAGAGAATTGGTTTTGGGTTTCAAACATGGAAATTTCAAAATCATCCCAAAAGCTTCATTTTAGAGCGACTAAGAAGGATCCAGGCTTACCTTTCCATTTTCATGTTTTAAACTTGTTTAAATCTTGGTCAAATCCTAGATTTGACCAAGATTCAAATGGGCATAAAATAAAAAAATGAAAAAATGAAAAACCAAAGCGCACATAGTCTTCTTATATGTCATATAGTAAGCATTAAAGTTGGTAAACAAGGTCTAGACATATTCAAACTAGACAAATCATGTATCTACCCCCTAACCCCTAAACTCTATCTTATGACGAAGTCAAGCATGAAGATTAAGTGGTTTTGGGTTTCAAACATGGAAATTTTGAAAACCTCCCAAAAACTTCATTTTAGGGTGACTAAGAAGGATACAGGCTTCCCTTTTCATTTTCATGTTCTATACTTGTTTAAATCTTGGTCAAACCTAGGATTTGACCAAGATTCAAATGTGCATCAAAATTCCAAAAAAATCAGAAAAATGAAAAACCAAAGCACATAGTTTTCTTATGTCATATAGTAAGCATTAAAGTTGATAAACAAGGGTCTAGACATATTCAAACAAGAAAAATCATGTATCTACCCCCTAACCCTAAACTTTGTCTTATGTAGTCAAGCATGAAGAGAAGTGGTTTTGGGTTTCAAATATGGAAATTTCAAAAACCTATCAAAAGCTTCATTTTAGAGTGACTAAGAAGGATCCATGCTTGCCTTTTCATTTTCATATTTGAAACTTGTTTAAATCATTGTCAAACCTAGGATTTGACCAAGATTTAAATGGGCATAAAATTAAAAAATCGGAAAAATGAAAAACAAAAGCACATAGTCTTCTTATGTCACATATATATATAGTAAGCATTCAAAAGTTGATAAACAAGGTCTAGCTAGACATATTCAAATAAGACAAATCATGTATCTACCCCTCTAACCCTAAACTCTGTCTTATGAAGTCAAGCATGAAGAGAAGTGGTTTTAGGTTTCAAACATGGAAATTTCAAAAACCTCCCAAAAACTTCATTTTAGAGTGACTAAGAAGGATACATGTTTCCCTTTTCATTTTCATGTTTTAAACTTGTTTAAATCTTGGTCAAACCTAGGATTTGACCAAGATACAAATAGGCACAAAAAATGAAAAACAAAAAGCACATAGTGTTCTTATGTCATATCGTAAGCATTCAAGTTGATAAACAAGGTCTAGATATATCCAAACCAGACAAATCATGTATATATGTACCCCGTGTCGATCTTATGAAGTCTAGCATGAAGAAAAGTCGTTTTGGCCGGGTTTCAAACATGGAAATTTCAAGAACATCCCAAAAGCTTCATTTTAGAGCGACTAAGAAGGATCGAGGCTTACCTTTCCATTTTCATGATTTAAACTTGTTTAAATCTTGGTCAAATCTTGCTCAAGCATGAAGATAAGTGGTTTTGGGTTTCAAACATGGAAATTTCAAAAACCTCCCAAAAACTTCATTTTAGGGTGACTAAGAAGGATACAGGCTTCCCTTTTCATTTTCATGTTCTATATATACTTGTTTAAATCTTGGTCAAACCTAGGATTTGACCAAGATTCAAATGTGCATCAAAATTCTAAAAAAATCAGAAAAATGAAAAACCAAAGCACATAGTCTTCTTATGTCATATAGTAAGCATTAAAGTTGATAAACATGGTCTAGACATATTCAAACCATACAAATCATGTATCTACCCCTAACCCCTAAACTATGTCTTATGAAGTCAAGCATGAAGAGAAGTGGTTTTGGGTTTCAAACATGAAAATTTCAAAAACCGCCCAAAAACTTCATTTTAGAGTGACTAAGAAGGATACATGCTTCCCTTTTCATTTTCATGTTTTAAACTTGTTTAAATCTTGGTCAAACCTAGGATTTGATAAACATGGTCTAGACATATTCAAACCAGACAAATCATGTATCTACCCCCTATCGACCCTAAACTTCGTCTTATGAAGTCAAGCATGAAGAGAAGTGGTTTTGGGTTTCAAACATGGAAATTTCAAAAACCTCCCAAAATTAAAGCTTCATTTTAGAGTGACTAGTTAAGAAGGATCCAGGCTTACCTTTTCATTTTCATGTTTTAAACTTGTTTAAATCTTGTTCAAACCTAGGATTTGACCAATATTCAAATGGGCATAAAATAAAAAATAAATAAAATAAAAAACCAAAGCACATAGTCTTCTTATGTCATATAGTAAGCATTCAAGTTCATGAACAAGGTCTAGACATATTCAAACCAGACAAATCATGTACCCCCTAACCCTAAACTTTGTCTTAATTATATATGAAGTCAAGCATGAAGCAGAGAAGTGTGGTTTTGGGTTTCAAACATGGAAATTTCAAAAACCTCCCAAAAAGCTTCATTTTAATTAGACTGGCTGGTTAATTAAGAAGGATCCATGATTAATTACCTTTTCATTGTCATGTTTTAAACTTGTTTAAATCTTGGTCGAACCTAGGATTTGACCAAGATTCAAATGGGCATAAAAATTCAGAAAAAATCGAAAGAATGAAAAACCAAAGCACATAGCCTTCTTATGTCATATAGTAAGCATTCAAATTGATAAACATGGTCTAGACATATTCAAACCAGAAAAATCATGTATCTACCCCTAACCCTAAACTCTGTCTTGTGAAGTCAATCTCTAGGATTTGACCAAGATTCAAATGGGCATAAAATAAAAAAACAGAAAAATGAAAAACCAAAGCGCACATAGTCTTCTTATATGTCATATAGTAAGCATTAAAGTTGATAAACAAGGTCTGGACATATTCAAACTAGCTAGACAAATCATGTATCTACCCCCTAACCCCTAAACTCTGTCTTATGACGAAGTCAAGCATGAAGATAAGTGGTTTTGGGTTTCAAACATGGAAATTTCAAAAACCTCCCAAAAACTTCATTTTAGGGTGACTAAGAAGGATACAGGCTTCCATTTTCATTTTCATGATCTATACTTGTTTAAATCTTGGTCAAACCTAGGATTTGACCAAGATTCAAATGTGCATCAAAATTCCATAAAAAATCAGAAAAACGAAAAACCAAAGCACATAGTTTTCTTATGTCACATACATATATATAGTAAGCATTCAAAAGTTGATAAACAAGGTCTAGCTAGACATATTCAAATAAGACAAATCATGTATCTACCCCTCTAAAACCATAAATAACTCTGTCTTATGAAGTCAAGCATGAAGAGAAGTGGTTTTTGGTTTCAAACATGGAAATTTCAAAAACCTCCCAAAATTAAAGCTTCGTTTTAGAGTGACTAGTTAAGAAGGATCCAGGCTTACCTTTTCATTTTCATGTTTTAAACTTGTTTAAATCTTGGTCAAACCTAGGATTTGACCAATATTCAAATGGGCATAAAATAAAAAAATAGATAAAATAAAAAACCAAAGCACATATTCTTCTTATGTCATATAGTAAGCATTCAAAAGTTCATAAACAAGGTCTAGACATATTCAAACCAGACAAATCATGTACCCCTAACCCTAAACTTTGTCTTAATTATATATGAAGTCAAGCATGAAGCAGAGAAGTGTGGTTTTGGGTTTCAAACATGGAAATTTCAAAAACCTCCCAAAAAGCTTCATTTTAATTAGACCGGCTGGTTAATTAAGAAGGATCCATGATTAATTACCTTTTCATTGTCATGTTTTAAACTTGTTTAAATCTTGGTCGAACCTAGGATTTGACCAAGATTCAAATGGGCATAACAATTCAGAAAAAAATCGAAAGAATGAAAAACAAAAGCACATAGTCTTCTTATGTCATATAGTAAGCATTAAAGTTGATAAACATGGTCTAGACATATTCAAACCATACAAATCATGTATCTACCCCTAACCCCTAAACTATGTCTTATGAAGTCAAGCATGAAGAGAAGTGGTTTTGGGTTTCAAACATGAAAATTTCAAAAACCGCCCAAAAACTTCATTTTAGAGTGACTAAGAAGGATACATGCTTCCCTTTTCATTTTCATGTTTTAAACTTGTTTAAATCTTGGTCAAACCTAGGATTTGATAAACATGGTCTAGACATATTCAAACCAGAAAAATCATGTGTATATCTACCCCTAACCCTAAACTCTGTCTTATGAAGTCAATCATGAAGAGAATTGGTTTTGGGTTTCAAACATGGAAATTTCAAGTACGTCCCAAAAGCTTCATATATTTTAGAGTGACTAATTAAGAAGGATCTTGGCTTACGTTTTCATTTTCATGCTTGAAACTTGTTTAAATCTTGGTTGAACCTAGGATTTGACCAGAATCAAATGTGCATAAAATTCTTAAAAAAATAGAAAAATGAAAAACAAAAGCACATGGTCTTCTTATGTCATATAGTAAGCATTCAAGTTGATAAACAAGGTTTAGACATATTCAAACCAGACAAATCATGTATCTACCCCCTAACCCTAAACTCGGTCTTATGAAGTCTAGCATGAGGAGAAGTCGTTTTGGGTTTCAAACGTTTAAGCCAAAAGCCCCATTTCAAATATTTCAAACTTATTCAAATTTGGTTCAAATTTGAAAGACACACAAGTTATAGCACACATAGTGCATACATTCTCACACATACTGCACTAGATGCTAACCCGGCCTATAGTTTGAGGCCATTGGATGAGGTCGAAAAAAATCTTGGATTAGAAATGGGGTTGTTCGAACCCCGTAGTTGGATTTTTTGAACCTTGATCTGTAGTACTGGGCAAAGCCCTAGTTTAACCTATTTAATTATAGATTCGTAGGTCGATTTTTCTACCTTTTTATTATTACTATGCAGCACATGTGTGTTTGCCCGTCGAGTGAAACTCGGAGGAAGAGGGATCACTCGGAAGGAGAGAAGAAGGGAGAGAATTATGGTGTCTGCCCTTTTTCGGGTGATGATGTTGACTTTTGTGCAGGGTTTGTCAGTGAGCAGGAGGTGCGAGCGAGCGAGCGAGCGAGCGAGTCGAGCGAGGCCGAGAATGAGAGAGATTTGTTTTTTTTTTGAGAGGGACGACCGAAGGATCCAGAAGGACCCACAGACTTCCAATACGCATCCTGATGCGTCTTCTCTTGACAAAGAAAATGTCTGGGAGTTTGCGTACCTATTGCACGTGACTTGTGCTCACTGAAGTGTGGGACCTCACGCATGGGCACCACACGTAAGTGACAGACCTGTTGGTGTAAAAACTCGGTTGATTATTATAGTGCATTAGAACAAAGTTTCCTATGGATTCAAGGGTAGGAAATCCAAGTTAACTCATTTACATGACATTATTTTTTCCATGAAGCAAAGTTAACGCACCTATCAATTGGTACATTTTGGAGTGACTAAGAAGGATCCAGGCTTACTTATTCGTTTTCACGTGTAAAACTTGTCTAAATCTTGGTCAAACAAAATTGGCAGAAAATTCAAAAAAAACAGAAAAATGAAAAACCAAAGCACATAGTCTTCTTATGTCATGTAGTAAGCATTAAAGTTGATAAACAAGGTCTAGACATATTCAAACCATACAAATCATGTATCTACCCGCTAACCCCTAAACTATGTCTTAAGAAGTCAAGAATGAAGAGAAGTGGTTTTGGGTTTCAAACATGGAAATTTCAAAAACCTCCCAAAACTTCATTTTAGGGTGACTAAGAAGGATACAGGCTTCCCTTTTCATTTTCATGTTCTATACTTGTTTAAATCTTGGTCAAACCTATGATTTGACCAAGATTCAAATGGGCACAAAAAAATAAAAAAAGCACATAGTGTTCTTATGTCATATCGTAAGCATTCAAGTTGATAAACAAGGTCTAGATATATCTACCCCCTATCGACCCTAAACTTCGTCTTATGAAGTCAAGCATGAAGAGAAGTGGTTTTGGGTTTCAAACATGGAAATTTCAAAAACCTCCCAAAATTCAGCTTCATTTTAGAGCGACTAAGAAGGATCGATGCTTACCTTTTCATTTCCATGTTTTAAACTTATTTAAATCTTGGTCAAACCTAGCTAGGATTTGACCAAGATTCAAATGGGCATAAAAATTCAGACAAAAATCTAAAGAATGAAAAACCAAAGCACATAGCCTTCTTAATTATGTCATATAGTAAACACTCAAGTTGATAAACAAGGTCTAGACATATTCAAACCAGAAAAATCATGTGTATATCTACCCCTAACCCTAAACTCTGTCTTATGAAGTCAATCTCTAGGATTTGACCAAGATTCAAATGGGCATAAAATAAAAAAACAGAAAAATGAAAAACCAAAGCGCACATAGTCTTCTTATATGTCATATAGTAAGCATTAAAGTTGATAAACAAGGTCTGGACATATTCAAACTAGCTAGACAAATCATGTATCTACCCCCTAACCCCTAAACTCTGTCTTATGACGAAGTCAAGCATGAAGTGGTTTTGGGTTTCAAACATGGAAATTTCAAAAACCTCCCAAAAACTTCATTTTAGGGTGACTAAGAAGGATACAGGCTTCCATTTTCATTTTCATGATCTATACTTGTTTAAATCTTGGTCAAACCTAGGATTTGACCAAGATTCAAATGTGCATCAAAATTCCAAAAAAATCAGAAAAATGAAAAACCAAAGCACATAGTTTTCTTATGTCACATACATATATATAGTAAGCATTCAAAAGTTGATAAACAAGGTCTAGCTAGACATATTCAAATAAGACAAATCATGTATCTACCCCTCTAAAACCATAAATAACTCTGTCTTATGAAGTCAAGCATGAAGAGAAGTGGTTTTTGGTTTCAAACATGGAAATTTCAAAAACCTCCCAAAATTAAAGCTTCGTTTTAGAGTGACTAGTTAAGAAGGATCCAGGCTTACCTTTTCATTTTCATGTTTTAAACTTGTTTAAATCTTGGTCAAACCTAGGATTTGACCAATATTCAAATGGGCATAAAATAAAAAATAGATAAAATAAAAAACCAAAGCACATATTCTTCTTATGTCATATAGTAAGCATTCAAAAGTTCATAAACAAGGTCTAGACATATTCAAACCAGACAAATCATGTACCCCTAACCCTAAACTTTGTCTTAATTATATATGAAGTCAAGCATGAAGCAGAGAAGTGTGGTTTTGGGTTTCAAACATGGAAATTTCAAAAACCTCCCAAAAAGCTTCATTTTAATTAGACTGGCTGGTTAATTAAGAAGGATCCATGATTAATTACCTTTTCATTGTCATGTTTTAAACTTGTTTAAATCTTGGTCGAACCTAGGATTTGACCAAGATTCAAATGGGCATAACAATTCAGAAAAAAATCGAAAGAATGAAAAACAAAAGCACATAGCCTTCTTATGTCATATAGTAAGCATTCAAATTGATAAACATGGTCTAGACATATTCAAACCAGAAAAATCATGTATCTACCCCTAACCCTAAACTCTGTCTTATGAAGTCAAGCATGAACAGAAGTACGGTGGTTTTGGGTTTCAAACATGGTAAATTCAAGAACCTCCCAAAAGCTTCATTTTAGAGTTACTAAGAGAAAGATCCAGACTTAATTACCTTATCATTTTCACATGTTAAACTTGTTTAAATCTTGCTCAACAAACCTAGGATTTTACCAAGATTCTCAAATGGGCATAAAAATCAAAAAATGAAATACCAATGCACATAGTCCTCTTAAGTCATAAAGTAAGCATTCAAGTTGATAAACAAGGTCTAGACATATTCAAACAAGACAAATCATGTATCTACCCCCTATCGACCCTAAACTTCGTCTTATGAAGTCAAGCATGAAGAGAAGTGGTTTTGGGTTTCAAACATGGAAATTTCAAAAACCTCCCAAAATTCAGCTTCATTTTAGAGCGACTAAGAAGGATCGATGCTTACCTTTTCATTTCCATGTTTTAAACTTATTTAAATCTTGGTCAAACCTAGCTAGGATTTGACCAAGATTCAAATGGGCATAAAAATTCAGACAAAAAATCTAAAGAATGAAAAACCAAAGCACATAGCCTTCTTAATTATGTCATATAGTAAACACTCAAGTTGATAAACAAGCTAGGTCTAGACATATTCAAACCAGAAAAATCATGTGTATATCTACCCCTAACCCTAAACTCTGTCTTATGAAGTCAATCATGAAGAGAATTGGTTTTGGGTTTCAAACATGGAAATTTCAAGTACGTCCCAAAAGCTTCATATATTTTAGAGTGACTAATTAAGAAGGATCTTGGCTTACGTTTTCATTTTCATGCTTGAAACTTGTTTAAATCTTGGTTGAACCTAGGATTTGACCAGAATCAAATGTGCATAAAATTCTTAAAAAAATAGAAAAATGAAAAACAAAAGCACATGGTCTTCTTATGTCATATAGTAAGCATTCAAGTTGATAAACAAGGTTTAGACATATTCAAACCAGACAAATCATGTATCTACCCCCTAACCCTAAACTCGGTCTTATGAAGTCTAGCATGAGGAGAAGTCGTTTTGGGTTTCAAACGTTTAAGCCAAAAGCCCCATTTCAAATATTTCAAACTTATTCAAATTTGAAAGACACACAAGTTATAGCACACATAGTGCATACATTCTCACACATACTGCACTAGATGCTAACCCGGCCTATAGTTTGAGGCCATTGGATGAGGTCGAAAAAAATCTTGGATTAGAAATGGGGTTGTTCGAACCCCGTAGTTGGATTTTTTGAACCTTGATCTGTAGTACTGGGCAAAGCCCTAGTTTAACCTATTTAATTATAGATTCGTAGGTCGATTTTTCTACCTTTTTATTATTACTATGCAGCACATGTGTGTTTGCCCGTCGAGTGAAACTCGGAGGAAGAGGGATCACTCGGAAGGAGAGAAGAAGGGAGAGAATTATGGTGTCTCCCCTTTTTCGGGTGATGATGTTGACTTTTGTGCAGGGTTTGTCAGTGAGCAGGAGGTGCGAGCGAGCGAGCGAGCGAGCGAGCGAGCGAGGCCGAGAATGAGAGAGATTTGTTTTTTTTTTGAGAGGGACGACCGAAGGATCCAGAAGGACCCACAGACTTCCAATACGCATCCTGATGCGTCTTCTCTTGACAAAGAAAATGTCTGGGAGTTTGCGTACCTATTGCACGTGACTTGTGCTCACTGAAGTGTGGGACCTCACGCATGGGCACCACACGTAAGTGACAGACCTGTTGGTGTAAAAACTCGGTTGATTATTATAGTGCATTAGAACAAAGTTTCCTATGGATTCAAGGGTAGGAAATCCAAGTTAACTCATTTACATGACATTATTTTTTCCATGAAGCAAAGTTAACGCACCTATCAATTGGTACATTTTGGAGTGACTAAGAAGGATCCAGGCTTACTTATTCGTTTTCACGTGTAAAACTTGTCTAAATCTTGGTCAAACAAAATTGGCAGAAAATTCAAAAAAAAAACAGAAAAATGAAAAACCAAAGCGCACATAGTCTTCTTATATGTCATATAGTAAGCATTAAAGTTGATAAACAAGGTCTGGACATATTCAAACTAGCTAGACAAATCATGTATCTACCCCCTAACCCCTAAACTCTGTCTTATGACGAAGTCAAGCATGAAGATAAGTGGTTTTGGGTTTCAAACATGGAAATTTCAAAAACCTCCCAAAAACTTCATTTTAGGGTGACTAAGAAGGATACAGGCTTCCATTTTCATTTTCATGATCTATACTTGTTTAAATCTTGGTCAAACCTAGGATTTGACCAAGATTCAAATGTGCATCAAAATTCCATAAAAAATCAGAAAAACGAAAAACCAAAGCACATAGTTTTCTTATGTCACATACATATATATAGTAAGCATTCAAAAGTTGATAAACAAGGTCTAGCTAGACATATTCAAATAAGACAAATCATGTATCTACCCCTAAAACCATAAACTCTGTCTTATGAAGTCAAGCATGAAGAGAAGTGGTTTTTGGTTTCAAACATGGAAATTTCAAAAACCTCCCAAAATTAAAGCTTCGTTTTAGAGTGACTAGTTAAGAAGGATCCAGGCTTACCTTTTCATTTTCATGTTTTAAACTTGTTTAAATCTTGGTCAAACCTAGGATTTGACCAATATTCAAATGGGCATAAAATAAAAAAATAGATAAAATAAAAAACCAAAGCACATATTCTTCTTATGTCATATAGTAAGCATTCAAAAGTTCATAAACAAGGTCTAGACATATTCAAACCAGACAAATCATGTACCCCCTAACCCTAAACTTTGTCTTAATTATATATGAAGTCAAGCATGAAGCAGAGAAGTGTGGTTTTGGGTTTCAAACATGGAAATTTCAAAAACCTCCCAAAAAGCTTCATTTTAATTAGACCGGCTGGTTAATTAAGAAGGATCCATGATTAATTACCTTTTCATTGTCATGTTTTAAACTTGTTTAAATCTTGGTCGAACCTAGGATTTGACCAAGATTCAAATGGGCATAACAATTCAGAAAAAAATCGAAAGAATGAAAAACAAAAGCACATAGCCTTCTTATGTCATATAGTAAGCATTCAAATTGATAAACATGGTCTAGACATATTCAAACCAGAAAAATCATGTATCTACCCCTAACCCTAAACTCTGTCTTATGAAGTCAAGCATGAACAGAAGTACGGTGGTTTTGGGTTTCAAACATGGTAAATTCAAGAACCTCCCAAAAGCTTCATTTTAGAGTTACTAAGAGAAAGATCCAGACTTAATTACCTTATCATTTTCACATGTTAAACTTGTTTAAATCTTGCTCAACAAACCTAGGATTTTACCAAGATTCTCAAATGGGCATAAAAATCAAAAAATGAAATACCAATGCACATAGTCCTCTTAAGTCATAAAGTAAGCATTCAAGTTGATAAACAAGGTCTAGACATATTCAAACAAGACAAATCATGTATCTACCCCCTATCGACCCTAAACTTCGTCTTATGAAGTCAAGCATGAAGAGAAGTGGTTTTGGGTTTCAAACATGGAAATTTCAAAAACCTCCCAAAATTCAGCTTCATTTTAGAGCGACTAAGAAGGATCGATGCTTACCTTTTCATTTCCATGTTTTAAACTTATTTAAATCTTGGTCAAACCTAGCTAGGATTTGACCAAGATTCAAATGGGCATAAAAATTCAGACAAAAAATCTAAAGAATGAAAAACCAAAGCACATAGCCTTCTTAATTATGTCATATAGTAAACACTCAAGTTGATAAACAAGCTAGGTCTAGACATATTCAAACCAGAAAAATCATGTGTATATCTACCCCTAACCCTAAACTCTGTCTTATGAAGTCAATCATGAAGAGAATTGGTTTTGGGTTTCAAACATGGAAATTTCAAGTACGTCCCAAAAGCTTCATATATTTTAGAGTGACTAATTAAGAAGGATCTTGGCTTACGTTTTCATTTTCATGCTTGAAACTTGTTTAAATCTTGGTTGAACCTAGGATTTGACCAGAATCAAATGTGCATAAAATTCTTTAAAAAAAATAGAAAAATGAAAAACAAAAGCACATGGTCTTCTTATGTCATATAGTAAGCATTCAAGTTGATAAACAAGGTTTAGACATATTCAAACCAGACAAATCATGTATCTACCCCCTAACCCTAAACTCGGTCTTATGAAGTCTAGCATGAGGAGAAGTCGTTTTGGGTTTCAAACGTTTAAGCCAAAAGCCCCATTTCAAATATTTCAAACTTATTCAAATTTGAAAGACACACAAGTTATAGCACACATAGTGCATACATTCTCACACATACTGCACTAGATGCTAACCCGGCCTATAGTTTGAGGCCATTGGATGAGGTCGAAAAAAATCTTGGATTAGAAATGGGGTTGTTCGAACCCCGTAGTTGGATTTTTTGAACCTTGATCTGTAGTACTGGGCAAAGCCCTAGTTTAACCTATTTAATTATAGATTCGTAGGTCGATTTTTCTACCTTTTTATTATTACTATGCAGCACATGTGTGTTTGCCCGTCGAGTGAAACTCGGAGGAAGAGGGATCACTCGGAAGGAGAGAAGAAGGGAGAGAATTATGGTGTCTCCCCTTTTTCGGGTGATGATGTTGACTTTTGTGCAGGGTTTGTCAGTGAGCAGGAGCGAGCGAGCGAGCGAGTCGAGCGAGGCCGAGAATGAGAGAGATTTGTTTTTTTTTTTGAGAGGGACGACCGAAGGATCCAGAAGGACCCACAGACTTCCAATACGCATCCTGATGCGTCTTCTCTTGACAAAGAAAATGTCTGGGAGTTTGCGTACCTATTGCACGTGACTTGTGCTCACTGAAGTGTGGGACCTCACGCATGGGCACCACACGTAAGTGACAGACCTGTTGGTGTAAAAACTCGGTTGATTATTATAGTGCATTAGAACAAAGTTTCCTATGGATTCAAGGGTAGGAAATCCAAGTTAACTCATTTACATGACATTATTTTTTCCATGAAGCAAAGTTAACGCACCTATCAATTGGTACATTTTGGAGTGACTAAGAAGGATCCAGGCTTACTTATTCGTTTTCACGTGTAAAACTTGTCTAAATCTTGGTCAAACAAAATTGGCAGAAAATTCAAAAAAAAAACAGAAAAATGAAAAACCAAAGCGCACATAGTCTTCTTATATGTCATATAGTAAGCATTAAAGTTGATAAACAAGGTCTGGACATATTCAAACTAGCTAGACAAATCATGTATCTACCCCCTAACCCCTAAACTCTGTCTTATGACGAAGTCAAGCATGAAGATAAGTGGTTTTGGGTTTCAAACATGGAAATTTCAAAAACCTCCCAAAAACTTCATTTTAGGGTGACTAAGAAGGATACAGGCTTCCATTTTCATTTTCATGATCTATACTTGTTTAAATCTTGGTCAAACCTAGGATTTGACCAAGATTCAAATGTGCATCAAAATTCCAAAAAAATCAGAAAAATGAAAAACCAAAGCACATAGTTTTCTTATGTCACATACATATATATAGTAAGCATTCAAAAGTTGATAAACAAGGTCTAGCTAGACATATTCAAATAAGACAAATCATGTATCTACCCCTCTAAAACCATAAATAACTCTGTCTTATGAAGTCAAGCATGAAGAGAAGTGGTTTTGGTTTCAAACATGGAAATTTCAAAAACCTCCCAAAATTAAAGCTTCGTTTTAGAGTGACTAGTTAAGAAGGATCCAGGCTTACCTTTTCATTTTCATGTTTTAAACTTGTTTAAATCTTGGTCAAACCTAGGATTTGACCAATATTCAAATGGGCATAAAATAAAAAAATAGATAAAATAAAAAACCAAAGCACATATTCTTCTTATGTCATATAGTAAGCATTCAAAAGTTCATAAACAAGGTCTAGACATATTCAAACCAGACAAATCATGTACCCCCTAACCCTAAACTTTGTCTTAATTATATATGAAGTCAAGCATGAAGCAGAGAAGTGTGGTTTTGGGTTTCAAACATGGAAATTTCAAAAACCTCCCAAAAAGCTTCATTTTAATTAGACTGGCTGGTTAATTAAGAAGGATCCATGATTAATTACCTTTTCATTGTCATGTTTTAAACTTGTTTAAATCTTGGTCGAACCTAGGATTTGACCAAGATTCAAATGGGCATAACAATTCAGAAAAAAATCGAAAGAATGAAAAACAAAAGCACATAGCCTTCTTATGTCATATAGTAAGCATTCAAATTGATAAACATGGTCTAGACATATTCAAACCAGAAAAATCATGTATCTACCCCTAACCCTAAACTCTGTCTTATGAAGTCAAGCATGAACAGAAGTACGGTGGTTTTGGGTTTCAAACATGGTAAATTCAAGAACCTCCCAAAAGCTTCATTTTAGAGTTACTAAGAGAAAGATCCAGACTTAATTACCTTATCATTTTCACATGTTAAACTTGTTTAAATCTTGCTCAACAAACCTAGGATTTTACCAAGATTCTCAAATGGGCATAAAAATCAAAAAATGAAATACCAATGCACATAGTCCTCTTATAAGTCATAAAGTAAGCATTCAAGTTGATAAACAAGGTCTAGACATATTCAAACAAGACAAATCATGTATCTACCCCCTATCGACCCTAAACTTCGTCTTATGAAGTCAAGCATGAAGAGAAGTGGTTTTGGGTTTCAAACATGGAAATTTCAAAAACCTCCCAAAATTCAGCTTCATTTTAGAGCGACTAAGAAGGATCGATGCTTACCTTTTCATTTCCATGTTTTAAACTTATTTAAATCTTGGTCAAACCTAGGGATTTGACCAAGATTCAAATGGGCATAAAAATTCAGACAAAAAATCTAAAGAATGAAAAACCAAAGCACATAGCCTTCTTAATTATGTCATATAGTAAACACTCAAGTTGATAAACAAGCTAGGTCTAGACATATTCAAACCAGAAAAATCATGTGTATATCTACCCCTAACCCTAAACTCTGTCTTATGAAGTCAATCATGAAGAGAATTGGTTTTGGGTTTCAAACATGGAAATTTCAAGTACGTCCCAAAAGCTTCATATATTTTAGAGTGACTAATTAAGAAGGATCTTGGCTTACGTTTTCATTTTCATGCTTGAAACTTGTTTAAATCTTGGTTGAACCTAGGATTTGACCAGAATCAAATGTGCATAAAATTCTTAAAAAAATAGAAAAATGAAAAACAAAAGCACATGGTCTTCTTATGTCATATAGTAAGCATTCAAGTTGATAAACAAGGTTTAGACATATTCAAACCAGACAAATCATGTATCTACCCCCTAACCCTAAACTCGGTCTTATGAAGTCTAGCATGAGGAGAAGTCGTTTTGGGTTTCAAACGTTTAAGCCAAAAGCCCCATTTCAAATATTTCAAACTTATTCAAATTTGGTTCAAATTTGAAAGACACACAAGTTATAGCACACATAGTGCATACATTCTCACACATACTGCACTAGATGCTAACCCGGCCTATAGTTTGAGGTTTTTGAAATTTCCATGTTTGAAACCCAAAACCACTTCTCTTCATGCTTGGCTTCGTAAGATAGAGTTTAGGGTTTGGGGTAGATACGTACATGATTTTTCTAAGTATTTTTACGCCCATTTGAATCTTCGTCAAATCCTAAGTTTGACCAAGATTTGAACAAGTTTAAAAACATGAAAATGAAAAGGGTAAGCCTGGATCCTTGTTTAGGGTTAGGGGGTAGATACATGATTTTTGTGGTTTGAATATGTCAGACCTTGTTTATCACCTTGATATATGACATAGGAAGACGGTGTGCTTTTGTTTTTCTTTTTTTTGAATTTTTATGCCCATTTGAATCTTGGTCAAGTCATAGGTTTGACCAAGATTTAAACATGTTTAAAACATGAAAATGAAAAGGTAAGCCTGGATCCTTCTTAGTCACTCCAAAATGTACCAATTGATAAATGAGTTAACTTGGCTTCATGGAAAAAATAATGTCATGTAAATGATTTAACTTGGCTTTCGTACCCTTGAATCCATAGGAAACTTTGTATAAATGTAGTAGTATAATAATCAACCGAGTTTTTACATCAACAGGTCTGTCACTTACGTGTGGTGCCCATGCGTGAGGTCCCACACTTCAGTGAGCACAAGTCACGTGCAATAGGTACGCAAACTCCCAGACATTTTCTTTGTCAAGAGAAGACGCATCAGGATGCGTATTGGAAGTCTGTGGGTCCTTCTGGATCCTTCGGTCGTCCCTCTCAAAAAAAAAAAAATCTCTCATTCTCGGCCTCGCTCGACTCGCTCGCTCGCTCGCTCGCACCTCCTGCTCACTGACAAACCCTGCACAAAAGTCAACATCATCACCCGAAAAAGGGGAGACACCATAATTCTCTCCTTCTCTCCTTCCGAGTGATCCCTCTTCCTCCGAGTTTCACTCGACGGGCAAACACACATGTGCTGCATAGTAATAATAAAAAAGTAGAAAAATCGACCTACGAATCTATGATTAAATAGGTTAAACTAGGGTTTTGCCCACTACTACAGATCAAGTTCAAAAATATCCAACTACTAGTTCGATTTTGGGCTACTAATATAAAATTAAAATAAGTTGAACTAGTATTCCTCTAAAAAATCATTTTGGTATGCATTGTTTGATACTTTTCATAGCTATAGTGCATCACAAATTTATGATTTCATGCTTTGCTTTGCCAATTTCGATTTTTTCTAACCACCTTCTCTTTGATTTCAAATTTAGGTCAAACTATCGATGCCTACTATGTGTTCTACTTGAATTGGATGCAGCGTGCGCACATGTTTTGCCATTGTTCTGGGCTTCCACACATCTTTGGGGCATCCAAGTATTTAAGTTACCTTGTTTTTTTGAATTGTAATTCATACCCTTCCTCCCAATTTTTATGCCCATTTGAATCTTGGTCAAATCCTAAGTTTGACCAAGATTTGAACAAGTTTAAAACATGAAAATGAAAAGGTAAGCCTGAATCCTTCTTAGTCACTCAAAAATGAGAAGCTTTTGGGAGTTTTTTGAAATTTCCATGTTTCAAACCCAAAACCACTTCTCTTCATGCTTGACTTCATAAGACAGAGTTTAGGGTTAGGGGGTAGATACATGATTTGTCTAGTTTGTTGTTTAGACCTTGTTTATCAACTTGAATATAATGCTTACTATATGACATAATAATACTATGTGCTTTGGTTTTCATTTTTTTTTTGATTTTTTCTGAATTTTTATGCCCATTTGATCTTGGTCAAATCCTAGGCTTAACCAATATTTAAACAAGTTTAAAACATGAAAATGAAAAGGTAAGCCTGTATCCTTCTTAGTCACTCCAAAATGAAGCTTTTGGGAAGGTTTTTGAAATTTCCATGTTTGAAATCCAAAACGACTTCTCTTCGTGCTTGACTTCATAAGACAAAGTTTAGGGCTAGGGGTAGAAACATGATTTTTCTGGTTTGAATATGTCTAGACCTTGTTTACCAACTTGAGTGCTTACTATATGACATAAGAAGGCTATATGCTTTGGTTTTTCATTTTTTTGAAATTTTATGCCCATTTGAATCTTGATCAAATCCTAGGTACAGTTTGACCAAGATTTGAACAATTTTAAAACATGAAAATAAAAGGTAAGCCCAACCTGGATCCTTTAGTCACTCTAAAATGAAGCTTTTGGGGGGTTCTTGAAATTTCCAAGTTTGAAACCCAAAACCACTTTTCTTCATGCTTGACTACATAAGACAGAGTTTAGGGTTAGGGGTAGATACATGATTTTTCTTGTTTGAATATATCTAGACCTTGTTTATATCAACTTTAATGCTAACTATATGACATAAGAAAACTATGTGCTTTGGTTTTTAATTTTTCTGATTTTTTTATTTTGATGCACATTTGAATCTTTGTCAAATCCTAGGTTTGACCAAGATTTAAACAAGTATAAAACATGAAAATGAAAAGGGGAAGCCTGTATCCTTTCTTAGTCACTCTAAAATGAAGTTTTTGGGATGTTCTTGAAATTTTCATGTTTGAAACCCAAAACCACTTCTCTTCATGCTTGACTTCATAAGATAGAGTTTAGGGGCTAGGGGATAGATACATGATTTGCCTAGGTTTGAATATGCATGTCCAAACCTTGTTTATCAACTTGAATGCTTACTATATGACATAAGAAGACTATATGCTTTTGTTTTTCATTTTTCTGATTTTTTTAAAATTTTATGCCCATTTGAATCTTTTGGTCAAATCCTTGGTTTAATTTGACACGGATTTAAACAAGTTTAAAATATGAAAATGAAAAGGTGGTAAGCAGGCATGGATCCTTCTTATATATATTAGTCACTCTAAAATGAAGCTTTTGGGAGGTTTTTGAAATTTCCATGTTTGAAACCCAAAACCACTTCTCTTCATGTTGTTGACTTCATAAGATAGAGTTTAGGGGTTAGGGGTATAGATACATGATTTGTCTTGTTTGAATATGTGTCTAGACCTTGTTTATCAACTTTAATGCTTACTATATGACATAAGAACACTATGTGCTTTAATTTGGTTTTTAATTTTTTTAAATTTTGATGCACATTTTGAATCTTGGTCAAATCCTAGGTTTGACCGAGATTTGAACAAGTTTAAAACAAGAAAATAAAAGGTAAGCCCGCCAGACTGGATCCTTCTTAGTCACTCTATAATGAAGCTTTTAGGGGGGTTGTTGAAAATGTAAGCATGTATCCTTCTTAGTACGTCACACCACAATGCTTTTGGGAGGGTTTTTGAAATGTCCATGTTTGAAACCCAAAACGACTTCTCTTCGTGCTTGACTTCATAATTAAGACAAAGTTTAGGGTTAGGGGTAGATACATGATTTTTCTGGTTTGAATATGTCTAGACTTTGTTTATCAACTAGCTTGAGTTTTGGGTTTCAAACATGGAAATTTCAAGAACCTCCCAAAAGCTTCATTTTAGAGTGACTAAGAAGGATCCAGGCTTACCTTTTCATTTTCATGTTTTAAACTTGTTTAAATCCTGGTCAAACCTAGGATTTGACAAAGATTCAAATATATGGGCATAAAATTCAAAAAAAATAGAAAAATGAAAAACCAAAGCACATAATCTTCTTATGTCATATAGTAAGCATTAAAGTTGACAAAAAAGGTCTAGACATATGCAAACTAGACAAATCATGTATCTACCCCCTAACCCCTAAACTCTGTCTTATGAAGTCAAGCATGAAGAGAAGTCGTTTTGGGTTTCAAACATGGAAATTTCAAGAACATCCCAAAAGCTTCATTTTAGAGTGACTAAGAAGGATCCATGATTACCTTTTCATTTTCATGTTTTAAACTTGTTTAATCTTGGTCAAACCTAGGATTTGACCAAGATTCAAATGGGCACAAAATTTAAAAAATCAGAAAAATGAAAAACCAAAGTACATAGTCTTCTTATGTCATGTAGTAAGCATTCAAGTTGATAAAATGGTTCATGCAGGCGTCTTAGCTCCTAAAAAAAATTATACACCAATTGATTTGACGAATTGATGATTTACTCTAGTCTGCTTCTAGACCATGCAGCTAGCGAGTATTCATATGTACTGCATGGAGCCCCCAACTTTTGACTTCCCGTGTCGGAAAAGGCCTGTCTAATAATGTGGGGCAGTGAGGTATCCCGAAGTATCTAGAGGGTTCCAGTGTTTCAGGCTTTCAGCATCGCCAGTCCAAGGGAAGGATGGGTGACGAATCCGTGCATTCACAGCCGTTTAGATCTGAAGAGTCCTTGTATGATGAGCGGTAGATAGCACCTCTAAGCTGCAAATCAACAGCTTCAATTACTTCAAATGAGCATTGGCCGGAACGCTGACAGAGTGAAAAAATTCAATTTCAAAAACTCATGTATAGAATAGAAAAAAAATAAAAAACATGTAGATAGAATAGAGGTATAGATAGATTAGCCCAAAAAAGAAGAGGACGGGGAAATTTCGAACGCTCGCCTTTAACTCAGCACAGCAGACACCTCCCTCGCGCACCTAAACTTTCGAACGCGCGCCCAATATTTCGAACGCTCGCCTTTAACTCAGCACCCAGCCCACCTTGTTCTTCTCTAGACACCTCCTTCGGCGCCCTGTTCTTCTCTAGACACACCCTCGGTGAACCAGGCCGCGCACCAAAACTTCCCCACGCTGTCTATCAGCCGCGTCAGCCGGCGACTGCTGGTGGCGCCGTTCTTCTCCAGCCGCACCGGCAGGCGCGGTCAGCTGGTAGATCCTCACGGTATGCATGCTATCTTCAGGCCTGGGCAAGTACGATTCATTATAGCTCAATCGAAGTCAGTCGCCGTCGCCCAGCCCTTATAAGTTCGTTAGTTCGTTCGAATCGATCGGTTGATATTGTTTTCCTCTCGATGTGTTTGTTTGACATTGTTTTCCGCTTTACCTATTTGCTCGAATTCGTTCGTACTGTACACTGTACTGCTCACCATTGCCCAATGTCTGTAGTCGTCGCTTGGTGCCAGTCCTCTATGGACCTGTTTGTAATCTTATTACTTCTGGGTTCTTTGCACTGCTAATACATCGGTGGATTTACGGCCAAAAAGAAGAAAGAATTTGTTGGTATTATATTGCTTTCGATTGATCTGTTCGCCCCCAAGCTTTTACAGAAGCCGCAAGAGATTCAAGGATGAAATGGCTCTCCTTGTTTGCAGTGGCGGATCTACAGGGTATGCCGTATATGCCACGGCATACCCTGCGTCCAAGCCGTGCAAGATCTTTGATAGTTTAATGAGCTGAGCAATTAATCAAGATGAGTGATGTATATGTATACATGCGGTGCTAATACATGTGGCGTGCAGCCATGCGAACACTGAGCTAGTGCATGTAACCGATTGATTAGACATCCGATTGATTTGGCCAAAATCCGGTGATAACACATGCCCCCCTGGTTTTGGTAATGATAATATCAAAACCATCTGTTTTTCCTTCGAGGGGTCATGTCGTGGCAGAGCAGAACCGTCGCAGTATTCTTCATCATGACGCCTTGCCTTCTCAACTTCTCTGCACGATTTGACAGTTTTGAATATTTTATGATTTGCCACACTTTTCTTAAAAGTGTCTATTATTTGCCACATGACCACCACATGTCTCTTTTTATTTAACCGCATCGAACAGTTCACTTCTTCATCCTCCTGCTTCAAACCAGCCATCGGCCCAAAAACCCTCCTCCTCTGTAACCATGTCTTCCTCTTCCTCCTCCCAATCCTTTTCCTCGAGTGAGCTGGAGCCAGAGGTCAGCCAGATGGAAGCGTACAATAGGCGCGCTCCCAAGCATTGGGACGAGCAAGAGTTCGACTTCGACTTCGTACCAGAGGGTCGACCCGAGGACCTCGTCTGGTCGGATGGCGACATGCCCCTGACTGACGGGGAAGATGACCTCCGATTCCTGATTGACGGAGAACTGGAGGCGGAGAGCGACGACGACGACCCTCTCTTCCGGGGTAAATTCACTTCCTCCACCAAAGAAGAAGAAGAAGAAGAAGAGGACGACGAAGACGAAGACATCTCCTCCGACACGAAGAAGGAACCAGAGGACGACACCTCCTCCGATGAACCGCCACCAAAGCGCATCCGTGGCTGGGCCTGGTCCGATGAGGAGGATGATGATGAAGAGGAAGAGGCCTCCGCTGAAGGTCACAGTAGCAGCGACGAGGAATTCGTCGACAGTAGCAATGACGGCAGCTACCCCAGCGACGACGAAGACGGCAACAGCCCTTAGAGTAGGGATTTACTAGCATAAGACTAGCCGTAGCAATCTGTTCCCCTTTTGTTGAGCAATCAGCTTCTCCTTGTAAGAAATCCCCTTTTAAATCAATGAAGATGGATAGATTCTTCCTTTTGAGGGCAATCAGCTCTTCTATGTAAGAAATCTGATCATCGATGAAGAATTTCCTCTAATTTGACTTTGTCGATTTTCTTCAAATTGATTTAGCCGATTTTCCCTCAATACTCCACTATAATAAATATAGCATATCTATGATAGTACTCTATGATACCACCCACTATGCACCCATGTTCCAAACACCACTCCCGCTGACTGTACCTTATTGTATCGAGCGATAAGCTTGATGAGCAACCCAAACAAACAAAAAAAAGACTGTACCTTATTGTACTTGCTCTTACCCGTATCTTCTCTTTCTCTTTCATCGCGAGTGCAGCTAATTCAGTTAGTCTTCCAATGAATATTAATATTTTGTCTCAATGATGTCATGTTTCGACTAACAATTAGCACTTTTGAATTCTTAGATTGCCTTTTCACACGATGCACTTCTTTTAATTTATTTTACCACATTTCAATGTGAACCTTGACCAAATAAATAGGACAACAATATCACGATCATATAATACATAAGCAGCATTGTTAGAATCGTGTTGGAAAATACTTTCTAATGATACCAGTTTTATATCAATTTTTTTATATACTTCATCCTGAAAAATATGTTTCAACTTCATCAAAACTTGCATGTATCTGCAAACTAAACTCATCTAAATACATGTATATCTACATAAAATTGAAACATCATTTTTAAATAGAGAGATATAGATTAATATTTTTTCGAAGATAAAATACGAAAAACAAGGGTGCATTGTTTATTGAAATGGAGTGAGTAGTATATATAAAATCATTTTAGTTGCCAATGATCATGTTGAGGGCCTCTATTTCTTGTTTTGCTCAGGCCCTCCGTATTCTCAGGTACGGCCCTGGTGGTCTATGAACCTGTATGTAATCTTATTACTTTTGGCTTCTTTGCACTGCTAATAGATCGGCGGAATTACGGCAAAAAAGAAGAAAGAATGTGTTGGTATTGTATTGCTTTCGATAGATCTGTTCGCCCCTCCCCCCCAAGCATTTATAGATGGCACAAGAGATTCAAGGATGAAATTGCTCTCCTTGTTCATAAGGCAAAGAGGAAATCATATCATGGGTAGAACATTATATATATATTTTGCTGCTTGGGATCTATGATCCTTTTAGTTGCTGCTCTCCAGCAACTTTTGTACATATTTCCCTCTTTTTATTAATAAAAAAATAATAAGTGGGGAAACCCAGTGGTCAGCCTAAAAAAATCTGTTCGCTAGGTAGCCGTAGTTTTGCACTCAGTTTGTTTGCTGAAATCGGCTCAAATAATGTAGCATTTATAGTTTTATATTCGACCTGTTTGCTCAGGTATGCTTGCTTACATTCGTAGGTGACCTGTTTGTTGAAATAGCTTATCGCTTCTCTGACCATCTATCTCCTCAACAGATGGACAGAACTTGGATATTATTTGACTCATTAACCACACCAACATATTTGAGTGGTATTGAAGACTTCATGAAGCACGTTAGTGATTTTACTGACGGCGACAAGACAAAGGAAGTGATTTGTCCATGCCGCGTATGTTTGAATATTGGGTCCAAGCCTCAACATGTAGTCTCAGATCATTTATTCGTTTATGGGATGGACCAGACATATATCAGGTGGATTAACCATGGTGAACACTATGATCAGCCTGACATTATTGATCCTCTTTATTCTGATGGTTATCAGCCTGAAGATCTCGTCCAGGATGAGGCTACTGCTAATTTGTTACGGGATCTGTATCCATATGCAAGCCAACAGCCCCATGGTTATCACAAAAAGCCTCTTTTCCATGACCTGATAGAAGATGCTAAGCGCTTAGTGGCCCCTGGTTCTGTTGTGTCAAGATTCGAATTAATTGTG
The DNA here is from genome assembly GCA_030979885.1 of Lolium multiflorum. Lineage (NCBI taxonomy): Eukaryota > Viridiplantae > Streptophyta > Magnoliopsida > Poales > Poaceae > Lolium > Lolium multiflorum. The sequence goes on from CM061747.1 coordinate 249,053,646, forward strand.
AAATTACTTCATGACAAGTCATACCAGGGGATTACCAATAAAGCGTTCAATGCAGTTGCGAAGACATACAGCGATGCACTCCCTGGGGCTGGACTGCCAAAATCCTTTTATGAGGTGAAGCAGTACATCAAGGTACTGGGACTTGGATATGAGAAGATTGATTTTTGCAAAAATAACTGTGCACTGTTTTGGATGGAGTATAATGACCTCGATGAATGTCCAGTATGTAAGGAATCAAGATGGAAACATGATGGAGCTGGTGGTAAGAAAAAGATTCCTTGGAAGGTTCTGAGATACTTTCCACTTGTACAAAGATTGCAGAGGTTGTTTGCTTCAGAACAAACATCTCGGGAAACAAGATGGCACAAAGAGATTCTCACGCCCGACCCTGATTTACTGAGGCATCCTGCTGATGGCGATGAATGGAAGCAATTCGACCTGGATCATCCAGATTTTGCTGCAGATCCAAGGAACCTGAGACTTGGCCTTGCTACAGATGGATTCAACCCATTTGGCAACATGAGCAACTCGTATAGCATGTGGCCAGTACTAGTTACACCTTACAACCAGGCTCCCTGGACATGCACCGATCAGTCGAACTGTATGATGGCCTTACTCATCCCAGGTCCCAAATCTCCTGGGAAGGATTTTGATGTGTTCATGCAGCCTCTTATTAGAGACTTGCAAACATTATGGGAGGGTGTCCCTACACGGGATGTGTGTCAACCTAAAGAACAAAATTTTCTATTACGTGCTGCTGTACTGTATTGCACCCATGATTATCCAGCTTTGGGCACTATGTCAGGCAGAGTAACATCAGGTTATAATGCATGTGTTCACTGTGATACTGATCAGCTGGCAGTGAGGATAATAAACAAGATATGCTATATGGGCCATCGCCGTTTCCTTCCATTAGATCACAGTTTCCGAAAAAATAGAAAAAAATTGCAATTTATTGGTGATCAGGCCTGTAAAAAGACTAAACCGCAGCACTTTAAGAGTCACGAGTTGGAGGCGCACCTAGAAGCGGTCAGAAATGTTAAACCAGGAAAACCACCAGCCGCCACAGCAGGTACAGCAGAGAAGAATACAGAAGATGCAGCAGCAGTAGTAGCAGATAGAAAAAGGAAGAAGAGACGAGATGAACTGAGTCTAGCAGCTACCAAAAGGAAGATGGGAGGTGAAATAGCAGCACGTACCAAGAGGAAGGAAATGGAAAATGATAGACCGAGAATATTTTATAAGCGCAGGACCACTCTTTGGGACTTGCCGTATTGGGCTGGTAAGAAGCTTCGGCATAATATTGATATCATGCACATGGAGAAGAATATATGTGACAGCATTGTCGGCACATTACTCAACATTCCATCCAAGACAAAAGATAGCTCAAATGCTAGGATTGATTGTGCAACATTGAATGTTAACAGGCACTTGCAACTGGATCGTAATGACAAAGTGAACAAAGGCAAGGAAAAACATTATAAATTTCGAGGCGCGGAATTCACATTGCCGATGCCTAAAAGGAGATTATTTTGTGAGTACCTCCGAGGTGTGATGTTCCCGTTCGGATTTGCTTCCAACATTGCAAATTGTCTCAATGCTGAAGGAAACAAGCTCCAAGGGTTGAAAACTCACGATTGTCACATCCTGCTGCAAAGGCTTTTAGCTATTGGCATTAAAGATTTAGTGAAGCCAAATATGTACAACGTGATTGCAGAGTTGGGAAGGTTCTTTAGGGAAATATGTAGTAAAACTCTAAGCAGAGCTGTTGTAGAACGTCTTAAGGTGGACATAGCAGTAATCCTGTGCAAGCTGGAGCTGATATATCCTCCAGCCTTCTTTGATGTGATGGTGCATTTGGCTGTTCATCTACCTGATGAGGCACTTTTAAGAGGTCCGGTACAGTATGGATGGATGTACCCTATAGAACGTCGACTGTGCACTTTCAAGAATACAGTTAGGAACAAAGCTAGACCGGAGGCTTGCATTGCAGTGGCGTATATTGCTGCTGAAGCATATACATTTGCCTCAAGATATATTCCTGATATTGAGACCAGATTCAATCGGGGTCGCAGAATTTTGGAAGTTGGAGGATCTGTTTTTAAACATGGTGTTGAGCTAATAGGAAAGAGGACCGAAAAAACATTAGAGCAGTCTGAATTTGAACAGCTGTCTTGGTATGTGCTGAATAATGCTACAGAGGCTGATGAATATGTTAAGTGAGTACTATGCACACGAACTACTCAGTTCCTCGCATATACTATGAACTTGTATCAAAATGAAATATATTCAGCTGACTTGGCTATGTTTTGCAGGTTGTACATGGAAACGAATGGAAAGCTATCGGCACGTGGGAGTGGGTTTCAGGACTGGTTTGAGAAATATGTAAGATGTTCAATTGCACTCTGACTTGTCTATGTGTTTTCACATGAGATGACCTCTTGTCTATTTTGTAATCGTAGATCTCGAAACTCCATGCGGAGAATCCAGGCGCTGTTAGTGCTGATCTCCTTGTCCTATCACGTGGTCCAGATAAGAGGGTGTTGGTAGCTGCAGCTTGCAATGCCAATGGTGTCCATTACAGCTCCTATGAGCGTGAACAACATTTGAAGACACGAAATAGTGGCATCACAACCAGTGGAGATCACTTGACAACCAGAAAAAAGAGATCAGAGTCATTTGACCATTATG